>CAJINV010000003.1:11105736-11332792 GCA_905178155.1 Amoebophrya sp. A120 | reverse complement strand
GGCACAACAACAAGAAGCCTGCCAACAAGGACGAAGGAGGACGCGACGACCTGCCCTCTAACGCAATTCAGATAACAAAGCCAGACGACTACCGGAGGCCGGTTCTCGCGAACAAATACGAGCGCCCAAGCGCCCGGCCAAGGTAGCCCAAATATGTCCGCACGGAAACCAACCTCGGAGATAACCGTGCTAATTTGTCTGCTAATTTTACCCCCCCGACCCCCTCGCGGGAGTCTGCTAAACGCCACAGACGATTCCAAGAAAGCCCCTGCTAATTGGGTCTTTAGTTGGGTGCTAATTTTTTTTGGTGTCTGCTAATGCGTCCGCTAATTTGTCTACTAATTAAGCCCCCCCCGGGGCGCGAATGCGTCTGCTAATTTGTCAGCAAAGCCAAAAACCAATGCGATTTCCCTGCTGTTCACACCCTGCTCGAACAACAGGGAAATCCCATTGGGTTTTCTTGCCTTGCGCAATTAGCTCCAGGTTAGCAGACCCAAAACACAACGCCCGAACCAATTAGATGACTATTAGGAGTGGGGTTAGCAGACCCCTTCCGGAAAAGGCCCAAAATTTTAGCTGACTATTAGAAATGCAAATTAGCAACTGCGTTCTGGGCACTTTTCTGAAAATTTGCGACCCGATTAGCGGACTAATTTAGCGGACTCCGGAACCCTACCCTGCCGAAGGCCGGAATTTCCGAGCCGGACCCCAGAGAGACAAACCGGCAGGCCCGTGCCGCAAAATACGCGCAAGACGGGCGACATACCCACCGTCCGGAAGGCCGCCGAAAATGCGGCCAAGCCCCCAAAGCTGGAAACCCAGAGAAGAGCCGGCTGCGCGGCTGCGCTGGGCCTTGAAAACACGGAAAACCCCAAAGCCTGCCGGGGCCCGGGCGCCGGTTCAATTTAGCAAGTTTTTAGTCTGCAATTAGGGCGGGACTTCGCCCGGGCCTGTCTGCCTGACAAGAGAAATCAGGCGCAGTCCCGCCCCCTGGCCCGAGGCACTCTCGAGGAAAACAAAGAAAGAGAGGCATCGAGACCTAACACCATGAGGGCACACAACAAGGCACTCCCCCTGCCCCATCCACGAAACCACGATCGCCGGCTGACCAGGGACAAGCTAATGGGCAAAAAAAAGTCAGTTTTTGGGCGAAAAAAAATCAGTTTTTGAGCAGTTTCTGAGCAGTTTCCAATCATAAAAAGTGGCCACTTTTGCATGTATTAGGGAAATCCCTTTGGTTTTTTCCCCTCGCCGATTTTTCTGACTTTTTTCTGATTTTTTTCTGCTTTTTTTTCGGCTTTTTTCTGATTTTTTTTCGGCTTTTTTCTGATTTTTTTGCAAAACCGTTGCGCCACACGTTGCAAAGGGTCCGCGTTGGACTCGGCAACCTGCGCTGCAGAACGACCAAACGGAGAGGCTGTCATGGATCAACCAGGACAACCTCTCTTGGTGAAGACAATCGCCAAGACATCTTCTCGCGGTCTGCAGCGCCTTGCCCCATGTGGTGGGCGCCATCGACACACACCACATGGCGCAACACGCAACGCACCTGCCCCGAAAACGAAGAACCGGACACCCACCGGCACAACAAGGCGCCGGAACATGAACGGGCCCAAAGCTTCGCCACAAACCCCCCGGAGGCAAAATTTTAAAAAAATGGAAGCCAAGGGATTCAATTTTTTTCATGAACGCCATAGATTTTTTATTTTTTCGGCCACTGGGCCTCGATCTGGTCGACGACCGGGAGATCTCCTCAGGCGACGGCCTTCACAGGAGTCCTTTCTTTCTTTCTATCCATATCCATCATTATTGGATGACACCATCATATTCATTCTCTTTCGATTATCCAGATAAATATGATTGATATCACACATTTATGAGAATTCATGGATGATCAAGAGAATGATGGATCTTCCGATCATCAGATTCAAGATGGAGATATGTATTTCTTTCTTTCTTTCCATATCCGGACATCATTAAAATATTTCTTCTCATTCTAGATTGAGATATATTTATTTCATTTACATTTAAAGAGATTCGATCAGGATGGGTTTTCTTATATTTTTTAAAACAAAGAAACAATTGACACCACACGCTCTGGTGTTATGAATTTGAATCTGTATTCGAAATCGAAAACAAAACAAAAATTCTCGGTGTTTCAATCCCTGACGCAACTAAAAGCAAAAGCGTCGGCGCAAAACTTCCACACACAATGAGACGCGTTCGCTTTTTTCTAGGACAGAGAAAGATTCTGGCCGGCGGGGTATTTCGCTTCCCGGCAAAATCCGCGAAATCACGCAAAGACACTGACAACACAGACAGATGTGAGAAATCGGACATGAAGATAGATCGCGTGACCGATCCAAGATTTTCCAAGCAAGAACACGACTTCACAGAACCAGCATCATTTTCCTCGGTGCAACGCACACTCTAGGGCCTGCGACGAGGTAGAAAACATACATCAGAAACTCAAACTATCGAAGAATTCATTGGCCTGCGTCATCCTCTACAATTACAAACGTGACAAATCTCGCCAATAGCATTGCGCTGCTCAATTTCGACCAATCTATCGGAAAGGCTACCACTATGCAGCGGGCAGCCATCTTGTCGGTGCGCGCGATCCTGCTCAGGCCAGCGGGGCCGTAGGCTGGCACAGCGCGCCTAAGTGAGCAACGCGCTAAATCGGTGGCGCAATAAAGCTAGCGCGTGCAATTTTCAAAAGCGGCGCGCCCTGCTTCCGTGGCTCTATCCGCGCACCCGCCGGAACAACGCCCGGGCCCGCGCTCCGGCTGCATAGATACGCCGCGGGCGCGCAACCCCTTGGCGGCGCGCTCACTGGGAGAATTGGGAGCCGCGGACCCGCCCCACAGGCCAGTCAAACAAACGACGAGAACAAGGCCACGCGCCCGATATGGGCGACATGACTCGACCGACCCGGGGGCGCCTGCGCCAGCTTGGGCCCTTCTGTGCAATTTTCGCGCAAAGCTTTTGCATGCGGGGTGCCGCGCGCGACTTTTGTGGGATTCCATGCGCAAGGTTTTCCGAAGCCCGGGCCCTTGGCCTTGCCCAGGTTGCACGCCTGCAATTAAGTGGGCGAGGCATACGAAGCGCGGTCTTTGCGCAATGGGCCCTCCGGGCGGGTGAATACCAAAAGCGCACGGGCGGGAGACCTTTAAGCAAAAGAGGCGCGACCGCCCGAATTCCCGAAAAATCCCCAGCGCCCGAATTGACCCACAAGCTCGCGCCCTTCTTTCTTGGCGAACCTTTCGAATTCCCGGCAAAACGCCCCGCGCTTTGGTTCTTTTTCGGTTTCCGAGAATTGCGCAGAAAATTCCCCAACAAATTGCGCGAATGTTTCCCCTTCGCGGGAGCCGATGCGCGATGGTCCGCCCGCTTATAGCATCAATCTGGGGCCTTCAGGGGTGCAGTTAAGATCTTGGCGAGTGAGAACCTTACGGGAAATCTCTTGCGTCCGGCGTATCTGTTTTGCTTTTCTGTACTTCGTGGCGGGTGCAAGAACGAAAGCGCCTGAGTTCGCAAATGCACTTTTGGCGTGTCTGTTGATCAACTACCGGGCGAAAGTGCAGCGCGACGAAGTCGCAAACCCCCGCCGCGCCCCCAACCTAATCAGCAACGCGCTCTGTGGATATGTTGTTAGCGTGCAAATCGCCATTGAAATACAGGATACACTTTAGGTAGCGAAAGGAAAAAGAAAAGAAAAGAAAGAAACAAAAATATTTCTCGAGAGTCTTACCTTTGCTCTGTCTACTGGTCATGTACAAAGGGTAGAGCACAAAATTCAAACCAAAGCAAATCTCTTTCAAACTCGAATACCCATCGCGTGTTGTTGTTTTGTTTTTGGTTTTTCTTCTTTTTCCAAATTTCTAAATCATCATCGCCGTCTTTTTCAATCTGTCATGCAGTTTTTTGGGTCATGTACTCGAGAGCTGTTAACAAACGGGCTCGAGTAGTAAAGTCTAACCGTGCCTACCGTGAATTCTTTAAGCGCACGGCATGACCCTGGGAGACAGTTGTGTGATAATTTCAAAGAGCTAAATATTTGAAAACGCACTTTAAACCCTATAAAAAACGACACTTGGTAGCACTGCACGACTTCATTTTTGCACGATCGACTTCATACGAGAGACCGACATCCTCTTTTTCCTTTGCTACGAGCCGATTTCTTCGAGTTGCATTCTCATCTACGATTTGTGAAAAAGTTCTATTCCGATTTTTTGCTGTGGGTTCTTCGAAATTTGCATTACAGATTTGTGTTTCCGATGTGACCACTTTAACTTCAGCATGTGCCGACCGATCGAGATTTACATTTTTTGAAACACAGTCGCCCTAGGTCAAAAAAGAACAGCCATGAAAATCATCGGGTTTGCTCACGCCCCAACTATCACAGATTTCTCACGCTCTTGATGATCCACACAGGAGTTGCATCTCGTTCGAGCACAATCCAGATCCGAATCCCTCGTTTGTAGACAAAGTCGCCGTCATCTACCGAAACTATGGCCGAGAAACAGAATTAGAGTTGCAAGAAAATGTTCGGCTCATCCCTCGCACAGAACGAAAACAACTAACACTGTGACAAGAGCAACCTCGTGGCGATGCAATCACAATCAGTTGGAGTGGTGAAAAGCCACAGTGCTTGCCGGGCATACGTAGAGTGCGGCGTTCCGTTTTTTCTTTGGGCATAGAAAGATGCTCATGGGTGTCCTGTGCTATGCTCGAATGTGTTTCGTTGTGTGCATTTACAGATTTCTGTTCGATCAAAACCAATGTACATGCATCGGTGGAAATAAAAGGTAGCTGCTCCGACGGCGTAAGCTTCCTGGCCTGAAGCCAGCAGCTTTAATGAAAGCAAAGCGCTGCGGCTGCGCGCGTTCATTTCGCTGATTACATTGCTGGGTCATATTTTTGATATTCTTATTTATACGTCTGTCTGTGGTGTGCACCATAAACATAAAGGTTGAAAAATAAATTGCGTGCGTGTGATGTGCGTGCGCTTTTTTTGGTGAATAGGTGAAGTTTTCGAGCATTTAAAAATCGCCATGAGATGCAGGCCGTCTGCGGTAGCATTAATTTTATTGTTGACGTCTCGTCCCTCAAGCTTGACTAGAGTTCTCACTAGCTCTAGCACAACTATCAAATGGGCACTGAGAGAACCATTCACCAAGAACTGAACTGCAGGGACGGCGATGATAAAATTGAAATATGTTGCCTGATCCTCGAAGTCGGTAGAAGTGTAAGTTGGACAACAGGGTAGCACTTCTGTAGTGCTTAGTCGCATTGGCAAAGGCAACCGCAACATTCTCTCTTCATCCCGCCTTGGTGAGTTCTTCATGTTTTCCTTTCAGAAAAGGTCGTCGTCATCGTCGACCATATCACGGTCTCCTACTGCCTCCACGAGGTTCGCGGAGTCCTCGACGGCACTGCTCTTGAGGAGTTCTTCCGCGTGTTTTTTATACTTCTTCAGCAAATCCGTCGCCTTCTGCACTACCTGGCGGTCCTCATGTTTGCGGTATCGATGGAGCAGCGGCGCAACCTTGCACTTCTTGAATGTTTCCAGTGTGAAGTCCAGGTCATCCAGTTTGCGCAGGTCGGGTATCATCAGAAATAAAGGGAATCCTTCCGCCCCATACCGAAAAGAAGCCCTGACGTTCTTGGTTTGGAGCACAAGTGCTGTGGCTCTCCCGCTAGTCCTAGTGCAAGCCCTGCTGCTGCTGTGATCTCGAAGAACAAAGGGAGACGCATGCCTTCTGCTATCGTGCGCACTGAACTCGTGATCGTGAACATCATACCGGGCGTAGAGATCATTTTTTTCCCTTCTGATCTTAAAACTGATCCACATCATACATCAACAGCAAGAAAGCCAACAATGTCTGCACTACAAGTGAAGAGCTCCTCCGCTGTGCGAGTGCGAGGTATATTGGTTTTCCTCATAGTACAGGGCGGTGATTTTCGGTTTATTTTTGCGTTTGATAAAGCCCAGAGCTTGCTTCCAATGCGCTAGCGGAGCGTCGTAGGTAGACTTGGTCAACTTTCCTGTGTAAAAACGTCCCCGCTCCAAAGTCAAGCTGGTGGTGAATTTGCAAGACAATTGAACCAGTTAGTTTTGACTTTTGTGCGCGGCAAGCTTGGGCTTGTAGTGTAGTTATCCTACGTATTCATTCTGCGAAACAGAGTCGCAGATTGATCGTCTTGTCCTGAGCGCAACATGACAAACCCCCAAACGTCTTTCGGCTTGACAAGCCCTCAAATGTCTTTCGGCAGCATGACAAACCCCCTTACTCTAGGCTTGCAGATTTGCGTTACAAATCTGGGGCGTTTTATGTACTGGAAAAGACCAAAGCACAGAGAAGCTTCGAACTTTTTTGGAATTAAACAAAGGGAGAATGGCGTTACAAATCTGGGGTGGGGGCGTTTTTACACAGGGTATCAACTCGTCGCAGATACGCTTCACCGTTGCCTCTACGCGGACCAACTCTACCTTCTGGTCGAGGCTGTTAGTTGGGTTTGGTATATCAAAATGAAAAATCACCCCACTCCCCACCATATTCCAAACAAGCTTCTGATGCTGCATTTGTGTTATAGGCAAATGACAATGAGGCCTGTGGTCACCAAGCTGTAAGGAAGTGCAGCCAAGTTCTCGGCTTGTGGGTGTGCTGTAGGTGTTTAGCATGGCAAACGCCTGCGCTGTAGTAGGCTCAGCAGCATGGCAAATCGCATCCATGAGGCGGCGCACAACACCTCTGCACTTGCCTTCCTATAAGGCCGAGCTAACTTGTGGCCACAATTTTGCAGCATCACAACCACAAGGGCTCCCCTTGCGCATGGGGAGGGGGATTTTTCCTCACAGTATGGCTATGGCAATGAATTTCTTCGACTACGACTAGATAGTTTGACGTAGTAGATGACAAAGGGCTGGCGCCTGGTGCTGCTATCGTGCTGCTAGAGCAGCAGTCGTGCCTCTGAAGTGCTCGACTTTGTTTGCGGTTTTTGTGGAGCCCAAACGTGGGCAAAAATGGTGCCCATACCATGCGAATTCGCGGCTTTTACTTCCTTGGCATTTTTTGGGCGCCCCTTTTTGGCTGCCTGAATCCGCCAAAAACCAAGGCTGTAGGCTCCTCAGACGGGCGCCCCTTTTGCCGGTTTCATCAAGCGGCAATCGATGCAATTCCCTCGGGCTTGTTTGACAAGAAAGCCCCGGCCGCTTAGAAGTAAATGGAAACTCTCACTGTGTAAAAATGTTTCCGGACGCTCGAAATTTTTGCCGTTTTGCATGACCGCCACCGTCGTTTCACGGCTGCCACCTGGCCGCCACCGTCATTTCTTGGCCTAGACAGATACAATTACTTATCAATCAGGCCGTTCAAAGCGACCCAGGGTCAGCAACCAACGTGGCCCCGCAGACCATACGCACCCTCCGCCGCTGCCACGGCAGCAGAAGCTTATTCTATGAAACAAGTCTCCAACAAGAATGTACCGCTTCAGCCTCGGTTGCTCACGTTCTCAATAAAAGTCTATTCGTATCATCTTCATTATCATGCAACTCGTGCCTGCCAATGAATAGGTCGACGAGCTTGAGAAGCGTATTTACATATGCTTAGGCACCAAAAAAAGCAACGTGCGATTACGGGGATGTGGAGTGTATCAAAGAAAAACTGCACTACTCGTACTTCTCATACATGCGTTGAATTCCACTCTGCAACTTAGATTTCTCCCCGGCACATAATCATAGACGTTTGATCTTTTACCCAGATGATCGATGAGGGCACTGACGGAAAGGACACCACGACGACAACAAGCAGCATTCATGAAAAAGTTCACTGTTGTAAGTACCCGCAATGTGAGACGTAACGTTGCCATGCCTCCTTGTTGATAATCACCACAAAGCTTTTTGGACTGCCGGTTCCGAATTCCACGAGAAAATTCTGGATCGCGACAGGCTGCTCAGCAAAGCATTTCGTCACCTCCTGCTCCATAAATTTCGGGCATTATGATGCGGAAAAATCGCCTTCCCTCTTTCCTGCGATTCAGGAAATTAAATCTCTCCAGTACAAATCTTCGCAACTCGAGCATCGGGAAGGATGATTTTTCACTGTGTTAGGCAATATGATTTGCGAAAACGTCCCTCCGGATCCCCATAAACATATCTAGATGGAATTTCTGCAAGGCAACGGTAAGGTCACAACGTTTGAAAGTCACCACGCATGACAAATTTGGATACCCAGCAGAGTCGTGCATACACATGGTGCTATCCGGAAGCGTGCCCGCGTAACGCACTCACTTCTTGTGCTGTATTGTCATTGGAGCATCATGTTGACACGTTTCCAAACACCAGCACAAAATGGCTCTCATGCAATGCGGCCGCATTAGAGAGGACCTCCTGCATATTACGACGTATCTGCTGCATGACACGCCTGGGATCGGAATCGGTACGTTCATTTTCTTTCCGATAAGCAACTGGGAAACTTCATTCCGCGGGGGAGTCTCTTATGACCTTCGGGCATGTCATCTATGCAAGAAAAAAAGTGTGAAGTGAGTTCACTTAGTGATGCGCAACATCCAAGATGGCTGCGTTTGTCATGCTGGTCATCCGTGGTTCCAGGAGCTCACTCAGTCCCTACTTGCGCATTTGCTTTCATGCCAATTCTTTTCCTCCAAAAAAGTTGCTCTTACACACTTTTTCCTTGGATACTATCCAAGAGAAAGACACTGCTATCGCAATCACTGTTCGGCATGTATTGATTCACTTTATCATGTACTATCTCCCATGCATGGTATGTCTTTCATCGTGCGCAAATGCATCTCAGTGCGACCCCCTACTCGCGTACGTACCGTGATTTCGTATTTGTCTCATGTGTGTTCGAGTTCGTGCTCGTGCAGCAATCCAATACAAAAGAGCAAGAAAATAAACGTTCCGTCGCCACACATCCGAAGAAGTTTCTGCTCGCCTTGCAAAAACTGTAGAATACAGATTCCGATGGGCCTTTCTGCTCGTCATACATGTCCAGAAAAAAGCGCTTCTTAAAACACGCCTTGTCCTTCGCGCTGCTGGTCATCAGCTGTTGTGTTGTGTGTCGGTACATGAAGGAGGGTATGATGAAAGCTCTTCTTTCTAGAGGAAGGTGGCGATGTAGTTGTAGATGCCATCAGAGTATATATAAGTATTAAGTAGGTATACTGCTACAGCGACGTCGTTGCTGCAGATGCAATAATTGACTTCATTTTCATTCAAGCGCTTGAATTTCATGTTGCCGTCAAAGCTTCGCTGTAGAGTCAGCGTCTCGAGCTACTTGAAACCATAGAAGGCAAACAAGACCCTACAATATTCTGCTTGGTTCCGTCCTTCAACAGTTCAAGGAGCCACTCCTTGATATCTTCTCGCATCAACATTTTGCAGCGGTTATCGTCAAGAAAAGCACACCGATAGCCCGACCATCTGCAGAAGTGTTTCTAACTTTGGAAGGCTTTCTTTGCGCAAGTGTTTTTAACTTTGTACTATAAGTGTTTCCAAGCTATTTTCATCGGTTTAGGCTTCCTTCTTTTTCGACACTGCAAATATTTTTGCGGAAGGCGGCGCTATCACGTTTTGACATTTCTGGAATCGCGTTAACGGAGTCACGTTTGCGACCGAATCGCGTTCGCCGAATCAAGTTGATTCAGCTGGAAGCGTTGCGTTGCGGGTGCGGTGGCCTCTTACCTCAAAGCTCGATAGACCGGGGCAGGGAGCAACCTAGACGCCGAAATGCCCACAACCTAAACGAACGCCGGTCGGCCCCAATGGTCCACCGGAATCAATGACACGCCCCGCCGCCGCCGGCCCAGGGGCCGGCCAATGAGGGCCAGGAGAACTCCATGGGGGCGACAGCACAACCACGAAGGCGGGGAGGGTGCGGGGGCGCACTGCCGCAAGGGCGTCCAGGGAAAGTCCGCGGCCAGGGCAGCCGCCACCGGCCGACGACCAGAAGCCCCAAACCCTAGACCCCAAACCCGAAGCCCAAACACTGCCAACCTGACTCCGACAGCTTGGCTTTGGTCTAAGCGTGACTCCACGAGCGTGATTCCAACTTAGAAACGTGACTCCGCTTTCAACCTCGCGGGTCTCTCCCGATGGCGCTGTAACTGGCTGAGACGGTCTCTCCTGTGATGCCCAAGTATAAATAACTGGGCCGCGCACTAGTGATGGAAGCAGCGCAATAAATGGAAACGCGGGCCAAACGGGAGGCGGCTCGCCGCGGGAGTAAGTTCGCCTCTACGACGGCCTACCTCTCCTGAATTAGTGCGCCTCCGACAGCCGGCGCAGGCGCGCGCGGCAAGTTGATGGAGCAGGCAAGCGGAGCACTTCGCCACGCACTGATCAACGAGCAGAACCCGCCCAACTGATCACAGGGGCAAGGAGGAGCCTCAGCCAGAAAGCCCGGGGCGGCGGCGGCCGCTAATTTCAGCCCAATTCTTGCGGGATTTCCCCAAACCCCGCAACCCGGGAAAGCAGGCGAAGGCCGGCCCAAGCCCGAAAAAACGACTGGCCGGGTCTCGCCAAATCAAATTGGTCCCAAAGTAATCAGGCAAGGGGCTTCGTTCAGCAAAATCAAAAAGGCCCAACGAGGAGACAGCCACCATCTACATGTGGGCCGCCACGGCATCGACGGCAATCTCGGACAGGATGAATTCCCGCAAGACAAAACCCCAATTCCTAAAACCGGGCGAAAAGCAAAAACATCCATGAGACACCCCGCCCAGGTAAAACCATACAAAACAACATCCGTGGGCGGCTATTTTCGGTTCTCATTTTGCGGATTTTCTTCAACTTCTAAATGCGCGCGCTGAAGCATTTCTTTTCCGTTGGAAATTTTCAATGTCGCGAAAAATAAAAGTTGACACGACAGCCGCCGAGCACGCGAATCCCGAAGAAAAATAGAAAGCCTGCTTCTTTCTTGCTGCGCAGTCCCCATGCGCACTGTGATTATATTCTGAGGGTCTACAGTCATCGCGATGGCTTTGTGACTTTCACGCCTCGGACCTGAAGCGCGTGCCGTCACCAGTCTTGCAAGCTTAATGATTGGGAGTCCCGGGTCGTTGAGTGGGTCGAGCCAAACAGTAGCGAAGGAGGGGCCGCCCCCGCCTGCGGTAGGCAGTATAAGGGCGGCAACAAGAAGAGAAGATACAGCACAGACGTCAAGTTGCATCAAAAAAGTAGCTGAAGCACTGCCACTGCCACTGATATAGTTTATTTTCTCGATAGTATTTGGCATGGGTGTACTCCTCTGGATGATAGCGGTTGCTCAGAATCTCTTTATCCTTTTCCAGCATGTGCTCGATCCACCCATAACTGCGGTCTTGTCGCTCGATGGCCGTGTAAATTTCCTGTCGGTGGTTTGAGATAATCTACTTACTTGTTGTTGAGCGAAGATACTATTTCGCAATCATCATCATACATACTGCTGCGTGTCCGAAATAAATAATCTTGTATCTTCGTATGTTGTATGAAAAAAATTATGTCCACTGAAGCTGAACCCCTGTGCAGCTGCTGGAAGAAATAATATCAAACTACTAACAAAATCAATGTCAGTAGATTTGTGTTTAGTGTCACCTCTGGATCTGGAACTGTTAGCCCAACTTGCTCCTCGGTTTCCTTGTCATACAGCATAACCTTCGCGCAAAGATGTGAGGGCGGGTTTTCGAAGTTTTCGAGTTCCTTTATGGCCTGTCAGGTGACACAGTCTCATTCTCAACTACTGGCACAAAAATGCACATCCAAAATTTGTAGCTCTGGTTCTGCGTTGTCAAGTTGTTGCCTTGTCGCGGTTTTCAAAAAGACAAAGCAGGCTTCTCGCAAAGATCGCTCGCAGCGGTTTTCAAAAAAGACAAAGGTGCGGCGCAAATTTTTGTGCGGGTGAGATTGAGATTGGTTCAGTTCTTGGAGGCGACTTTCCTGCCATATCTTTCATCAGACTCTCCTGTAGTTCTGTGCTGCGGGATATCCCGCGCAAAAACGTCCCCGCCCCAGACTTGTCATGCAAATCTGCAAGCCTTATCCTTAGTTGGTCCTCATGCGCAGCGTCATGTGGAGCAATTTTTATCCTTGTCTGAGATTCATTTGTCACGCTCTAGTAATCTTCAGGGTAGAGCTCTATATTTTTTTATTATGTAGAGGCCTAACTAGGCATCCACGACTACGCTACAGCTCCAAAATTGTCCTCACGCCCGACAGCAAAACCTTGTTGATAGCTGTTGCAAAGTTCGCATTTCGCTGGTGGGGACGTTTTTTTTTAGGAGGATACACGATATGTGAAGCGTCTCGTGGACCTTGATCTCCTCGTTGCCTTTATACGCTGCAAATATGTCTGGGTCCGGAAGCGATGCTTTTCCTTTTGCTTGTTGTGGTTGCAGCAAAGATCTGCATTGCATGTTGAACTGCAAAAGCCACCCGCTATGGGTTTTCTCTATAGTACATATACTTGGAGACTTACGACATTTCTTACTACTTAGGCGAGATCAGCATCGAGGACTGACGAGGAGTTCGAGGAGCGTTCTTGACACTTGTATGTTATGATGTCAGGAGACAGCGCGTAGCACTCAAAACCTTCTCGGTCGTCATGCAAAAGAAAAAGAGCATCACAACCATTTGCCACGCTTCAGACCCAGATATATTGGCACTTGATAGCCTTCTGCGTCCGTGCCGACAACCCACACCGGCAAGTGGAATCGCCTGTCGTGTTCGTGTTTCAATTCTTTTTGACACAACATCATCCTCGGTGTCTCAAGAATTCTATCGCCCAGCTAGTTTCTGCTTCTGCAGATTCTATCGACAATTCTAATTTTTAGGCATCGATGATGTTGTCGGAGTCGGATGAGAAGAAAAGCTGGAGTAACAATGTTTGAGACACAAGATTTATAGATACATAAACTCATCGCAAATAATACAAGGGTGAAAAACGTATTCGCTTTCAAAATTCAAATTTTTTTGAAGCCCCCTTGCAGCATCCGGCCCGATTGTCCTCATCCGCGTCTCCTGGCTCAGCGGCCCCACAAGCGGCTCCGGATTCTCCGACCTATCAATTCCTTTTTTTTGAGATGTAGTCTGATAGTGATGAATGAGAATGCGAATGAAAGTATGTAGCTTGTCGCGGTGATAGCTAGTGTAAAGTAGATAGCATTTGAGACGTTTTGTGACAGATGTCGGCAGCAGGTAGACGCTCATCAGCGACAGGAGCCTCCCAACAATGCCATCCGGTCTGGGCACCAGTCCGAAGCGCCGCGGCTAGTGATCGACCACGCCCAGACTCGACAACAGTTCTCCCACTGGTTCCGGTGAAACGCCCGCCATCTCTTCGGGACTCAATATTCGGCGTCGAATGTCGTCGCGAGGTGCAGCTTGTCAAGGGAGAAATTGGCGGCGTAGAGGCTCTATGCTTTGCAAAAGTATCGCACTGTTATAAATTGTGTGACAATAAATTTTTCAAGGAGACAGCCGGGATTTGTGATGCGTAGTACGTTAGGACAGCGGATCTGTAGATGCATTGCTGCAATTTATGTTGATGTGATACTTTTGCAATGGATAGGCTCCCCGAGAATGTGCCCCACTCCTTCGAAATATTCAAGAGACACCGCTGTACGTTCCGGATCCTTCGCCATCCCATGAAAAACGAATCACCCCCTGCCAAACTTGTATTGCTCTTTCGTCGTAGTTATGCGTGACAAATTCACACACCGAGCCGAAACTGCATTACAAATCTTCGCAAGACCGCGGCACTTTTGCGCAGTTAGATATACCAAAAAACTTGTCACGCGCGATATGTGCAGCCTGTAACGCAGGGACCATTTTTAGCCCAGGACGATAGGGAGTCGCAGCTCCCCGGCATGCATGACAAATCCAGCAGGGCAATCTGCGCCATGCCACGAAATCAGCAATACAAATTCGGTCAACAGGGGTGACGTTTTTCAGTGCATATCTGCAGGCCGGACAGCTTGCCACTCCCATGGTTCTCCGCGTGGTCATTCCCTTGCTCGTCCTCATCCATTCCTGCGTTTGCTGCAAATGGGTTCTCCGGACCGTCGTAGCCGTGTCGGGCGGAGCAGCATAAAGACCGTCGATCCCCGGCGGCTCGACGTCCTCGTTAGGTGGAAACATCTCGGGGTCGACCTCTTCGGGGTGGACGGCCAGCAGCTGCACGTCGTCGCCAGACTGTGGATCTCCTATCGTATGGAAAAACGAACCCACAATGTGGCTGCGTTGCAATTGCCAAAATATGAAGCCTTGCGTGACAAAATCGCGACCGCGTCGCATTTCCTGCATTGCAAATCCTCTATATTGCGTGACAAACTCCCTACCTTGCATGACGCATCCACTCAATTTGCCATGCTCAAGCTGCGACGCTAATGCCCATGCACAAGGCTGCGACGTGAATTCCCACTGTGGGTGTGTTTTTTGTCCCGGATAGCGGCCAGCTCATGCAAGCACGCCAGCAGAAGCCCGGAATTTTTTGGAAACCACCCTACTACCATCTGCGCGCCGAGCCACCGCATTCGGGCGATGCTCGCTATCTTTGTACCAGGAAAAGAGTTTTGCAGAATTTTGATAACCTGAGTCGACATGGCCAAACCTTGACCATCAGAAGGACCAAAACCGTGACCATTTGCGTCGGTCATCTGAAGGGCTTTGGCCGCACATAATAGGAAGGGGCATAAAAATCGAGTGAATACCTTTTTCCGCTCCTGTAAAAAAGGTATTCGCGATTTTTGGGTGCCAAAAAAAGGTATTCAAGGGGGGGGCATAAAGGAGGGTCAAGGGCACGCCTTGAGCGAGGATTATTCGGGCTCCCGGGAGGCCGAAATAATCATTGCCACGGACCCAACAGCTCTGCGCCCGAGCCTAGAGAAAAGATGCCGCCTAAGTGGTAAATGCTTTGGCCCGGCATCTCGGCGGTTTGGCAGCCCACATCGCGGTCATGTCTGTCCTCGTATTTGAAAGGCCTGCGTGTCGCCTTCGTGGCTGCCAGGGGGTTGGCCGCGCGAGCCAGCCCACCCCACAAGCGCTTGCGACTTATTTCCCCCCCAGTGAAAGGCCGCAGGCCTTGAGCGACTTGCGACCGCTTGCGGCACTTGTTGGCGTGCCGGCTGCCCCTCTGGCGCATGCAAAAAAACGGCGCCACCACTAGCCCATGCGCGCCCGACCCGGAACTGCGCATCTCCCAGTCGGACCTGCCCGCCGAGGGGCGAGCGAATGCGGCCTCTACTCGGAGCAACCATTGCTAGAGGCGAACGCCTTGCGGAAAAGCGCATCGCCCGCGGTTGCCCAAAGCATGCAGCGGGCCCCGTCGGCTTCGCAGTCTGTTTGGCCAAGCTTGCGCCCATTTCATTTGGTGGGGCTCCCGACTTACATGGCGGGCCGGGGAGAGGAACGGTCGCAGACGCTTTTCCCCGTTTTCCCAGGCGGGGCAACGGCCGCGCTACCGCTTTTTGGGTGGGTGCGGCGCGTTGTGGCAAGTGTGAAAGCATGCCAACACTGCCGCCACAGGTGATAAGAAAAACTATCCGCTCGCGCGCCCGCGAGAGCGCCACTCTGTCGCGTCTTTTATTTTGGGGCGCCAGAACCCCAAATGAGGAAAGCCCCTGCGCCTAGTAGGGGGGTCTTCCCGCGCCCCCCCTTCGCCGCGCCATCTCTGGCAAATCCGCACGGGCAAAAATTGTCTGGCGGACCCGGGCACATTCTTCGGCCATGCGTGATGGGCCAAAGCCGCGTGGGGCTTGGAAATTTGGCGCCAGATTTTCCAAAAAAGGCCCTGCGCTGTGGTGGGCCGCGAGGGGCGAACTCTAGCCGGCCGACATAGCGGCCAACTTAGCGGCCGGCCGCTTTCGTCTCAGAAGCGGGCCTCTATGAAGCGCCCCGGCCGTATGGGTGTTTTGCACCAAAAAATGCGCGCAAATCAAGGCCGGCCGTGGCCTTGCAGCTTTTTCAAGTCTTTGGCACGTGCCCGAGCCGGTTCCACTGTTTTCCTGGGCCCAGACCAAAAGTGCTCAAAATTGGGCGGACACACCGCAACAACCCGAGGCAGGTGAAAGAGCGTCGCTTTTTTGTATGAGCGCCAGCTGCCACTAGTCTCCACCGTTCTCAGGCCGCAGCTATCTTCTGCCAGAGTTTGTCCTTCTTCATTTCTGTTGCGGGGCTTGGCGTTTGGAGTGGTGCCCAGCATGCCACTCACGACGATACGCAGCTCCGGGGCGTCGGCGCCGGCAACAATGAACTATGCAAAAAAACGTCTTCAAATGCGAGCTCAAATTTACACTACCTATCACCGCGACAAGCTAGCTAGATAATAAGACTACTCAAGTGACATCATCAACATACTCCAGTAATTCAGGTAACGAAAAAATGTCCCGCGACTCACCTGCCCGACGCCTTCCAGTTCAACGAGGCCACCGACGGGGTCCTATCTGGACCCACCCTCAAGGGGGGCAAAAAAAAATTTGATTTTTGAAAGCGAATACGTTTTTCATCGTTGTAAATAAATATTGCGATAAAATAACAGCGCGACTTTTACTCGCTCAGAGGAACAAGAATTCAGTAGTGAGAGGAGGGTAAGATCATCAACATGCGCCGCGTGCTGGGCGGCAATAACAACAGATACTTACCCTGAGTCTTGTGGCACGTTTATGGGTGCAGTAGCGTCGACTTGCCAAAGAGGCCACCCGGCGTATCATATTGCAATGTGCCCCGACCCCAGACGAGTAACATGTCAATGTACTCTCTTGCCTTTTTGTGCTTCTCCTTGCATCAAATCCAAATTGCTTCCCCATACAGCAAAAAGCGAACAGCATGTAGTTGTGCGCCACAAGCTACGGGAAGATTCCGCCTAGAGGTGCGCGGATGGGCATGTTTTCTGGCCTGAAAATTCACTTTTGGCGCGTAGAGCAACATGCTACAGAATTTTTACACGGTGTCAAATTTCCTGGCCTATCCAAAGTCGCTCCGCAACACAAATTCATGGGCCGTCTGCACAAATCCACAGAATAGATATAAGTAGATGGTGGGACGACTGCGCTTGTTGTGCTTCTGGTTAGTGGTTTGCACTAATTGCATGACAATCAGAATGGGAAAGAACTGGGGATACATATACGAAGCATTGGCATCCGTTGCAGTCTCGTTCCGGAGGCAGGGGACACAGATGTTTAATAGGGTACATCTTTTCTTCGGTACTTGAAGATCAATTTCTTCACTTCGCCACCATCTTCTGAAGTATCCAGGAAAGAAGCTGCTCCAGGAGTTTGATCTTCCTTGATCCAAAAATGCTGTGCATGCAGGTCATGCAACACAGAACCAGAGGAGCATAACATAAGCAATCGTGAGTTTATCAATTTGTTTTTCAGATTGGATTGTGCAACAAGTAGTATCCCCTGCTTGCTAAAAACCCCAGTGCCAGTCAGCCAGTGAAATTCCATTTTAACAAGCAGAACAAAATGTTTATTTAACACGCATTCATGACTTCGTTAGCCAATCAAAGCAGCTGAGTGCTGACGCAGACTGTTGGTCGGGATACAGAGTATCGTAAGAAAAAAGCACTTCGCATTTACTGTAAGGATTTTGCGAGTTTTGCATCACAAGCTCGCTCTTGCTCTACACGTGTAGTAGCAAAAATACAAACACTTTACTTCACTTCTCAGATACATTTTCTGCATTACAAGTTTATTACAGTGAAGCATTTTTTTATTTTCTTGCGATACAGAGAGTTGAAGCAACAGTATTTGTGTGGCGGCTCCACTTCTTCTACAACTGGGACGGGAACGATTATGGAAGTGCCAGGTAGTAGTTAGAAATTTTTCTGTCGTTGCGCTAAGCAGCATGACAAATTGAGTCTAGACATGTTCTTGATGTCCATGGGAAATTAAGAGTATTGATGCCATGTGCCGCTCAGAAACAGTGGCGGGCTCAAACTGGTAGTGTTAAGTAGATATACTCAATGCGACCGCAAATCTTTTCCATTTGGAAAATTGAAATTTCCCACGGTACTTCTCACTTCCATAACGATTTCGGCTGGCTTGCTTTCCTCGTTCGCCTCCATGTTAGGTTTCACGCTTTCACTGCCCCCAATGTCTATCGCACAGAAAAGCGCACCCATACGATATTAGAAAGTATTTGCGTCGGTCGCAATTCTTGTTTGGGAAAATAAAAAGGCGGGCTCTGTCCGTTGAGGATCTTCAGTCCTCTTGGTGCCCCTCATTGAGATATCATTTTTTCGCCAGTACTCTCGTCCATTTCGCCCGTTTAGAACAGGAAAGTCTTGCTGTGTTACAGCAAGACGCACCCCCCTGCCGGGGGTCGCGGGGAGAGCAATTCCAATTCAATTGCTCTCTGAAACCCACGCAAGCCAAGTGCCAATTGGCCTGCGTGTGTTTCAGCCAGCTGGCGGCGTTCCTCGGTTGGTGCCGTTTTACCGCCCGTTCCGCCTGTTTTAGCTTCGGTTTTTTGTCATTTTCCCGGGAAAAAATATCGGGCGACCATATTTCCAGCACGCTGCGGAGAGGTCTTTCCGCATCCAGTGAGCAGCAGCCGTCTTATCGGGGGAAGCCTCACGGCAGGGGATTCCGTTTTTGCAAAAAAAGCCAACCCCTAAAAGCGCCACCCCCGGGCGCTCCTTCCCCCGCGGAGAAGTGCAAGTGGCCGACTTCAAAGATCAAAGAAAGCACTTACTTCAGGTAGCCCTCTAGGGGGGCCCCTCGCCGCCTCCTGCAATCTGGTCGGGCGTGTGGCTGGCTTCGTTTGGAAACGCGTCGCCGAGGTAGTTGCTCATGGGACGACTTAACTGCACAGCAGCAGCGCGGCAGCGTTTTTGAAGCGGGAGAGCCGCTTTGGTTTTTTTTAGCACCCGGAAGAACCTCGAATCTGGGCACGCTAGCAGCCAGGCTTGCGGATGCGGGGCGGCCAGCTGGAAGGTGAAACCCGTACAAGCCAACAGCTTCCCTCGCGATCCCGCGGGAGGGGGCGGATGCTCGATGTTTAACGTGCTACACTGGATTTTTCTTGTCTAAGCATTTCTTTTGCATGGTAGGTGTTCGCCCCACCGGGGGCGGAGCAACAATATGACATCAAAGTTTTTTGGAACAGAAAAACAGCAATACGAAATATAGCCGCCGGGGCGGGGGTAGTGAGGTCGTGGGCGTTTTTTTGCCGGCCGCCGCCTTGGCCGCGGCTTTGCTATTTCTGGGCTCGCCATACCGCCGTGAGTAACGTTATGCCGCACGGTATGGCGGCCACTTGGGAAACGTCACAAATTTTGGCACATTTCCAAAATTCCTTTCCGAAAGCCAGCCCCGATGCTATGGGGCCGATCCGGGTGCCAAGGGGGGCGCCCAAAAAGCGAAGAAAAACCGGGCCCATAGCATGCGGATTGGCTTTGCGCGTCTGGGGCGCTTTTTATTTTTCGCGTTTTTATTTTTCCCGCCGGCGCTTTTTGCAAAGCTTCCCCGGTTCTAAAACCTGCGAAAAGGCGGCCGCTTTCGCGGCCGCCCAAAATGCTCGGAAATCGCGGCCGTGCCATGCTGTTTCGCTGTTCTGATTTTGGGCGCGTTTTTTGCGCGCCCCTTTTTGGGCTCCCCAAATCGGCAGAAACCAAGGCGGTGGGCGCCTCAGAAGGGCGCCCCTTTTGCCGGCTCCCCTGCGTCGTTTTATCAAGTGCGAGTCGATAGTTTTCGACCGGGCTTGTTTGCCAGCAACGCTCTGCCCGCTTGATAATTGAGAATCTTTTTTGTCAAAAAACGCTTCCGCCCGCTTGAAAACTGACGGCCGTTTTGCTGTCTGGCTGCCAAAAAAACTCCCTGGTTAGAACCGTTCGGTGACCTCACTACATACAAATGTAGTATTTGTATTCTTCCAGTATGGGAATGCAAATGGGTGTACTTACTTTTCTGCAGGATAACATCACGAATTTCTTCATTCAACTGCTCACTGTTCTCCACCTGTTTTTTTAGTCGCGTTGTGATTTCACAATCTGAGAAGCGCTCCTGTGCCTGCCCTGGAATCAGTTGGCTTTGCGCGAAGATGGCGACGGACTTGGTTGCAAGAATACTAAGTACAACAAGAATCAGTGGAAGAGACTGGCGCCGCGCGTCTGTTAACAGCATTTCGATGATGACAGTTGATACCTGACCAAAGGGAAGTTTGGGCGAGGACCCGCTGACGCTTGGGCGCTTCGACGAAAGCAGTTATGCGTTGCAAATATGTAATCCGGGTCTTCTTCTCGAGCAACATTGCAAAGTTAGAGTTACTAAAGCAATAAAGTAGTAGTGCTTTCCCCCCGCCCCCTCGTGGGCATGGTTGCCGTAGCCTCTGTGAACAAAATTAGATGATGAACATCACAGGCAACCAGGGGCGGTGCTCGTTTCGCTCTATGTCGTTCGCACTTGTCCATCTTCATTCAAGCAGAAAAATAGAAATCCGCAAGAACAACGCATGCCCTTCAAGAAACAAAAGCCTGTCACTCTACTTGGCCCTAAGCTGTAGCGAGAACTCGGCTGGTCACGAATCAATTAACCAGAAATATAAATTTAAATGTTGATGAACGCCCAAACAACATGAGTGCAGGAGATAATACTGCTTTCGGAGACGCAGCACCGCTGGATAGTTTCGGAGACGCGGGGGCACTACGTTGCGGAGAGGCCCCACCTTGCTGGTGCTGAGCTGGTACAGCTAAAGAGCCATCAACGTATGAAAACGGTAAATCCCGCCCCTCCCCATCTTGCCCTCAGTCTTGGCAGTGGTATCTAGCGCGGGCGGACGCTTCGTGACCGCTGGAGGCATATGCAGTAGACGAGAGTAGACGAGAGAGCGAGGCGAAGTTTCTTAGGCAGCTGCTTCGCATTGCAGGTGCCTGCGGCCCTGCGCGCCCAACCGCAGCGCCAGAAATCAACGCGGCGGACATGATCTCAGGCTCAGGCACAGCCCTCTTACAAGATGATTGCGCTCCGTGACCAAATCAAATTAGCACTCTATCAGAGGTTCTGGGTCGTCTGAGTATGAGGCGGGTGGATTTTTCCTCAGAGTACAAAACTCGGGGTCGCTTGATCGGCCGCCAACTTGAGAGGTCCTTCTCTTCTGGGAGACCGCGATCGTGATCGAGACGTTTCACGCTTCGGAATGCTGCTCGAGGAACTCGGACCTTATGCATTGCAAAAATATGCCTGGGTTCTGGACGGGCAAGTTCAAGGATGCGAACTTGTCATGCAGACTCTGAATGAGAGACACCAAAACTTCAACTTGTCCCTACCTGCTACTTACGCAATTCAAGGGGGAGTTGCTCATGCAGGACAGGCATCAAACGACCTGAAAAAAACTTGCAAGGCTTTTGCGTGCATCCCGGACCATCTGTGTGATCCGGAAGAAGCATGACAACCCTGCGCATTAGGCTTCCAGACCCAGACATATTTATCGTGGATAGACCCTGGCCGACTACAACTTTGTCCTCTTTTGGAGTCTCGGGAAAGTCATCTCCGAAAAGATCAGCCACAGCCGCTCGCTGCGCCTCTTCCAACGTCGGCAGGGGCTGGTGCTGCTCCGACATTTTATCTGTGTCTTCAACTTTCAGCTCGCTGTGCTACTTTGGTTAATCTAGAGTGTGCCGTAGCAGTCCAGGTGCAGAATTTGAACTGTGTAGTTTCGCGTATTGTTTACGGTTTGGCGAATCTTATAGCCTTAGTTCAGCAGCAGGACAAGCAAGAATCTCTCGCAAGAAGTAAGCATAAATTCAGATTTTTACCAGGTCTTGGTGCTTCCTCCAGCCTGAATAATATTGCTGTTATTTGTGGCTTTGGAAGATAACTTGAATAGACACGACACATCTACTTCCTGCAAAGAAGGGTATTGTAGTATAATGTTGTTGCTAAAGGCAATTGAAAAGAATGCCTCTCATGGGAATGCGCATTATGCTACTCTTAGTCCTGAACGAGTACGAGAGCAGCCCGCATTTCGAAAACCTTGGAACAGACCAGGTGATATCTGTACTACCCGTCCAGATCATATACAACGCAGGTGACGCTGACGTCGCACCTTGTTGTGTAAGATCAGACGTCTCTATTTCCATCTTTGCGCTTCCTTTGTAAGTAGTCAGGAACGGTGGAAACTACACTTCGTTCAATTCGTAATTGTTTTTCATGTACTTCGGCTGCGCCTTCTTCAAGTAGTTTGTCGGGGAAGAAGAAGCTAGCACGATCAGATGATCATGATCTTGAAATTATTCGGGAGACATTCAGCAAGCTCGATTCTGATTTATAGTACTGATGATAGAAGATCTACAGGAAGAAGAGTTCACTCAGGATTACAGGGAGCTTTGATATTATTTTACCCTAAGCATTCATTCTTTTTTTTTTTGCAAAAATGCCCTTCTTCGATTCTTCATCTCCTCTTCTATCTCCCCTCCTGGGTTTCGACAATATATATACAATAAAACAAGCACTGTGAGTGAAGAACGGCCGCCGCGCTTTTCGATCAAGTTTGCTTTATTCTCGAGATGAAGCAACATCTGTATCTATTAAACCAACTTGTTTACTTAGTTCATCAAGACCAGGTGACTATCAGCCGCGTTGAAAAATTGGATCATGTTGAATGATTCTTGGCAGTGCGTCAATAAGTTGTCGTGGCCGAGGATTTTTTCGATGTCACGACAACGACCTTAAGACCGGTCGTTGCTGTGTTATATGATGCGTACCCTTTATGTTTATTGCGGGAAGCTATGCGTAAAACAGAAATCAGCAAGGTACCTAAAAGCATGTTTCTCTAGTACTATTAGATCTGGAAAGGTTACGTTAGCATATGCGTACGACGAGCGCTCTTATATTTTGTCTGTTTTCATCCTAAATTGGTCCGCGTCGGCGTTGGGTCTATGGCCTCCTCAGCTGTTACACTCTCAACTGTTGCATACCAGACAGCGTTTTCATTTTTTTTGGTAAACCCGCGAGAAAAAAATGAGAAACGCCCCTGTGCCGTTCGCACTGCAAGTCTTTGACGACAGATCTCGATGCTATTTCCTTGAGGCATCTCAACTTTGTAGGTAAAAATGCGACGTTCATCTTGCGTATTTTGCTATATCAAAATAGGAAACAATGCAAACCTCCAAAGGTGACCACGCAGGTTCAGCATGGCGAGCGTGTTGGCTATGTGACAGTTGAGAATGTAACACCTGAGGAGGCTATATTCTTGTGTCGCTTTTTATAACCGATCCACCGGGGCGGGATCCGTGGCAGAGAAGCTATCAACTGCAAGTTTGTCATCTGGCATGCTCCGTCGGGATCGCATGAAAAATTAGTCACTCATGCGAGAACCACAGCAGAAAAGGCAGGAGCGGATCTTTGGCTCCTCACGGGGTGGTACTGAGTCGCTCTCTACTACTATGCATTTTGACCGAACTTCTTGGTGGTTGCAGAATTGAATCTGTATGACAATGTCCAAATAAGTTCAACTTGATGTCGTCCAGACCCAGACATCGCACTTGCATTGGATAAAATCGCTGAAACGCCACCCCATGTCGGTCTATTATTTGCAAATATGTCTGCCCCCGGAAAGTCGTGACGCCGATGCTTTTGTCCAGCGCACAAGCATAATTGCAAGCGCAATCGCATCAAATTGGCAGCACGCAAGTACGCATGACAAATCGCAGGCGCATGCAAAATCAGGACGATTTGAAGAGTTTGCCAGGTAATTTGACAGAGTTTGCCAGGCAATTTGTACAAAAAAAAACCTAAGAAATTTCCCAGTGCGTAGCTCGAATTATAGGAGACAACGGCCAAAGCGGAGCGCCGCACATAGACATAGCAAGCTCCTGAGGGACTAGCGCTAGTACTCATGATGTGTTCTTCCATGAAGCTCATAGAAGATAAAGAGTATCTCGTTGCTGGCAGGCAAAGAAACAGAAAATTGCAGTGTTGCATGAATTTTCTCGACTCTTGCGACCGAAGTAGTTGGGGGCGTTACATCATCGCGAATCTTTCAGAGTGGGCCGACATCATATTTGCATCGTTGATATGATCGTCGTCGCTCTTTGCGTTCCCGAGTAAAAAAATCTCTGCAATACCCGGGCCCAACCAATTATCCAATGCGTATTCCACCAGCCTGGGTCAGACTCTGGCACGACGGCGCAGAGATTTGTGAAGATTCACCCTCTAGTACTGCAAAAACAAAAGGTCGACGTGTGCGCAAATGCACATCGTGCAACAAGTCGCATCTCATGAAAAAATGCCTTGCCAGGTAATGCACATTGAAGATCTACATCAGAAGCAAGTTCACTATTTACAAGACGTATCTTCTTCGTGAGACTTACGCTCGAACTACAACTTCTCTGACCTCCTAGACGGAGAATTTGCAATGCGTATCCCTTTATACATCGCAAAAGCACGATCTTCGTATTTCTCAAAAGAATTGCAATAGGTTCATCTTCGTATTGATATTTTTGTACGAAAAGAAATCAAATGGCATTTGTCATGCGTACCTGACTGCACCACATCAAAAACCTTTGCACCGTCGCCGCAAGCAGCTTCGGACGCAGGAGATCTAGGGTCATGTCAAATGACATTTTTCATGCACAACATTCATGTAAAGGAAGAAGATAATACAAATAGATCTGTCATACAAGAACTGGATTGCAATACGAGAACGATGTGTATTTTGCACAGGATACCATTCACCACGTCCCATTTCACTTCCTTGATTTCCCAAGCACGCATCAGCGCGATCAGCAGCGCTATTTGGCTATGCGAGTGCAAATATTGAATGCAAACATGTCTGCGTGGTCTGGAAGACTGCGGTTTTTTGTCATGCATGCATGCATATTCTCGAGGAGCAGATAGGCTGATAAGCTGGAATTCACGCAAAACATCACAGATTTTCATTTTGCGAAGGATTCTTAGTATGAACCTATCCCGCATGAGAAAGTGCGTCGCTGTGCGCCATGATCATGAAATGGCCAAGTTTTGGAACGCATGCAGTACAGATTTCTGTGTCCTTGAGATTTTTTAGCCCTGAGTAGATTTACACTTAGCTGCATCACAAGTTGGAACTCTTCCAGACCCTGACATATTTGCAATGGATAGCAAAAGCGCTTCGGGTGCTCACACTCAGGCTTCAGTCGTACTTGAAAACAAATTTTGGCAACACTCCTGATGGAGGGGTCGACAAGTCGTATGGTTAGGAAAAGTAGGGAAGCAGTATCCTTAATCTAAACATGCAAAACTATTTTAATTATTCAATCTTTGGGACGAGCGACGCACTTTTCCTTTTGCCAAACGTAGTGGCTGACCGTTGGACTGGGCTTCTCCACAACGTCAAAACCCAGCTGAGACGCAAGGTATCTATTGTATTTGATAACGTTGTTCGGTCCCAAAAAAAAAGATATTGGATCTTGACTGGTGCAAGCACTACTTCGCCGTGACTTTTTGGGTATCAATCGTCTCTACGTATTCTTCTATAACATTCATGATGTCGCGGACGCGGATGCTCGATCATTCTTCATGGCATATTTTTACGAAAAAGAAAGACCACTGTGAGTGCTCGATTAGGTGTTTTTATAATCTCATCATTTTTTGGCTATTTGCTAGTCAATTGAGATTGTTGTCGGGCATATTCTTGTTCTGAAATATCACTAAGTCAGAAGTGTGGTCTGTCGTGTCTGGCCATGCGCATTGAAAAGCATTCATAACAGCCTCTGGATACATCAAGAAATTGCACTAAAGTGCGTCCTCAGTTTTTCTTTAGGGCCACGTCAACTGTAATGTAATCTAGCGTAGTTCGTGTAAGGGTGAAGGCAACAAATCGAAAAGAAAAACAATACTTGCTATCGTGGCCAACCACTTTGGTCATCAAGCCTTCATATAGGTTATCCACTGCAAATATTTTTATGTCTGGATAAGTGCAACGTTTGTCTGTCATACACCTTTTGCATGACCAATGATATAACCCATGTCTCTGATATATGCCCTAGCATCACAGAGTTTTACCGAGCTTCATCTTGATGCTTAATTATCCCTCGTGAGAAATGCCCTCTCCGGGTAGCACGAGCTGGAGCTGAACTTTTAGTGCTGGTTATGCGATACAGATTTTTTCGAAAGCCGGAGTCAGCTTCACAAGTTGCAACCTTCCAGCCATACTTGCAATGCATATAGATCGTCCGCTGTAATTCCATCCTTGCGGTCCAGGAAAAGAATCCCAAAAGAAAATCGAGTCCCCTGCATCCGTGAGAGTGTGGTCGCTACATTTCTATCTAATAGCAAAGTCACTGCGTTTCATTCTGCCGCTTGCTTCTCGCCCACTATCGCAGGGCACCAGGCGTTCAGTCATATTCTCAGGGCTTTTTTCGATAAAACTGAATAACTTTATACTATCGGACATGGAGGATCATGGAGAAAAAAAAGGAACGAACCACCTCCCCAGGCCCCTTGTTGAATCCGCCGAACCTTCTGGGCCGCGCTAGGAGTTTCCGCATTTTGCTGCGCTGGCTGTTCTTCTCTCGAGCGGAGTGGCCGTCGCGCCCTTCGTTTTTTTTGAAAGATGCAAAGGGGGGTCGGGGGTCGGGGAATCGAGTGCAGAAATAATTTATATAATTTACGTATCCGATATAAAAACAGCTACAGGCTACTCTACGAGTCGATTACTTTATCGCTACCAGGTCTGGAGGTTGCCGTGATTCCACTAGGAACAGCGACACTTGTACGTTCATCGTGACCACGGACTTTGGTGAAGCACAAGCGGGAGCACTGGCAACCCTTGATGCAGTGACGAAAGATATTACTCCATTTTCACCTGCATGCAAAGATTGATTGTCTCTTTCCTGCTCTCTTATATACTCTTTCGTGCTTGGTCGTCTCAACCAATCTTTGTTCCGCATGGCAAAGTCGGAAGGAGGACTCAGTCTTTGTTTTCTCTCGGCGGATACGGATCGACGCAAAATGAAAAATGCTGTTCATCGGTGTGATGCCCACAACAAGGTCGGAACGCGTCAGAGCCTGGGTAGTTTCTTATTTGAAATAAATTCAAAATAAAAGGAATTTTAGACAGCATTTCGACTAGACCACTTTGGCATTAAATCTAAGCAACTTCAATCATGCGCATGCCGAATCGGATGAAGTAGAAGAATACGAAGTAAGAAGTAAGTGGAACAACAAGAAGCAAATTTTCAACATTCTTGCGCGGCTGCGGCCTTGATATGACAAGAAAACTGCGTCTCAGGCTGCGGCTTAGCAGGAAGAGTAGCCAGCAACCGCGACGCGCCAAACGCATAACAGCGTCAGCATGCTCACGCATTTTTTCATCATGCAGTAGCTAATTCACTCACAATTCTACTAATTCTTACGTGGTTGTCTTCGATCGCTTGCTATCAAATGTAAAAATGTCTGGGTCTGGAAGAATGCAGGTTTGTCATGCTTGTCTGGCATGACTCTTTAAATCTGTCATGCACGTCACCCAAGAGCTCCGTTTTACTGTGATCATCATCATTGAGACGGGCCCCCTGTGGTCGTCCTCACGGCGTCGTCTTGGCCCTAGGCTGTTTCGGATGCGGAAACGCAGTTTGTCATGCAGAATAGGCAACACCTACAGAGCTCAGAAACTTGTCATGCTAAGCCAGCACTTGTGGCCTCATCGTGAGACGCCACCCAGCATCACAAGTTTCCAGACCCAGACATTTTTGCATTTGATACTTGCGTTTCCCCGTCGAGAGGCGGAAATTGTGGCTTGTTCTTCAGAAAATCCTGGGTGAGCTTTGCGATAAGGTTTTCCGCCTGGTCCCTTGAAACGGGGTTGGGATCCATCGCCGCCAGTTTTCCCGGGGCCTGCATCCAAGAATCCGACATCACGATACCCATAAGCGCTTGGAAGGCCTGTAGAAATTTTGTCTTCAAGAACCAGTCTTCCAAAAATTTTCGTGTCTTTATACTCATGTTACGGAGAAGAGGACCAGAAAACGCGGATTGATTCGATATTATATATTCCGGCTAGCTTGTTTTTGAACTTGCACTTGGACTTCCCATGCAGATTAGCTTTTCATAAAATTTATTATTCGCCCTGTACTCAGAAATCGGCAGAGTCCGTCTCGCAGAACCAGAAGAGCAAGCACCTAGCACAATAAAAAGGACGTCGACGCGATGCACGGGTCTGCAAAATCAAAAGCTGAATTCCGAGTGTATCTTCACTGTAACCAAGCTGCTTTGTTTCTACCTATAAAAATTTGTGTAGACATATTCTTACCTCCCAACTTCCGCCCTGGTACAAGTGACTCTGGAGGTAGCGATTTGAAAACTGTGTGCTGTGTCCACCAACATCGAGCACAGCGGGCGGCAACGGGTCGCGGTACTCGACATGCTGCACGAAGAGCGCGCGCTGGCCTTCGCTATCCATTGCAAATATGTTCGGTCCGCCTTCGGAAGTGTGCCGACATTTTCACTGGTCATGTTGGAAGGCGTCAGCGGATACTATGTATTTGTCATGCAAATTTTGAATTCCCCAGGTGGCACGTGCCTGTAGTAAAAACTACAGACCGCACCAGGAGAGCAAACCAGGTCTGGCGACTGCTCCTCCGTCTTCTTCATGCACGGCCTAAACCTGCCCCATCTTGTGGACAGAGGCCATAAGCAGCAGGGCGATTTACAACGTGCTCGGTCATGATACATTTTCGCGTCGATCCTGCTCGACAGGAGTCTTGGATGTAAATCCTCGATACGATCATCGCGCAAAATAGTTGCTCTACCGACGAAATCCGTGCGCGGCTGAACTTGCGCATTAATTTTTATTATTTTGACAAACTCGAGAGGAAGGATAGTAAGCTAAAGTTAAGCAAGACGTCAGATTTATTTCGCGTCGATCCTCCTCGACAGGAGTCGGGATCTTCTTCATCACAAGTTGCCCTTTATCTACCTCCCGCTCCGGACTCAGTCTTGATATTTGCAGTGCATACGCGCGTGCTTCGGACAGTTGGTCCAACACTTCAAAATCCACAACGCCAGCCCGGTCCCTCAATATCATCTTGTAAGCTTCCATATGAACTGCCCAAATATCGCTCTCGTATCAACGATATTGTTTGCAGGTTTCTTCTTTCAACGCTGAGGACGCAGCTAATTATAAAGTGAACGCGTGTCCTCGTTGTATTGGCCGTGATGCGAAAAATGATTGTGATTCATTGGTACGAGTTCGATACTTTTGCGGTGGATATTCTACGCTTTCGGGGGCGCACTTCCGGAATACACTTGTGCCGCGGGCTATTACATGCACCTGCGAAATTTTTCTGGCTCGATAGATTCGGGAAGGTTCAGTTTGGCATTGTTTTATATTTCGCTCGACTCATTTGTTTTCAATCTTCACATAATTTGAGTAGGTGCATTGACGATAAAAGTGATATTAGACTTTTAATTTTAATAAAGAAATACTAACATCACAGCCTCCTCGTCAGTCTCCAACAGAAAATAATCATAAAGCGAACGCTGGAGATGCAATGTTGCTGCTTTTTCAAAACGTTCCAGAAAATCACGAGACAACAAAAAGCGCAGAGGACAGGATATTCATAGTGGCTTGGTATTCTCATCTTAGATGAAAAAAAAACATTGTGGCCAGCCCATCCATTAATTATAAGGAAGTACCTCGTAAAAAGATGAATGCTGTCGCTCTGATGGTTGTTCATCGCCGACCCTGACCGCTCGACTGCGGATGACTCCTGGTTCTGGCCCTGCGTATCTCGTTTTTCTTTGATTTCGTAGGACATAACGGGAAATCATGTCCATACCCTCCGTATGCATTGCAAATATGTAGTCTGGGTCTGGAATAAAATTCCAAGTTTGTCTTGCTTGGCTAGCATGGTATGGTATGGTATGAGAATGAGGCTTGCGCCCTCCAGGTACATGGTGTGCAAAATGTACCCGGGACCCCGACGATGGCCGTTTCTGTGTTTGTAGGGAGGAACCGCCCAACTGCCCGGAGACAGTGAACCCCAGCAATAGCAAGAGGGTGCAATCATTGGCGATGACAAAGAAGCCTCCTCTTAACACGATGTGGGTTGGTGCTAATTTCTTCTCTAGCATACGTCCAAAGTCTGTCATGCACGTTACCCAAAAGCCCACAGCACACGCACAGCTTTCTCTTTCTGATGCAAAAACGCAGTTTGTGTTTGTCGTGCTGGATAGACCACAACACGTAGGAACTCAGAAATTTGCCATGTTGCTGCGCCGTCATTGCTGGCGTCCCCGAGGTTCACCAGTCAGCGTCACAACCTTCCAGACCCAGAAACTTTTGCAATGCATACTCCGCGGTGAGCGAGTTGATAAGGGCCGCGCTCTTTTCCATCACGTTCTGGGACAGCTTTGATCTATCGCGAGAAAATTGTTACAGTTACACATCATTCTGATGCAAGACAAGCAAGACAGACAGGGACAACCTCTGTCATGCAGGAAATGCATGCCAGCGTCATTTTAGTTGTGTTTTCCCTTATAGTCATCTGCGCACTATGTATAGGCTTTCTTTGCCATGTGAGCAACTTTTTGATGCTGAAATTCCAACAAAAAAATGTGCAACTGTAATACTATTTTCCTGTAATATGATCGCTTTTTTTCTGAGTAAAAAAGTCCTCACCCCAGAGTCAGTTGTCATGCAAGTCTGCATGCCTAGAAAAGAGTAAAAATAATTTCGTATTTCTCACCCGTAGCCCCAAGAATCAGGGTAAGGCAGTCGATTTGTGATGCGTTTTCACTACCTGAAACAGAACTACGCTGCGACTCCGAGCTAACTTGTCACGCGCAACAGCCAAAACTTGTTGATGTGTGTATACAGGTTTTTGCCCAGTTCTTTTGGAAGATGGATCTGCTTCTGTTGTTCAGAGGACGTCTAGTACTCTGTTGATTTGTGTAGCAAAGTCGCCATCTTGACTCTGTGTGATGGAGACATTTTCACACATGATAGCTTTTGGAACCAGTTCATTCCCTGGTCCCAGCAGAGCAGCTGCTCCTTCTCGAAAATCACTTCGGCGACGGGGTCCGCCTGGTATGCATTGCAAACATGTCTGAGTGGCCTGGAAGAACAAAGCAGATACTTGTCATGCAGTTTCTATTTCTGCACCTGCAAGAATAAAGGGCGCGAGTGCACCACGCTGGGCACGACACATTCTGCGGAAGACTCGCCAGGTCCAGACGCAGTTTGCACGAGAAATGGCGTCTACTCCTGGAGACAAAAATAGCACTTCTGTTGCTGACCACTATACGACACTGACAGAGCATTTTTCATTCTCTGTTCCAGAATCTTCCGCATCACAAGTTTATTACATCCTTCCAGACCCAGAGCGATTTCGATATCTGTAATGCATATCTGGACGACAACGGCCATCTTGTGCATCATGGATCCCACATCTTCTCAACTGCAAATATGTCTGGGTCTGGAACTCTGCAACTTGTCATGCTAAATCTGAAGCATACAAAAAACTGTGTTGCATGATTACCATGAATGCTGTCCACTTTTGATCAAGTTGGGAGGCAGTTTCTCGTGCAGGATGGGCATGATAGGAATCTCGCGGAATCTGTCATGCTAGGTCCTCCATTGCAGATCAGATGGGCCATGGAAAACCTGCATGACAAGTCCAGCAGTCTTCCAGACCCAGACATTTTTGCATTTGATACATCTAGCGCGATTACGAATTTGGGAACGTGCTCTATTGAGAGGAACGATCGCCCTCCCCATATCGAAAAGTAATGGAGATTTGTGACCACAACACAAATCAGCCCTCCTGCTGTTTTGCTAGAAGACCAAGAGACGTCGAAGTTGAGGCCTCGTTATGCAGGAAATTCGTCATGCCGTTTACCGCTTCCAGTTGCTGCCTGTCATGCTGAAAGCGCAGGGTTTTTTATTTCCCACAGGATCACGAGCGAGCACTACAGGCTCTACTTTCATCGTTCTAGCATGGCAAGGTGATTTGTGATCGTAAATCGTACTAAAGTTCCTGTACACAAGAGGTCTCCGCTTGGGTATGGGGAGGGGAGACTCATTTTCATGGTAATATGAAGAGCTGCCCCCGGCGCGCCCGCCACCTGTAGTCCTCCACCCGTGCAAAACAGGTGGCCCAGCTCCTCTGGGCCTGGTGCTACGGCTCCTCGCGACGTCGCCATCCGACTGCGGTGCAACCGCGACAACAGGCGGCCTATCCTGTGTCAAATCGTCCCCACGACCCCAGAGTCAAATCGGAAGTGGTCTGCAACACAAATATAGAAGTTTTGGAAGTCTTCACCCATAGCAAATCTCTGTCAGTGCGAATAATAGCCGCGTCCGCGGGGTCGGGGGAACGGGTAGTGGGGTCACGGTGGCTTTTCTGACTGCTAGTAGCATGGGGTCGGGGGCGGTAGATATCACGGCCATAAGTCGCCAGCTTCCTGCCTTCAAAGCCCGAAAGCCTTCCCCGCATGCTATGGCCCCGCTAGGGGCTCTACCAGGGCCGGCCCCTCGGGCGCCCCAAATCAGGCCCACAGCATGCGGATTGGCTTGCTGCTTCTGGCGGCATATGCGTTTTTTTGGTTTCTTTGTTGAGAAGTCGCGTCCCTGCTGCCTTCAGAGGAGAAACACTTTTCCGCATGCTATGACCCCTCGCTCCGGGGGCTCCACCGGGGCAAGCTCCTCGGGTGCCCCAAATCAGGCCCATAGCATGTGGATTGGCTTTTTGCTTTTGGCGGCTTGTGTAGTTTTTGCTTGTTTTTGTTCAGAAGTCGCAATTCTTAACTTGCTCTCCGCATTGATTACATCAAGCGCCTGACTTTTGTGGCTGACTTGGCGGCCTTCAAATGGAGGCCAAGATGAGGCCCATAGCGTAAAGGCCTGCTTTCTTCTTAATTTTAAGGCGCCCCCTTTTTGGCGCCGCAAATCGGCGGAATTAGTTGCGCCGGGCGCCGCAAGAGGGCGCCACCTTTGCCGGCTCCTCTGCGTCGTTTTTCCAAGCAGCGACCGAGAGAATCCGCCGGCGATTCGGTGCCAAGTCTTTTTTTGTGAAAAAACACTTCCGGCCGCTTGAAAACTTCCGGGCGTTTTGCATGAGAGGCGTCAAAAAAGCCGCTAGATTAGAACGCTCGTCGTGAGGACCTCACTAAATATAAATGTAGTGCAGGTCAGCAAGGGCACCCGCATCACAAATCCTCCTCTTCATCCTGTTTCCAGTTTCACAAATGCCAAACCACGATGTAAAGTGCCTCTCATGAAGATGCGCATTAGAAGCATTCCTGTAGTTGCAGCAAATCTGCAAGACAGCTTTGGAGAGGGGAGGGCGTTTTCACTCGGGATACAACGACCCTGATCATCTTCATGCTTCCTGGACGTGGTGGTGGCTTCTCCTTCGTCGTGAGCGCCACTTTCTGCGTAGTCGGAAGGGCAGCTTGTTGCCGGGTCCTTCTCCTCGCGTTCGCGTTCGTGCTGTGTGCGCATATGGTGAGCCATCAAGATGAAAGATCCCCTTCTAGTACTCCATATTCACACGGAAACGAATCTGTGATGCGGGAGGCGTGTTGTACACCAGTCATCTTTATTTTCTTGCAGTTGGAGGGGACCGCAGGCAGATCTTCCTAAGCCTGAGACGACGCCTTTCAGTGTAGGCACATAAGAGGGCAGACGCCTTCTCTGTAAGCCTACTAGGCCTTGCAACATGACAAATCGCCCGCGTACAAACCTGGCGGAGTCTGTAGATTTGCCTTGTTCTTGCAAGACAGAGACGATTTAATTTATGGCCACAAATCAGCAGCACAAATTTTCAGTGGTAGACCTATTCAGTGTGGGGAGGGAGGTGGTTTTTGCTTACGATATGAACCTGTGAAGCGCTCGCGTGTCTTTGCCTTTCAGTGAACGACCGCAATGGCGCGGAGTCGGAGTCGTCTTCCATCTTGTCGTTGCCTCCGCCTGCTCGACGCAAACGAGCGCGCTCGCCGGTGTTGCGGATAATTTTCGTTCTGCTATTCTCCCCCACAGAGTCGATGTCGCGACTACTGTTACTGCCTCCGCGTCGGACCCTCCGGCCAGTGTGCCGCAAGCAGGCCGTGGCAGTGCTGGTCAGAAGTGAGGCGCCGAATGCGGCAGCCCTAGAATAGGATCCGCCGAAATCCGCACGCAGAGAAACTGCCACGGCAGAGGTGCCCATTAGTTATAGGGCTGCCGAATTTACAGTGATTTTACGGGCGCCGTAGGATCGCAGGGCTGATCTTGTGGGTAATTCAGGTATAATGCTTGGCGGGCCAATGGTCTGCAGAAAGACAGGCGATGACACAAGTGCGTGCGTGATCGCGTATCCATCCACATGGATGGCACTCCCCCACATAATACTAATATCAGGCCTAAAAGCAAATTTATTAATTTTATTGCGCCACCTGAGGCGACGGCGAAGTGAGTCATCTGGTGACTTCATGACTTTTTCCTTTTTTTTTTAGCCTTCAACCCCCCGGGGTTCAATTTTTGGAAACAGAAAGAGAAACAGCAAAAAAGCTAACAGCTGCATTACCCTCAGGCAGGGGTTGTTTCGAAACTCCAAGCACCATTCAACGGCGGCGATGGCTTGTGTGCAAAAAAAGCCGGTTTAAGTTTCAGAAAACCGCTTTAGATTTGTATTGTATCAAAAAAACGCTTTAAGTTTACAGCGCCTCTGTTTCCGACGCTATGCCGTGATCGGTGAGGTTAGCGGCGAACTTCGTGAATTTAGTAAATTGCGGCCAGCGATGAACTTAGGTTCTCCCAGGTGGATTCTGAATTCCAGACCGCCACAAAACCAACACTCATTTTGCCACCTATTTCTAAAATTCACCGGAATCAAAAACCCAAATCCAGTACAGCCGACCTCGCATCTGCTCAAGAAAGTGCCAAACTTTTGGAGTACGCGCGAGCAAATATGAAGGCCACAAAATGCAATCGCATCAGTAAACTACTTAATAGCATTTACCGAAGCAAAAGGCGCCTGCTAGCTCCAGGCGCCCGAGCTCGGCCGACCATCCAAAGCACCCCGAAAACAGCAACAGCCCCACGACGCTGCTTCGCAACTCGTCGGGCTGAGAGTACGGCGCTGACTATGCAGCTACACACTGTGGCGCCCCACGCCGCATTTTTCTGCTAGAAAGATTCTTCCATTACCGGAGGCATTGTGGAGTTGCCTGATCGCGTGGGTCACGATATCCCGAAGAAGTATGAATATTATCTTGCAGCGCTTGAAATCACTTGAAATTCACCATGCAGAAATCTAATGGCCGTCCAAGCCGTAAAGCAACGGGCGCGGCAGAGGCCGACACCGGGTAAGGTGTGCGGGTGGAGAAGAAATGAAAATCAGATCCCTGACGGTGGAGATATGCATTGCAAATATCTCTGGATGTCTGAGAACAAGTTGTGACGCTACCTTGTTTTGCGAATGGCAAACAACCTCCAATGTGGGAACGCGAGTGCTGACAAGTTTCTGAGCGAGACTAGGACTTGCCTAAGCTTCCTGAAAACAAAGTGAATTTGTCCTTTGCAAAAAAGCAGCGCTGTAGCGCAACATGCATGACAGATCTTTTATTTCTCTTGCCAGGAGCAGACCATGACAAGTCTTGCAGATGACCCAAACACATCTGCAAGGGATAGGAGACTGGATGAGGATGAGCCACTTGTAGCTCTCATATTTGCTGCAGCCTCAATTATGGGCAGCTGCGCCGGCAGCGAAAAATGTGTCGACGAGAACGGTGCTAGAAAGCCAGAGCTGCTACTGGTGCTCGCAGACGCGGCAGCACAGTAGATCGCGGCAAATCTCGCCTTCATTCTGCTCGGTTTTTTATCCACTGACTTATCTAGCAAGTACCTAGATTCGTGCTGTGCAAATGTAGCCGCGGAAGATGTGGTCTCCCAACTGCTTATACTTATAGCCACAGGGCTGGACTGGTGGACTTCGCCTTTCAGTTCTATGTTTGCATCAAATTATATGCCTGATGAAGCTACAGCAGCACTTGCAGTGCCAGGAAAACCACATATTCTAAAAATCGGAAACGTATGGAGCAGGGTGCTGCAAAGTATCATAGATACCAGACACGACAAGGGGGAAATATCTTTCATTTCCCCTGGTAGTACTGCAGAGCGAGGGGATCTCGATCCATTTCTGAATTATCATGTCGGCATGGTGCAGGCACAGGCACCGTGATCCGGAGTACTAAAATTGCAAAAAGAGACACGACGCAAGAACGGACACAGCAAATCCTCTGGTCAAAAACAAAAGCCACGCGAGGCGCAACCGAACGGAACTTCGGTACTTATTGCTATTCTTCATTCTTGGCACTAGTCATCATCAACTACATATACATATTTTACGTATGGGTAGGCTAAGATCATTGATCGCGACCACTGTCTGTGTGTGTCTTATTTTACTATGCGTATGTCAAGATCATTGATCGCGACTGTCTGTCGGTCTGTGTGGGAGGTCGCTATCTTTCTATCACCCTAGCCAGGCGGTGACAGGGCTAAGGGCTAGAGGCAGCTAGATGATACCTAACCCAAACCACTAGGTAATGGTAGGGGTAGTGCCTACCCGTGGCCGAACGGGAGCACCCCGAACGGGAGCACCGGTTCAGTACAAAGCTAACTTATCAGCTTACTACGGTTATGGGCTCATAAGACTTGCGTCGTGCGCCGGTGGGGGGTCTATCACCCTAGCCGGGCGGTGACAGGGCTAGAAGCAACTAGATGATACCTAACCCAAGCCACTAGGTAACCATAGGGGCAGCGCCAGTCCGACCGGGAGCATCCGGTCAGCTTCAGTACAAACCGAAGCAATCAACTTTCTACGGTTATACGGTCATAAGACGTTTCCACTAGGCCGGTAGGGGGCACAGCGTGCCTGTGCTCGGTTGCAGTAATTGCTTAGCCCGCCAGATAAACTACACTGTATTTTTCGTTGAACAAAAACCACAATAAAGCGAAACTGTTATGATAAGCGATTTTCGGATCTCAAGCGATTTCGGATTTTATCTTTCCCCTTTGATCGAAAACTAAGCAAATACCTCTCCGAGGAACGAAAGGTTTGATTTGCACCGAAAAAATACAAAAGCTGTTGCTTCTCCTACCGATCCGCGCGGTAGACTTTTTGTTCTTATCGTCACTCATACTTACGCATTTTATCTATTAAGGGGGCGCTTCTACGCAGTGCACGGAACTAAAAGGGAGCCACGGGCTACTATGCTGCGTTGCAGGTTTAGGGGCTTTCGATCGTACATCAACACCAGTCCAGGCACTGGCGTCGGACCAAATTACATTTTGATCCGATCAACCGGAGCTCGATCATCACGCTCGATCATCGAGCTTTGCTGCTCCACCAACAAATCCCCCGGCCGGCACCGCAACCACCGGCGCAACGGCAGAGCTTGGGATGTAGGTATTCTAAGCCCGCCAGCTATGCGGTCGGTGGCATAAGTCAAGGCCATGATCCCACACTGGTTGTTCTCCATGCGGTGTGTTATAGTCTACGAGAATCGAAGATTAGTAATAGTACCTGGCGCAACGAGCCGGGATACTATTACTACATCTCAAAAGTTTAAACTTGGCCTCTCTGTCAGGCATCAGGCAGGGCGCGTGGCAGGCTGCTACCTTTGTTTTCGTGGCTCTAGATCAGCGGCAACAGGGCTAGAAGCAACTAGATGATGACGATGTTGGCTAACCTCACCACTGCGCAATAGTAGGGATCGTGCCTGTCCGATCGGGAGCACTCGTTCACTACAAACCTAATTTTATCAACTTCCAAAAAAAGCCGGCACCATCCAAAAAAACCCTACTGCGCTTCGATACGCGCTTTCTTTTCAAAATATGGCGGAGCGCAGTCTCACGTTTTAGGTGTCAAGGGGTCAGTATCTATCCCCACCATGCCTGTGCGGCTAACTTCCACAAACTCCCGCCACTCGAAAACGCCCTGAAGCGCGTCGCTCTCAAATGTCTTCGTAGCTCTACCCGCTGGGAAGTGTCCTCCTTGGTGGAATGGCACTGCGGTGCACTAAGAGCGCGCTAACAAGCTACCATGCTTTCCTGTCCATTTGAAATGGGCGGAGCATCAATCTCCTGGGAATGAAACGGAATCAGTGAAAGCATCGCAAAGCAACCGGGTCATGAATCCGGTAGACTACGTAAGTGCTGGCTGCTTCCCCGGCCCCACTCAGAGGCGCGAAAGAAGAACAACTCCAGGCCTTCACGTCTAGGGACCTCCTAGCCCAGGCACAAGGACACCCGGGGGCAAAATCCCTCCAGCCAAGCCGCGAAAACGATCTGCCAATAGTAGCCGCCTCAGCGGGGGTAGTGAGGTCAAAGCGGCTTTTTTGTCAGTCTTCCAAGCAAGAAGGCTGCTGCTTGCATGCCCACCGTGGCACCGGGCATAATGCTATACGCCACGGCATGGCGACCGGTAGACATCACAGATCAAAGCGGCAGGCCTCTTGGGTTCCAAAAGAGAAGCCTTCCACTCATGCTATGGCCCCGCCAGGGCAGGCCCTAGCGGCCCCCAAAATCGGGCCCATAACATGGGGATTGGCTTTCCGCTTTTGGCGGCCTTTGCGCTTCTTGTTTTTTTTTTTTCAAAGGTCGCACTTTTTGGCTTGCTCCCCGCCTTGCACGTGCTCGACTTTGCTGGTGACCGGCTTTGCGACCCCGAAGTAGGCAAAAATGGTGCCCATACCATGCGGACTCGCGGTTTTTGTATCGTTGGGCTTTTTTCTGGCGCCCCTTTTTGGGCGCCCCAAATCGCCAGAAACCAAGGCGGTGGGCGCTCCAGAAGGGCGCCCCTTTTGCCGGCTCCCTTGCGTCGTTTTATCAAGTGCGAATCGATAGAAATGGGTGACGCTTGTTTGACTTCAAAGCCCCGACTGCTTGATAGTTGAAAACTTTTCATGCCTTCAAAAAACACTTCCGGCCGCTTGGTAACTGCTGGCCGTTTTGCGTAAGGACTGGCAAAAAAACAACCGCGAGGATAGAACATTCGCGACCTCACTACATACCACGCAACTTAGATGCGCCTGTAACTGTATATCTGCTCTACACGCTTAAAATAAAGTTAGGAACCCTAGACAAACCCTGAAACCCTGTAACTCTATATAATCTGACATTCTCTCTAACACTTAAAAAAAAAAATCTAGGACACGACGCCGAGTTTTTCAAGAGCTAACGCCTTAGCACGGCGCCAGTCATTGCGTCGCCGCGATAAGGTTTTCTGCATCCAAACTAAAATGAGACGCGCCTACTTCTTGAGGATTAGCGTTTTCGTTTTGCAGCTGCCTCTTCTTGAGGATTAGCGTTTTTTCCTTTTCACTTTGTTTTTGTTATGCTTGTGCTCTTGAAGCACAGACTCTCGCCACTTTGTGACGTTTTTGAAACACTTCTTGGGCTAGCACCTGAAAAAAAATCTTGCGAAAGGCTGGCGTCTCGGTTCGGGATGCTTTCGAGCTTCCTTGTTCCAAACCCACTCGAAAAAGTGGTGGAGCCTTGGCTATACTATTGCACCTTGTTCAAATAAGAAAAAAATATACAAATGAGCTTGCGGCCTTAAAGTTAAATGTTTCTTCTACTCGTCCTCTAGGTTCGTTTCAGTTTTCTACGTGCGGCATGACGACTGGCGTACCGAAGTCCTGGGGGCATGTTAGTTTCCCATAGCCGCCAACCGGGCCCCGAGGATCGCCAGGCGCTGGGGCTGCATAATCAAACGGGGCGGGGGTGGTGGTGCGAGCGTGCAGGACAACCCTTCGGCGCTGTGTCCTATCCCGCCACCGTGGCTTTACTCGCTCGCTCGGGCCTCGCTCCGCGGTGTGTTGCCGGTGGGAGTAGTGAAGACTCCCTTAACCCATGGCGAGGCGCAGCGCCGGGCGCGCGGCCCGGGCGCGCTGGCTTGGGCTTGGGCTTGGCATTCAATCAAGGGGCGGGGCCGCATTGTGGCTCAGCTCTTGTGTGCCGAAACAAACGCCCCGAAGTGTGGCTGGGCCGTGCTTGTCCTGGCTCCTGCTTTGCCGCGGAGCAGCTGCCTGCCGCTACGCCTTGGCGCCCGCGGCGGCTAGGGCTGCGGCCGGCGGTGTGGCGCTACGGCTAGCTCCTTACATAACAAAGCGGGCGGCGCGGCCTGCCGCCATTGCCTCGCCCCCGCTCAGCTGGAGGGCGCGGGGCGATTTCGCCCGCTAAATTTTGGCTAATTTTTTCGGGGTTCCGGCCGCGCGGCCCGCGCACAGAAAGAAAACGCACCCGGAGCATGGACAGACGAAAACGAAAATCCCGAACCCCCGTCCTGGACCCCCCCCTGCCCGGGGCGGACTCCCTTCTTTTTGTCCGGTCCAGATTTCCGGATTCCTTTTCCGCCATTATTGTACTTTTAACTTTCAAACAAACAGGATCTGTTTTTTTATCTTCGTATCTCATTTTCGCCTTTTTCTTGTGCCGGCCAGTTTTGCCTTTGTTTTCTGCTCTTCTAAGAAGGTGCTCAAATAAAACGAGTCATCGCTGGCGTATTGACGAATGAAAATCGCGAGCGTTTAGAGATATTTCTTTGCGAGAGCCCCGCCCGTGCATTGCCGCAGATCATCGTTAAATAAAACGAAAACCAGCATAAAACTCAACTTCAAAATAAACACGAAGTCCACACCAGTGCGGCTTGTCGGAAGACTTTAGGGCGAACTATTTTTGATCCGATCACACTCGTTCCGGTTCCCCTACGGAAATTGGTTTCTAGAGAGCGTTCTGCTGCTGGCTCCGTTGGTGCTTTTATTCGTAGGGAGAAAACAACTATTTGAGTTTGACGTGGGCCCGAAAGCAAGTTCGAGCACAATAGATGTAGCGTGAACCCTCACTGGCCTTCCAACTCGCCGCGCGGCGCAGGTGGAAACTCATCTACGCGGGAAGTTTGCGCGGCCGCGTCGTCCGGCTCCTGCTGAGTGTGCGAAGAGAGCTGTCCTTCTTCCACAGTACTACCATCCGCGACCACATTCATTTGCATGCGCACGCGCGTCGCTGGGATTGCCGTCACGTCGTAGCGGTCGCGGTCGGGCGGAGTGTCGGCTGGCAAGGCGCCCACATTCGCAAAAGTACTCGGTGCGCCAGCGGCTTCTTCTTCTTCGTGATGGCCTTGCTGCGCCGGGGCCTCGTCAGCGGCGTCTTCAGCTGTCTCCGCGAGCGCGTCGACCATCAGGCGAAGCCGCGCGGCCGCTGCCGCGGGTCCAACTGGGGTAGCTCCATTCGTGGCGCGACCATGCGGCTCGCCCCCTCCTTGGACAAAAGTAGAACTTTGCGCAGCAAGACCATAATGACCAGCGCGCTCATCGGTAAAGGACGGATCATCGCCAACCGCCTCACCGTAAGCGTTGCCTGCCCTGATAATTCCGCTGCCAACAGAAGGGGCCGCCTCACCATCTTCTTGCCTGCTGTAATCCAGAAACGAGGACGACGAGAGTGACGCTTTCTCTTCATCGTGTAAGACTTCGAGACCCTTTCCCTTCTCTTTGTCGACGCGATCTTCTTGGAATTTCCCCTTGTACTTGTCAATAAGGTCTCTAATGTTCTGGACCAGGGCCCCGATGGCTTGCTTTAGCATTCCCGCGTAGTCCGGCCCTACATCGTCCCCTGGGTTGAGTTTGTTGATTATTTTATTCACGAAGGAAAAAAGCAGCTCCTTCGCTTTTTCTTCTAGCATGTCCTTTGCTTGCTCAGCAAACTCCTCGAGCTTGTGGGTGACATGCTGCTGGACCGCCGTAAGCATTTTTGGGGATTCGATTCCTGCAGCCTTGGCATCGGCGACGCACATCGTAGAAATGGTATCTGCCATGGTGGCGCTGAAGAATGCCACGCCGGCACCCAAAAAACTCTCGACAAAGGCGAGCGGTGCTCCTCCGGCATCTCTGACGACAGCCTCAAGTGCGCCCTGTACCTCGCTTCTGATGGTCTCCGATATTCTGTTCGTAATGCGCCCTCCAAACTCCTGCAAAGATTTTAGAGGCTTTAACGAGCCTCCTTCTCGTCCGGTTTTTTCAAATGTGGCCGCCCGATAATCATAGATCATCATCTTGCTTGGGCATGAAGAGAAAACGGGCCCGCCGGACAGAAACAATCACCAGGACGCGCGCTGCGCGACATATACCCAAGCCTGCCAAGACGACGGCGCTTTTTATGGGTCGGCCACACTGCGTCTGCGATACAGGCTTCGCGCTCTTGCCAGCACACAACACCAACGGAACCGGGCGCGCCGTGTCTCAGGCTACAAGCCGCGCCGCTTCCACAGGACATTTCGGCAGGGCGTGCAGCATTCTCCTCGCGGCGACTCTGGCCAAATTATCGCGCAGATCGCCAAGTAGCTAGCCTGGTCCGGGGCGCCGGGGTGCTGCGCAGACTATTCCCCGCGCCTGGCTTCGCCTTCGCCCGGGGGGCCGGCGCAACAAGTAGAAACATGCGCGGGCCGGCCGCGCGCCCCAAAGGGTTCGGCGGGGATGTTCTTTCCCCATTTGCGCCGCCCCGGGGGCGAGGGAGGATCTCCCGGGGGAGCGGCGGACACCCCCCGGGGATGGGCGGATCCCCCGGGGCGAGGGACGGAGGATCCCCCGGTGGGGGGGGAGGATCTCCCGGGGATGGGACGGCTCCCCCAGGGGAGGGGCGGTTCCCCCAAGGAAGGAGCGGCTCCCCGGCATATCTCTCGCAGGGGCGCACTACGTGGAAGTGCAGGCGCTTACGCTTAGCTATTTCCAACCCAGGTCGAGCAACTGGCGCCCTTCATAGTGTGTGGCCCCGTCGTAGTACGTGGCGCGCCATTTCTCGGAGCGTGCCTCTATATTGAAAAAACACCAGAAGCAGGCGCAGACCTCTCAAGCTCATAGCTCCGTTTCGTTCATGAATTTTGCGATCGCTTCATTAAGTCTGTTTTTTCCCCTCGTGCTTACTGAAGTACTGGACCCCATTTTTTGATTTTCAGGCGGCGGAAACTTACTCCGAGTGAGACACTGGCGCAATAGCCCAGCGCCCCAGCCGCGCCTCACGAAGCTGGCGCCCACGCGCTGGGCTAAGTTGGGAGGGGCGACGCAACGCGACCGAGCCCCAGCTGGCTCGCTGGGCACTCACACACTGGTCGGGGGAAAGGCAGGGGCCAAAGCGGTGGCGCAGGTAGCCCGGGACGCGGGCCAATGCGCCGGCCCGCGCGCCCCGCCCGCCCCGCCCGCCCGCACGCAGGCGGGCGGGCCGGTCCATATGTGCGCCGGCGCGTCGTTGTTAGTTTGGCATGCCGGCCATAGGCCCGGGCGCGCTTCCTTCCATTACTTGCAACCACGGCTCGGCTGCGGCTCCCTGGGCCTGGCGTAGCTCGCTAATAAATTTGGAAGAAGCCGGAAGCGCGGGCTGGTTCTCTGGGCGCCGCGGCGTCGAAGGCAGGAAGATAAAATTGGTTCCTAAACCCTTAAACCTAAACTAAACCCTTTCTGGGTCGATCTTGAGTAGCAGATGAGGGCGGTGGCTGGATCGAAGGTGAGACGGTCGCGACGGTAGCCATCCCGTGCCGGTGTCGGTGGCGGCCTACCTAAACCTAAACCCAGGAGAAAAAAACTGCTTGGTCGAAGGCAGGAAGATAAAAAGATAACTGAGGCGGCCGGGTGGTGCGGTCGCGCAAAACCAAAAAAAAAAGACGAGAATGAAAAAGACGAGAATAAACGACAAGCCCCGGCCGAGGCTTGCTAGAAGCTACCACGACCGACACGGCCGGGGCAGGGGCTTCGGGGAGGAGGGGGCGGAAATGGCGTGGCGGGCGGTTTTGGGTTGCGCCGTGCGCGGGACGACACAGGACCGACAATCAAACCACGCTGGGGGGCCAATTGGATGGGGGGCCTGCCGAGCTTGGTCGGCCCGGCGCATGGTTGTCGCCGGGCGCCTTCTCCATTGCCTGACTCGCACGACCCGGTGGCCGGCCGGCTTTTCCGAGCCAAGCCTTTCGCAGGGCCCCCCGAAACAAAGACCGCCGGCCGCCAGAAGCACCCGGCGACGCGCTGCTTTGTCGCTTCCTTTTGCGGCACTTCGGCGCGCTCCTTTTGGTTTAGGTTTGCGGTAGTTTTTGCATGCGCTAACTTGTTCAAAGCGTTTCCCGTTCCGCCCCGCCCGAAAGACCTGCGAGGCAAATTGCCGCAAGTTTCGCCACAACGTTCAACCCTCCGTCCCACCCCCACACCAAGACTGGCAACGAACAAAACCTGGCCGCGCACAGAGATGAACACGAACCGGACCAAAAAAGACGGGGCCCCGGCAGAGGGCAACGACCGACCGGAGCCAGGGTGGGGCGGGCGGTCGCGGAATGTGAGTGAAAGCGTAAGCCCAGGCAAGCAAGTTGCTTAGCAACACGACCTGGCCGGCCGGCAGAGCAGCGCCGGAAAAGTCGCACGCCTGCACCTATCTACCAAGCCAGCAGAGCCACAACCAACGCGCCCAAATCCAAATGCCGGGCACCCAGCCCACCAGAGGAAACACACTCGCAACAGCCCACAAAGGTGGCAACCATCAAGGGGGCAAACGTGGCCACCAGGCTCGCAAATTGGGGGGCGCACACGAAAAATGGCTGGCGCGGCCACTAAGAGGCAGGCCGAGAGTGCGAATCAATGGCGAGCGCGCAAAACCCGAGGGCATTCCCTTGGACTTCCTTCCCAGAAGCAAAACAAGGCTGGCCCCCGGGGAGACCAAGAAGGCGAAGGGCCCGGCTCGCTCCGCTCCATTGGTGTCCTCGGATGCCTGCAGGGCCGAGGACGGAAATGGTGCAAATACGAACGCAGACGCGACGAAGTAGGGGCCGCAACGCATGCCCGCAGCTGATCACCGGCGGGGTGATGCCGGCATCGAGCCTGCTGAAGGCCGCAATTTCTCGGCAGGCACAAATTTCGTGGGATCTCAGAACATGCGATGGGCTCCGACTGCAACGCGGAAGCCACTACTTGCAGTAGGCAGCACCAGTCTCCAGACGACATCTGTCCCCTCCCACACAGAAGACAGCGCCGACACTGGTCCACACTGACTAGGCGCGCGCTGCCTAGGCGCGCGCTGCTAGGGTTCCAGGCCAACAAACTACGACGAAACAACACAGAAACAAAATTGCCAATGCCAGCAATTGAAATAAACTCCCATTAACCACAAGGGCGGGAGAGGTCGGCGGGCCAAGTTAGGCAATGTAAAGAATTCAACTCAGATTACTAGTCAAGGAGGCTAGGTCGTATGGATTCCTCATCCCCCCCCTTTGCGAATCATTCACAAAGGGGGGGGCCGGCCTACGATGTGAACACAACAGGGAACCCATGCCACGAGATGGAACAACTCGGATCATACTCGGGCCCTCTCGTCTCTCGGAGCGTCATCGTTTGCGCTGCGCGGGCCTCCTGCTTCATCGCTATTCCACGCACTCACGTGCTTAGCCAGGGGGGGAGGGCGCCACGGGGAGGGGGCGCGCCCGCGCGTTCCGTTTGTTGGTATGTAGGGAGCAGCCTCTGGACGATTTCCATCCGTCGCTAATGACGGGGGGGGCGATGGGAACGCGCGCAACACTCTCTCGGGCCCCGGGCCCGGCAATGCTTGCCCGCTGCAGCTCCGAACCGGCGCGCCTCCCCGTTCGGGCGGCCCCCCCTTGCTTGATCCATAGCGGCATCCTGCCACTAACTGCAAGGGATAGCCGGGCGCGCGCCGAGGCCGTCGCCGGCCCGGCAAAGCCGGCCGGGACAGAGGGGCGCGAGAGGAATCACAGGGGGGGTCCTGCAGGCAACCGCCGGCCCCCGAAGCGCGTGCCGCCCGCCCTTAGCATTCCCATCAAGAGCCCGCGCTGGCCGCGTCTCCGCCCGGGGATCCAGCACCCGCGGCCTGCGGCGCTCCCCAAATCAACAGGGCCGGGCGTCGCGAATAACGAAACAGGAGAAGCGCAGGCCCCCGCCTAACATTTCACAGGGGCGGGTGCTTTTCTGAGCTTTCCCCAGTAATTCATGCCGCGGCCCGAATGTTGGAAAGCGCAAAGCGCGGCCGGCTTTGCTGCGGTTTGCTTTTTTCTAGACATGGCGCATGCGTTGCGGTTGGCTTTCATAAATTGGCGCCACATAGTACGCGGCAAGCGGTCTGATGTTCATCAGGGTTTCTGCAGCTTTATTCCGCCGCTCGTATTTTGAGCGGGGTCCAGTACTACAGTAGAAGGCCCTCCATCCCTTCTTTCCAATCGCTCGTTTGCGAATCCTCGCCAGGCGCCTGTGAGTCATGCACCTGTGCCAACGAGGTGGGTACCCACCTGTCAGGCACCGCGGAACCCAACTCGAGCAGAACGGGCTCGGAAGATACTTTATGAACTGCAAATATTACTGGGTCTGGGAGATTGCGCGATTTGTCATGCTAGTCTGGCATGACTCAGACTCTCCTGAGCTCTGTGTTGCGTGCCCGCGAACAGGTCCTCTTGTCTGTCATGCAAAAACGCGGCTTCTCATGCGGAGTACGCAACTTTTACTGTGAGCCACGAAAAAACTTGTCATACTGGGGAGCGCACTAAAGTGTGCTAGGTCTAACTATTCCCTTCCTTGCATCAGAAGTTTCCAGACCTAGACATATTTTCAATGCATGTACTTGCAGCGCAGACAACGGCTCGCCCCGGAAGTTTATGGCGGCGGACGCCCCCGCGACCGATATCCGAGATCGCCTCCCAGTGTGGCGCGCTCTGAAATCAAGGACAACAGGAAAAGCACTGGCAATGGTGGCGTTTCCCCCTCCAAAACCGCTATAATCGGCTGTCGCCGGGCCATCGTCAAAATTTGTAACCAGAGAGGCCGCTGGTGCTGGAGCCGGTCCCGGCAACAGCGACCGAGCGTTTTCGTTGTTGTCGTTCGTGGACAAGAACGACAACGAGAGTTTTGTCGACAACGAGAGTTTTTTACCGAGGAGAATTTCAGCCCCTATCTTTGCCATCGTCATCACGATTCCTTTTACCTCTTCCCGCAGCCTTCCTGTTTCGCTGTTGACGAGGATATCATGAGTAAAAACGTGCCCAAGATGAGAACATGGTTAAGATGGGAATTATTCTGCTACACCTACACATCGTCAAGATGAGTAAAAGCGTCCCAATAGTCAAGATGGGAACTTTGCTTACACAAGTCAGCATGTTTCGCCTGCTGCGCATGACAAGTTCGGGTGGTCTTGTTCCAGTGTAGTGGTGTTTAGTTTGGCTAGCAGTGATGCCGCATCACAAATCCAGCTCCCTCTTATTCTGATTAGAGCATGGAAAACAAAAAGTACTAGACAGCATGAGAAAGTGCTGCTCATTGGTTTGCGCATCGTCATCATTCAGTGGGCACCCGCACCCAGCGGCACAGGCCAAGGATGCCCTCCCCGGGGGGGTGGGGGGTGGGCGAGGAAACACTTTCGGCGACCTCAACATCCAAAAGCCCGTCGCAAACCCGGTAATTCGCCCCGAGAAAATTACTGACCGGCCTGGACCTACCCACCACACCCTGTCAATAAAGCCCAGCAAGTTTCAGTGAGCTAAGTGCGACAGCCAAATATACAGGATGACCCAGGACCGCGCCCTTTTTAAGCCATACGCTTTTGCTCTCACGGAAGAGACGGCGCACCCCTTTGGCTAAGGGGCGAGACTCTCCGCTAAGCCGTAACGCCATTCAGACAGGGGACTGGACCACTTGAGGCTTGCAGATTTGCATGACGACTCTGGGGCGGTGACGTTTTTACGTAGGATAGAGGAGGCCCTTGACTTGTTTCGCGATGTACGTGGCCATTGCTTTCTCAGGTGCTTCCGCTTGCTCCTCGGCAGCGGCGAGCGCGTTGGCTATAAATCTGGCAAGCGCGGCGCTCATAAAGTAAAACAGCGGCTCCAGAATGAAATAAATGCGCCCAATCCCTGGAATAAGCTGGACGCCCAGTTTTTCGACGGCCATCGTTATAAGTTCGTACAATTCATCTCCAAGCACGTCCATTACATCAGAGTAGACTGAATGAGCAAACCCCGCAACGTGGACGCCCAGACTCTTCACGAAACTGTCAACCATACCGTCCGCCAGCGCCGCGGGCTGGTGAGCAATTTTGGCCGCGCACGTTCCCACTACCGCTGCCAGTTGCTCTTCTTCTGCTTCGGCCTCAGCTTTCTTTGCCGCGTCCTCCTTCTCCGCCTCTGACTTGCTCGTTTTCAGAATCGCATCCCGAATCTTGCTGTCGCCACTTGCCACCATCAACTGCACTAGAAGAGACTGCAGCATCTCTCCTGCGCCAAGCCCCTTGAACATTTTATCGCAAAACTCTTGTCCTGTTTCCTCGACATGCTCTTTCAATGCGTGTGCGACAGGCTTCAAACCCTCTTCGTCGATCGTCTCAACAAGATAAACTTTCACGAGAGCTTCTCCGCCAGGGATCTCCCAACCCTGGAAAAAGTTTGACTCTACGAAGTGCAGAATCATGGTTCCGAGGCTCAACAGGAATTGGTTGATGGAGTCCCTAATTGTTCCCCAAGCGACGCCGATGACATTCTCGTAGAAGTTGTCCAACAAGCTTGTGCAGATTGTGTCTTTCGAGTCCTTAACGAACACGCAGGCGGCATGCTCGTTCGTCTCCCCATCTCTGGCGGAGCAGCCTGCGGCACTTTGTTGCTTAACCGGAACACCGCCAGGACCCCTGGTCAGCGTCAGGTCGACAGGCCCGCGCGTTCCTTCTTTCTAGTTGCTAGCTTGTGCGTGGCTGCGTTCCGGATTTTGGCGAAGCAGTTCGATTCTTATTGTCAAATGCTGAGAGTGAGATTCAGAAGACCGCGGGCGACCCCCTTCGATCGAACGCCCTGTGTCTGGCACAACACACACCCACCAACGACCGGGACCGGTCTTGCGCATCCGTTTTCGGCTGCACAAGCGGAGGCGCGCCGCGGAAATTGCCTAAGGCGCAACGTGTGCCGGCGGTAGTTCTGCACGCGCCCGCGCGCGCGCGCGATTTGGCGCGAAGATTTGAGCTTGATGCGGAAGCGCAGACCCTTATTTGCGTGCGCGCACGGAGACTCCTCTTTTGTGGTCCTGTGTGCGCACACAATCGCGCCCGCGCGCGCACAGAAGGTCCAGCAGGGGCAGGGGGCGCGCGCGCGCGCGGGCAGATAGTCGGGGGCGTGACCACCTACGGTCGAACTATGGTCGGAAAACCGCAAAAAGTTTTATACTTGTCATATGGCATAAAGTACTAGCTGGCACGGCACTGCGGTCGCGCAAGCGAGGCCATGCGCTTTAATTGCGAATCTGAGGCCTATTTCTAGCACGGCCGAAGGAACCATGCTAAGAAATAGGCCCCAACCTTCAAAAGTTCCGGAATTCCAGCAACCCTCGCGACTGGGCCGCATTGGCGCGACCGCGAAAACGCTTAACATCCTGCGCGCAAATCGGACACGTATGCGATTCCTGCAATACGTATTTCCTTTTAGCACGACAGGGGTCAAATCCATGGCACCTCCGAACGCGGCTGAGGGAGTGGCTCTGTGTCTGTCCATTTTTTGCGCTCGTAGGCACGTCACGCGGTGACACGTATTCGCTCGACCTCGAAAGGGCTTTTACTTATTTTCGGACTGTCGGCCCGAAATAATCGAAAGGCGTCGCGCCGAGAACGGGCGGCCGCGCAACCGATTTAATACCAGTCGCCGCGCGCTGGCGCTGCTAGCGCGTACGCGCGCAAAAAAGTGGGCGCATGAGTGTGGGGCTTTTCGAGTATATAGATACTCCGCTTTGTGGGCATGTGCTCGCTCTTTTGCCCGCATAGGCGCTATCAGCACGCGCCGAGCACCATGCACCCTCCCAGCCGGGACGTGGCGGAGGCGCCAAGCCGGGCAACCGCTTCGCAGGGAAAATTGCGAGAATTTCAGCCAGTTGCGAAAAGCAAAGGCGCCAGCGTTGGCATTTGTCGCGCTAGCAGCGCGTGCATTTTTCGAAAATCGCCGGCCTAGGTAGCGGATCTTTGCAAAAGGCGTTTTGTATTTCGTGGACTGCGAAAATCCGATCCGGCCGCGGGGACGGGAAAAATTTCCGACTTTTAGCCTCTTTCGCAGCACGCCCAGGCCGTGCTACGGACCTGCGCAAAAAGTGCAAACCAACCACCAACAGCTGGCTACTCTGCTGCGCTCCTGTTTTTGGCGGGTTTCCTAATCCTACCACGCTTCGACCGTGCTAGCTAGCACGGCAAAAAATGCAAAATATTCACGACATTCACATTGGCCGCGCTGCTCCTGCTGCTATTTATTAGAGCGTCTGACCATGCTAGCCAGCACTTTATAGCTTCTATGCTGCTTTTTTACACTTTCCATCGCTTGGTGGAACTTCTCTGAAGCTACCAAATAGAATGAAACATCGCCCGGGCATGTCCGCCTTACCTCTGGGTTTCGTGGAAGCCGTTTCTTTCTTCTTGCTGCCTTGGCGTTTCTTCCTCTGTTTGTCGTTCTCGTTGTCTCCCTTCCCTTGCCTCTCCCTTTTCTTTTCGTCTGCGAATTTCTGTTGCGCTTCGTCCAGATTGCTTTGTTCTGTACTCTCGGTTATAGTGAGCCCCTCGCGCACACCTCTGTAAACCTGTCCCGCAACCTCGTTCATAAAGTCTTGCGCTATGCTCAGCATGATTTTTCCGACATTGAGGGGCATACTGTCGACAACGTCCACGATATTATCGACAACGTCCGAGAGACCCAGCGACCGTGCCATATCGCCCGCGAAGGTTCTCAACACAGACTTCGCCAGGCTTTCTAATGTACCCGCGGGAGCCACGGCGTCGACCACCGAGCGGATGACCACCGCGGCGCTTGAGTGGAGTAGCAGTGAAATCCTTATCCGCCCCCCCCGGCGGATAGGCCAGGGGCGGATAGGCCAGGCCAGGCCTTGATATACCCAAGGCATGCGGCATGCTGCGGGCAGATTTCCAAGCACCACAAAGACCGACGGACGGCATGACGCCGGCGGCCTTTGTGATGTTTCTGTGAAAAGTAGCAGGCGCTGCGTTTGAAGTGGCCACACTGAAGTGACAACACTGCCGGGATTGATTTCGGCGAAATGAAGACACGCCAGCGGATATTTATCCGCCACACAAAAGGCGAAAGCGCTTGGGAAATTCGCCACGCAAGAAATGGCCAAGCAAATAGCAATGCCCGAAGTTGCTCCACAGCAGTAAAATCCTATCAGATGCAACGCGAGGGCCAACGGGCTCCCTCGCCTCGCGCTTTCGAGCTGTGTGCCAACTTGCTAGGCCATGTCGCTTTGCTCTGGGGCGCACATTGCTGCAGCTAGCGGCGCCGGGTCCGCCCAGGGTTTTTCGTTTGCGCGCGCTCGCCTTCGAAGGGGTGCACCTGCGCAAACCCAAGCCGCCCGCCATGAGCTTGCCTGCTTTTGCAGGCAATCGGGCCACGCACCGGGACAGGCCGCTCCACAACAACGCCCGAGGCTGCGCGCCTGCGTGCGCACTCCGGGGCCGGCTCTAATAAATGCCGCGCGCCGTGTTTGGTAAAATTCCCCCTGGTGGTGTGCTCGACTCATTTATATTCTACCGGGACAGGCCCTCGGGCGGGGGGGGCAGCCATTTCCTGGCCCCCGCGCCGGGCCGTACTGCTGACATATTTGCCACGGCGCGCGCTAAGTAATAACTCCCGCCCTGCTGGCCGTGTTTTTTCACTGAGATGTTGATGGGTCGCGTGGGCCGGCGACAGGGGCAGCCTGGCCCGCTCTAGTTTTGTTCGCCGGCTTTTTTTTTTTCATGCCGCTGCCGGCCTATGTGCTCTAGCTTTCCGACGCTGCGCAAGTGCCCGCCCGAAATGGGAAAAACAAACGAAACGGGCCCGCCTCGAGGCCCGTGCGGCGTCTCGTTTTCTCGTCTCGGTTCCCGTTCCCGGCTTTCTCACTTCGTTCCCTTCTCGTGCCCCAGTGAGGTTTTCCCGCCGCACAGGCCTCGGGGCCGAGCGCGGCGGATTGTGAATCAATCTGGGCAAGCCGCAGCGAGCCCGCTACCACCCCCGCTACCACCCCCGGCCGCCACGCCGCGCGACATTCATTGCGCCTAGGCGCCGGGGATGGGGCAGCAGCGCCGGCCGGGCCCCTGCACGGGCGTGCGTTGCGGGCTGGGTGCTGATTAATTTCTTGCGCGGGGTTTTTGGGAGGTAGCGGCACCTTGGTTGCAGCCCCGACAAGGTGCCTGCGCCTGCGACCAGTCCCCAGCCTGTGCACGTCCTCGATGTTTGTGCGACCCCGATCTGTGGATAGCTATTACCTGCCCCGCGATGATGCCCGAGCATCTATGTATTGACAAACCCAAAAAAGCCCCGACATGGCACGTCGGAGCTTTTCCGGGTAGATAGCCTAGATAGAAGGGCCCAAGGTATCCTGTGCAAAAGTATCGCACTCGTATAGATCCCCCTTTTTTCTGCGCCAAACATCTCGCCAACTTCTCGCCAGCTTCTCGCGTATTTCTAACCAACTTCCCACCAACTTCCCCCCAGCCTTTTCACCAACTTCCCAGCCCGATGCTGAGAAGTTGGCGGGAGTCGGCGGTCGGGTTTGAGTTTGTTCGGGGAATTGATGCGGATTTGAATTGTAGGCGCGCGGATTTCTTTACCAGCCTGCAGGCGATGTCTCAAGGGTTTCCTGCATCTCGATTCGTGGCCGCTTGCGCAGTCGCGAATAACTAAGCTTGGTTGTGCATACTTCGGCCGCGCCTTGCCGCTGAAAGCTTTCGGGCTCCCGCAAGTGATCTTTTGGAGGCGTCACGCAATTAATTTGTCAGAGCAGATTTTCTCGTAAAAATTAATTGCATGAAGCCTGTAAAAATTCGGGAAGCTGGTCGGATGTTCGTGGCGATGTTTGTGAAGAAGTTGTTGAGAAGCTGTTGAGAAGTTCGAGTGAAAAAATTTTTATAAACCGCGTAGGCTTCACGCAAGACTGCGTTTTTTAGCGAAAGAAAACAAAGCCCGTTTGTTATTAATTGCGAAACTCGTTAGCTTTAATTGATTATACGTAGCTCCGCAATTAATGTTGGTCATGTGATCAGAACCCTCTCACAACCATGCCTGAAGCTTCTCGAGACGATCTGAGATGCCTGCTCCCAATGAAATGACAAGACCGGAATGGCCTGAACTAGCTAGATCCCTAAGGAATCTCTTCGCCATTTGACCCGAGTCCCCCAAATACTACGAAGGCAAAGCCATCACGATCGTAACGAAATGAAGGGACTCCGCTCGGTCTAGAGGTTCAGAATGGCCACCCTGAAGGGGGTTGGCTCCCGTTAGGGTTGAGCACTATACCGACAGCATTGAGGGGGGTACTCCCATGCTTTTTAGCCACTTGACTCTGACCAGGATCGGGGCAGTTCCATGCGATGAATTTGAATGACGTTGCGCCCTGCCTCAGGATGCAACGCAGCCAGAGGCTTTCGCCCGGTCTGCTGAGAGATTGAAGCGCTCGAAATGATTGAGGGACCTGCTTAGGTAGAGGCTTTAGTCACTCAGTGTGGCAGGCGTGTTCAAAGTCCAGCAATTAATTATATAAATGGATAACTTCAGCGCCCGCGCGACGTGCAGCACCACATCGTCGCGCGCGCACAACCATCAGAAAGGCGTCTGCGCGTGCAGCCATCACAGATGCAGCTTCTGCCGCCTCTTTTGTATGGTCTCGTGCGTGGAGCCGTCGCGCGAGCTGGTCGAGCAGCGTTGCAAATAAATTAAAAGAAAAACGGCAGTGGCCGTCTTTCTATTTACCTACAGCGCAGCTCTTTCCAGCCCTTGCAGCTGCAGCGGCAAGCAGCGAGGGGGATAGAACGCGCCGCGGCGGAGTGACGTGCCGCGACACTCGGCCGAGGCGATGACGACGCCAACACGTGCCGCCACTTCTCACGGACTTCGCAACAACTTCGCCGCCTGCTTCTCACCAACTTCGCCACCGACTTCCCAACAACCTCCCACCAACTTCTAAGTGGCTTCATGCAAAAAAAGCGGTAGCATTTATACGAGTGCGATACTTTTGCACAGGATGCAAGGACATGCGCGACTATCTAGTTTCTGCGCGTGGATAATTCTCAAAGCCACGCCCTAACGCCTTGCTTTGCTTGCTTGCGTGGCAGGCACTGGCGTGCTGCGGCTCTTTATTTTCTTGCTCTTCCATCAATCCACATGGTGCGACGTGGTTTGGCAGTTTCCTGTGTGTTTATCGCGTTGGACAAGCCGGTCGGAAGCACCGGCAACGTTCTGTGTGTCTACCCGGGGCTCCTCGGCCTCAACAAATACAAAACGGCGCCGGGGCCAAGCCAATTCATAGGGCCTATTCCGGAAGGACAGCCCGCCGGCGGAAAAACCGGGAGGGGCCACCCCCCCGCTTAATTCTATCCGCCGGGGGGGCGGATAAGGATTTCATTGCTACTCCGCTCTTTTCTGAGTCATCCGTTTCTGGGGGAAATACCCACGTAAGCAATTTACCGAAGAACTCCGCGAGCTTTGAAGTCATAGTCTGAATGGCCTGGACTGCGCTCGTGACCATATTCCACAAGTCGTGCCCTACGGATGCCAGTGACCACGAAGTGGATTTTTATTTTATGAGAACGCAAGGCCAATACGAGGCGCCCAACAGATACGAGCAGTCGGACCTATACGAGCCCCATACGAGCGCAGTGAGTGGCTGGCTGCTGCCGGCCCCCTTCAACACATTCCGACCACGCTGCCGCTAGAGGATACGCGAGCACGCGCCTGCTGCTGCGATCTACGTAGGGCATTCGCCTGCCCCTCAGCGATGACGCAAGACGAGCGCGCGCGCCAGCCCTTGAGGCGTGCTCTGATCCTCGTCCTCTCTGACCGGGACGACTTTGACGGATTTATTTCGGCGCTAACTGATCCTGTTACGTGTCTACTTCCATTCACTGACCAGTTCCCTTAGAATGCAGCGCGAAGCGGTTTTATTGATGGAATGGCGCCCCTACCCTGGAGCAGTAGCGCTCTATACGGGCGTAAGTACTTGAAAGCGATCACACCACCAGCTAGCGTGCGCCGATTTTTATTTTTCTCTGTCGAAAGCCACACTACAGGCGCGGTTTTTCATATTGGAAACTAAAATCCTAGGGTAGGAGCGTAGCGAACGTAGCGAGCTGAACATTGTGGGCGCGTAGCGAGCTGAACATTGTGGGCGTGCGCATCCTATAGAGTGGGTCGATTGAAAATGAATCAGCGCGGCCTAAACGTAAACCCTGAAACCTAAACTAAACACTTCCGGATCGAACTTGTGCAGCCGAAGAAGTCGGAGATCGAAGGGGAGACGGACGCGTCGCCGTCGACAGCGATCCCGTGCCGGCGGCCGTGGCGGCCTACCTAAGCCTAAGCCTAGGAGTGGCTCGATTGAAAATGAATAAGAAGACAACCTAGATTGTACCTAGCTAGAAATGGGCGCGGCGCGTGTGTGGATAAGTGCCTCTCTTCTGCCCACGGGGTCCCACGTGGCGAAAGCCGGAGCACAACGTGCAAGAAGTGCCTGATAAAGCGCAAAGCGTAGGTGTTCCCCTACTACTAGTGAGCATTTGGTCGCTCGATGCGACCACGACTTTCCAAGATGCGAAGGGGCGGCGACGCGAGCGGGGTAGACTAAGCGGCGCAGGCCGCTGGGCAGGTCATCTTGGGCGGGGCCCTGGCGCCACGCCAAAAGGGGGCGACCAGTACGAGCGACAGGACCAATGCGATTGCTGTAGTGCGGGTCTAATAGGACTCGCAGGCATTTTTCATAAAATCCGCTGACAAGATCCCCAGCTCAAGTAGTGACGCCGCTTCGGCTTCCGCCTTCGAGCCGGTCCGTTGTTCGGTTTCCGCCGCCATTTTTGCTGCGCGCTCGACATCCTTCAGAAAGCGCCCCATCACCTGGGCGGCCGTGTGCATCCTCTTAATGAGTTTGATGTCGTGGCCATGCCTATGGCTTGCTGTGAGAGTGGAGCCCTTCCTCTTGAAAATGGTCGAGGCGAGCGCTTTAAATGAGGGCGGTTGATGGCGGTCACTGCGGGCGAGAATGATCCACCTCCTCAATTTTTTCAACATGTCTGCTCCACGCTTTTTCCCCTTGGCCCATTTGTCAAGGGCCTTCTTCGCAATTGGGTTTTTGGTGATCTGGTCCCAGACCGCTCCTTGGTGAGGAAAACCGAGCGCGACGCCGTGGGTTCCGAAGCTTTTTCTATTGGGCGCGCGCGTAAATAGTTGCTTTTGGTTTTAAGAGAAGCCGAAGTAGGAGGCTCTTTGTTCTTTATTTTTCCCTTCTTTATGTTTATCTTTTCTAATTCAAATTTTATCTGTATTCGTGTTGTAGCTGAAACTATCTGAATCCTCGTGGCCGACGGATGTTGGTGATTGTTCCATCATCATGAAAGCAGTGCCCCTGTCCGCCGACATCATGTGCGCGCGTTCAGCTGTTCTGCTAGGACGGGCGGAGTGCCCGGCTTAGCATAGCTGTCTTAGCCTTGTAATTGCAGCACAAGCTGCAGCAGCCTTCTATTCCCCGGCTGCGCCCTCGCTCAGGTGTCCCCACTCGCTATGGACACACAAGGCCTGAACCTGTGCGCCGGTTGCGCGCGGAGGGAGCGAGATACCGTCGCGACGGCGAGACCTCAGAAAAAACGGCAGCCGCCTGCCAGCAACCTTTCTTGGTTGCAAGCGAACGCGCGGCATTTATTAATCCCCCAACCCTACCCCAAAACCGGTTTGCGTTCCCTAGTTCGCAACACCTTTGCGCCATTCATCCACGCCCACGGCATGGGGGCCGGCACAGGGGCAAGGGCTTTGAACTCTTGCCGGAGCAATATGAAAAATCTGCCGGGCGACTTTCTGCCGAGGGTGCTAGCTCAATCAAGTAGAAAAGCGCCCACAGGTAAAGTCGAACGAGAGGTATATTACTTTAGGCACTGCAAGTTTTGCCCCTCCGCTCTCGCCGGGGCTGCCGTCCGCGTGTGAACGCCCTGGGCTTTGTGCTAGCTAGGCAACTTGGCCCCGGCGCCGTCCCTCGCTCTTTCTCTCCGTGCCCCATTGATCCCGGCGCCCCCTGCGGCCTGGGCCGCATATTTCGAAATTGGAAGTATGCGGCCCATTTTTTGGATATATATTCACCTGCTCGCCCACGTAGGCACTTCTAGCGCGGTCGCTGGCTGCATTTCTAGCACGGTCCGACCGTACCAAATATAGCCGCCGGGGCGGAGGTAGTGAGGTCGTGGGCGTTTTCTTGCCGGCCGCCGCCTTGGCCGCGGCTTTGCTTTTTCTGGGCCCGCCATACCGCCGTGAGTAGCGTTATGCCGCACGGTATGGCGGCCGCTCGAGAAACGTTGCAAATTTTGGCAAATCTTCGAAATTCCTTTCCGAAGCCCAGCCCCCATGCTATGGCGCCGATCCGGGTTCCACGGAGGGCGCCCAAAAAGCGAAGAAAAATCGGGCCCATAGCATGCGGATTGGTATTGCGCGTCTGGGGCGCTTTTTCTTTTTCGCGTTTTTATTTTTCGCGCCGGCGCTTTTTGCAAAGCTTCCCAGGCTCTGATTGAAACCGGCGAAAAGGCGGCCACTTTCGCGGCCGCCCAAAATGCTCCGAAATCGGGGCCGCGCCATGCTGTTTCGCTGTTCTGATTTTGGGCGAGTTTTTTGCGCGCCCCTTTTTGGGCGCCCCAAATCGCTAGAAACCAAGGCGGTGGGCGCCTCAGAAGGGCGCCCCTTTTGGCGGCTCCTTTGCGTCGTTTTATCAAGTGCGAATCGATAGAATCCGCTCGGGCTTGTTTGATATCAAAGCCCCGGCCGCTTGATAATTGAAAATTTTTTCTGTCAAAAAACACTTCCGCCCGCTTCAAAACTGCCGGCCGTTTTTCACGGTAGGTGGCAAAAAAACTCCCCGGTTAGAACCGTTCGGTGACCTCACTACATACTAGTGGGGACGCCAAAAATCGCAAACAATGAGCGCCATCCTGCTCAGAACAATGCCCGCCCATGCTAGCTAGTACGTTATAGGTATGAAGCTTTTCTACATTTTCCATCCCTAGGCCCAAATTTCTAGACCGCCCCCAAATAGCCTCCAAACTTTCCAAAAGGGCCGCGCGCCCGCCAGGCCCGCAACTGGCCCTACCAAGCGGATTCGGGGAGGCCAGAAAAGGGCGCCGCCCTTAGAAACAAACAGAAACCCTTTCCCGGCCTCCTTTGTTGTTTCGCCAACAAGACGGAAGATCCGCGGGGGGCCCATGCAGGCGGGCCTTTCTGTCTGAAAGGGGCCGCAGGCGGGCCCACGCCCGGCCGGGCGCCGGAGAAAGGCCATACACAAAGAAAAACACCGCCCAACCGGGCCGGGGCGCTCGACATAGGCACATATCCGGGCGGGGACGGGGTGCGTGGGGCGCGCGGAAAGGCAAGCAACGAAAGAAAGGACCATCCGCAAGGAGGCAGCCGGGCCATGAACGAAAGCGGCCTGAGGTTTGGCGCGGTGGCTCTTCTTGCGTTGCCGTGTTCTATTTCAGTCAGAAATTACAGAGCGGCGAAGCTATAGCTTGCTCACACACAGACGCAACGACAGACACAGAGAGAGGCGCCTTGCGTGTTGTGGCCTCACTGTGTGCAGCATCGGGGGCGCCGCTTTCAATTTGGGTGAGCCCGTCGAACCATGGTTGTAGTGCTGCGAGATTTGTACTTAAAACAGGAGCGCCCGAGCCCGAGGCCCAGCACTACAGGCTGCAAATTTATAAATGAGCGCGCCGGCCATGATATGGCGTTGGCGCAGCTGCTTCTCTCTGTTGCTTGATTCCGACCAGGCGCCCGCACGTTGGCGAAAAAGCCTGGCTGGCAAGGACCCCACGCACTGCGCGCCAAGGCGGAGCCCTCGGCGCCGGCTCTCGCAATTCTTGGGAAATGTTGAGCCGAACTCCCGGCCGGGGCTTTGCGCGCTCGCTGCGCTTTGTTATTGCAACAAGCTGGTCAGACAGAGCAGCGGGGCGTCCTTCCGCCCTAAGGGGGCCACTTGCGTGGCCTTGCAAAAATTGCTGCGGAACCCACGTCGCCACGCCCGGTTTTCCCCCCTAAGCTGCCTTCCGTTCCATCAGTCCCCGCCGCCCTCGCGCGACCATCGACAGGGCGCGGGAAGCTGCTTTTTTTGAGGCGGAGGCGGCGCGGAGAGCTGTATGTCTTGCGCCGGAGGCGGTGCGGTGAGCTATATTTCTTGCGCCGGAGGCGGTGCGGGAAGCTACGTTTTTTGTGGCGGAGGCGGCGCGGGAAGCTACATTTCCTTTTCTTGAGGCGGATGTGGAAGCCGACGTCGTAGGTTTTTTAACAAGTGTCTTGAGTCGGGCCAGCGCGCTATGTGGACCAGAGCTGGCGCGATTTTTGTTTTTCGTGTGTACGTGGTCGCCGTTTTGATGGCCGCCGCCGTCGTGCGTTTTGGCGATGCTCTTGCTGTGGTGTCTGTTCTTCTGTTGAAGATCACCGTGATGGTCGCTCGTGTGACCACCGTCTTGAGCGGCCGAATTGGTTTTGGTGTCCTGCCTGTTCTCCTGTTGCTTACCGTGATGAGCGGCCAACTTGGTGTGGCCGTGATGACCGTGATGACCGTGATCGTGATGGCCGTGATCGTGATGACCGTCATGAGCGGCCAAATTGGTTTTGGTGTCCTGCCTTTTCTCCTGTTGATTACCGTGATGAGCGGCCAACTTGGTCGTGTGGCCGTGATGACCGTGATCGTGATGACCGTGATGACCGTCGCCGTGGTGATCTTGGTTCTTCTCCTCGTGCTTTTTAGTTTCGTCGCCGCCGACGTGATTGCTCCTGTGCTGAGCATCGGCATCGACCGAGAACACGGACACGGGTGTCCAGGTCGCGAGCGAGATTACACAGGAGACGACGACACAGCGCCGGCAAAATAGAAGGCGCAAAGGCAACATTGCGCACCGTGCGCGCTCCAAGAAACTGCGGCCCTATCCGTGCTTGTCACAGCTTCTGCAGGGTCTTTCCATAGCGTGTTCCATACTCGTACAAGCGCGATGATTGACACGGATCAACTTCTCCTGATGTGCGTACCCGTGCCCGCATTCTAAATCGCGCGGCAAGCCCATTGATTTTGCTAGCAATTTGAATTTAGTCGATCCACCTGGACTCCGTGCGACATGATTTCCTCGCTCACGAAATCAGCGGCATCTGACCTCTTCGCTCTCTGTTAGGCTTAGGATGTGCTTTCGCTCTCATTAATAAACCAAGAGCAACACAAAAACAGTGCGGCACAGAGCTTTTCCTTTTGGCGTGCCGAAGTAGCCGTGTCAGCTTGTGTCAAGCTCTACTGTGGCTCCGCTATCATCATGTAGCCCCTCAACGACGTCGGCAACAAACGAAATAGAAACCAGGATAAGAAGAGACAACACACAGCGACGTGATCTCACTCAAACTTCACACCAGTATCCGCCCCGCTACCGCTGGTCGTAGCGATAATTTGTCACTTAGAGAAATGAGTAGCTGTCTTAATAGTGTTTGTCTTTCATCTTTTTCGTCGACTGCCTCGGACGTGTTGGCTTGTTTACGACGATTGAAGATTCGGTAGAATAGGGCTCCGCGTTCTCGTACTACTCCAAGCCCAAGCGCAAGCCTCTCTTGTGGTGCACCAGCTGCAGTATGGCGGAATTCGCATCGCAAGAGTAGCGAAAGTCAAGTAAATAGTCTTAGCTTGCATTTACAAATCTGGATCAGATTTTTATGCTGTTTGGCCCTTCGATAATTTGTCACGCGGAGTAGCTTGATCGTTTCAATGCTGATTGTAATTCCGCAGTACAAATCACGCAACAGGTATGAGTGTCACGTTTGAGAATCCCATAAGCTACCACCTAAAGCAAGAAGACGCGTGCGCCCAACAACATGCGCAGTGCTGCACAATACCAATCGTAGCTCCACCACCAGCGCTGTTGTAGGAGTAGCTATATATAAAAAACCGTCATAGAAGCAGTAGTAGAGGTGAAGTTCTTGCCTTTTCACGCCGCGGCTCGAGCTCATGAAGGGTGAAATCCCAGAAAGCAAGTGGCTGCTTTGATGTGAACGACTTATCGGGCGACCACCATGACAAATTCCCTCGGAATGACATCAGGAGAGGACTTCTCAAGCGTGGCTAATGCCTGAAACTAGTCTACAAGACGAAGACCTCGTCGCACGGTGGATCCCGGCGCCCGCGCCTTGATGCAGCGGCCACAAAAAGAAAACAAAAACATGATACGCGCCAAATTATATTACAGCCGGCGGGGCGGACGCGGGGGTAATGAGACGATGGGCATTTTCGCGCCTCCACCATGGCCGCGGGCCTGCCGCAAAGTCGGTTTTTGCAGGCTCGCCACACTGGCGCTACGCCGCGCGAAATCGCTGACGGCCGACTCAGAAGCGTCGCAAATTTATTTTGGGAAATTTGTAGAATTTCTGGCCGGAAGCCAACCCCGACAGTATGGGCTCGCTGCGGGTGCGCCGGGGCGGGCCCAGGAAACGGAAAAAATTGGGCCCATGGTGTGCGGGCTGGCTCCCGCTCCATGAGTGTGACGCGCTTTTTTGTTTTTGCGTTTTCGCTTTTCTCTGCTGTGCGTTTTGAAGAGCTTCGCAGGCTTGGCAGCTGGCGAAAAGGCGGCCACCTTCGCGGTCGCCGGCAGTCAATCAATGCTCCGAAGTCGCGGTGTACTTAGTTTTGCGCGGTCTTCTTTTGCGGAGCCTTTTGGGCGCCAAAAAGCGCCCGAAACCAAGGCGGTGGGCGCCTCAGAAGGGCGCCCCTTTTGCCGTCTCTCTTGCGTCGTTATATCAAGCGCCAACCGACAGAATTGGAGGTCGCTCGAGCTCGTTTGTTATTAGAGCCCCGGCCGCTTGATAGTTGAGCCTTTCAGTTGTGCAAAAACCCTACTTCCGACCGCTTCAAAACTGCCGGCCGTTTTGCTGGCTGGATGGCAAACTGCCGGCCGTTTTGCCGGCTAGAGCCGTTCGGTGGCCTCACTACACATAAAAACACACATGATGTTGTCGGACACAAAAGGAATCATGGGACTCTGTCTCGCAAGACGTTGTTACATGGTGTCATGACCGTACAACCTGGCCACACTAAAACAGACATGTTTTTCCAATATTAGACGAAGAGAGCGGCTTGCAGAATCCGTTTCGACGTCCTGAAAGCTGTCGCGTGCGTAGGAATATGAAATGTAGCAAAAGTGTTGCACTTCTCGCAAACGCAATATTCGAATTCATAGAAAATAGCGATATCGCATTTGCACAGGACGAGCGCAAAATGAAAATTTGGCATGCAAATGCATTTTTGCATGAAATCAGGTAAAGTCTGGAAGAGGAGGCAAAGCAAATCTCATCGCTCAAGAAAAGTATAGGATTAGGAGGAGTAGAAAGATACTTACAGAAATAAAAGTTGCTTTGAAGAACGTGGGGTAGTCGTGTGGGCTTGTCGCCTCCACATACGAGAAGTATGGAGCTGATTCTTTTGCACACCGTACGGCGAGTCCCAACAACATCGCGCACACCCCTGTTGCTGCTGCTGTTGTGTGGAATACTCCTCGCCCGAGCGCTATGGCAGGAATATCTTACCCAAAAACAGACGCAAAATCGCAGGTGGGATCAAATCATGGCCGACAAAAAAAGGCGCGCAGGGCAGTGGTCTTTCGAGGATCAACACAAGACAGATATATAAAAGTGCCTTTCCATAAGCAGACGACCTGCCGACAGTCGTGCGCCTCCCCCCGCAGGCAGCGCCACAACTTGGCAGAGGGTCACTAGTCTCTTGTAGATAGGCTCTCCCTCTCACCGCCCACCGGGGCAGCGTTGCAATGCGGGAGTTGAGTTCTTTTCGCTTCATCCTATAATAATAGCGAGCCAACACGCTCGGGGGCGTGCCCTTGTCAATTAAAGCGATTCGGCTGCTAACCGAGACGGAGAGGGCCCTCTTTTGGGTGCACTTGTTTCCGGTTAGGTTCTATCGTGAATTGCAGACGTGTCTGGGTCTGGAAGGTTGCAGCTTGTTAGCTTGTTGAGTGCGTAGCGCCTGTCGCCGGTGCAGGTCCCACCCTCCATCGATCGCATTGCGGAGTAGCCTGCCGCGCGCATCACAAGGCCGTAGGCCGCGCAACGGCAACGCCAAGGACACCTACAAAATTGAAACGCTACGGACGTCTGCGCCAGTGGATCAAAATTGAAGCCAAGAGCTTCAATATCAAAAGTGGCGAACCAATCCAATGAATTCGAAATCAGAATCGGCCTCCCGAGCCTATTTCGAAGTTGAGTTGGAGTTGGTGACTCTTAGCGATTTCAAATGGAAACTGAGTACCGAGACCAATTCCAAATCGATGTCGGAATTTTGAAGTTGAAAAAAACTGAACATCGAGGAAAAAAACTACCAACAAATATTTCCCAGTATCAGGCTCCGGGTCCTAGCGTTTCTCTTCGTAGATCGATGCTTTAAGTATTCGCAACTTCGTACGTCCATGCACCAAGTCGCTCCCGTTTAGAAGCACATAAGAAGGGCGGGGACGCCGATCATATAGCGGGAGAAAGTCGCCGGCATTCACCAAGCGAAACGCGGCGACGTGGACTTTAGGAAAATCCTTCCCGCCGCAGCTGCAATGTGGGTTTTTTATCGCCGTCACAAGGAGCTACCAGCGGCAACACACCCCCACCAATTTCTCAAGCAGGGGCATCGGCCTGACAAAAAGGAACGCCATGCAACAGTAAAAAGGGCCAAGCGACGAGTGCACGAAAATGTAAATGATCGACACAAGAAGAAAGAAAGACGCTTCCCGCAGCTAGACGCTTTCTTCCCAGGGCATGAACCAAAAGAAACGCCATCCCGTTGGACTGTGTGCGAAGAGCCGATCGAGCTCCGCGCCCTACTCCACTTTGAGTCAGGATCTTCTTTCACCATGGCCATGGGAATGGGAGCACTTTTACAGGCACCACCAGGGGCAGGGTTGTGCCTCTGTCGACGCTACTTATGTGCCACATGGACAGGGACGATCTCACACAAAAAAAAGCGCATCATTCCTGCTTCGCGCAATGGGATGATGGGCTGCTTACTACACACGTCACCCCACATCGTCCTTCAGAAACCATACCAGGGGACAGGTCATTTTGCCGAGGTTTCTCATGGCACAGAATGGCCGGAAGAGGTGAGACGCGAAGCAATCGGGGCAATCACAGCGCGTCCCTCCATCTAGGCTAAGACATCTCCTGCCACATACCGAAAGGCGGCAACTGCCCGCAAGTTTAAAATTCGTGCGAATTGGAGTTGACCTAGTTTTATTAGCATCTTCGTGCTCGCTAGACGAGTTAAGTCTCAAGACAACTTTACTCGTGGTCGCTGGGAAATGGAAATGCATTTAGGTAAATCAATTCTGCTGGCATAGGCACGCTTCCAACCTGTAGCGCCAACATAGGAACTGAGCGCGCCCGTTGCGCACCGAGAGCTAGCATCTTTTTTAGTGTCCGAAATCTTTACTTCGAGGTGCCGCGAAAGCGTTCCCATGCGTTTCAGCTATGCATTTGGAGGTAGGAGTAACAGATTGATATCGCCGTGTAGATGTACTATAAAGCACAATTACGGTGCGGATCATCCGCTACACAACGGCCTTCGCGAATTCCATTGCACTGATTTCTCACGCTCCGTCTGACAGTGACAGGTGGGCTGTCAGTTCTTAAAAAACATATCATACCCAATCCAAAAAAAAATCAAATTGCAAAGACCTCGAAAATAATGGATCTGCTTGCTAGCTTGCAACGCTGAGGAGGGTTTGGAGTACTTTTACGCAGTACTGGGAATGAGTATCATGATACTAGTTGTTCTTTTTCATTTACGAATACGAAATACCTACGGTGTCTTCTTCTTCATCGCCGGCATAAAGCTACTTCTTATCATCATCAGCATCATCATCATCATGCTCGTTGTTCTTTCACTTTTTGCTTCATATCGGTATCAGTATCAGTATAATGCATTATCCTGTAGTTTCCGATTCAACTTCTTCAGAAATTCGATGGAATCATGGACGTGGTGTGTGCTACATAGTTCTTGTAGAAGTCCTACTTTCTGAGGGATCAACGAGAAAACGTCGGAAGCATAACCATGAACAAGAAAAGGGCGCGCCGCTGAACAAAACAAAACCTCACTTCGCTGAAAGTGAAAATTTCCGAAAAAAAATCTTCGGTGATCAACATTTTTATGCTCTGCAAAAGACCCGCACTCGTCGTATGGATCGCAGTCATGTATGAAAAATACCTTTTGCAAGCTGAGTCGGCAGTTCCTATTTGTTGTTGCCAAAAATCATATGAGCATGCGATTTTGATATATACTGGATCGATACTTGTCCAACGCATAACTTCATTCGAATGCGGTTGCTTGAGCTTGCGTCAAATCAGTGTGGTCTTCGTCAAATGTAGAATCCGTTCCCGTTTAGTTGATGAAAGAGGGATGTGAATTCTTTCCGCGAGTGGCAAGGAGCGAATTTCAGCAGCTTTAGAACGAACAACAGCGTCGACCTAAATTCTTTTCGATATTCGGTTAGCTTCACTCGTTGCCGCACCCACCAGCGCGGATCTTCACCTTCGTTCCCCGGCGGCGCGGCACAAAAATTCTCAGCAAACGAGCGGACAAGGGTCACTAACTGTCGCAAATCCGCAAGTAGAGAGGAGTCTCCGAGCCACTTTTCGGGCGAAACCTCCTCGAGAAAGCGCGCATGCAGTATGAGAGTGCATAAGCAAGTTAATCCCCCTCCCTCTCAGTCGTTGTACGAGGGCAGCAATGTTGCCAAGCTGCAAAAGAATACAAACACTAGCGCATCACGTGAAGGAGCTCGTGTATGAAACAAAAGTCCACGATCGTGTGCGGAGTGTAGTAAAAGCAAGTACGTACAACTCTGTGGGCTGCCTCTTCAGGAATTTGCATATGCAAACAGTTCCACAAGCACAGAATGACAAAGCATCCGCGTCATCACGTACTGGACAGCCCCCACCTTGCGACCCCGGCGCCACGGCTTCCCTCCCCGGTGGTGAGTGAGGAAGCAGAAGCACCGCAACTCCAACTGGGTTTCTGATTCTGCATGACAAGAAGTGAGGGGATCGAGGGGGGGTTGATGTGCACTCTGAAGATATGCAGCGCCTGGAGGTCTTCGAAGCCGATGCTTGCCAGTTGATCAACAAAAGCTAGAGACTTTGCTTGTGTTTGTGCTGGTATCCTGTGTAAAAACGTTTCCACCCCTGAATCATGTTGAGGATTTTGTTAGTACACAACTCACAAACTTTCGGCTGCTGCGAATGACAAAGCTATGCGTGTAGCGTATTCCTGTTTATTCGCTAGCGCGTCCGCATTTACAAATAGGCCACCTCATGCCCTGCTTCGAGCATGACAAACTCCCAGCGCGTACTTCTCGAAAAAGGTCCTCATACATCGGGCTGCGCATCATCACCGTTATGTAGTGGACACCCGCATGATGATTATCATCGCTACAACAGGTGAGGGATCCACTCCCCGGGGGATGGGCAAGGAGGCAGTTTCGCCCGCGACCCCAACATACAAAGTCGAGTGCTACCTCGATCAGTGGTCGCCACAGAAACTGCTGTTGATAAAGCCCTGCAGCGAAACCCTGTCAATAAAGCCCTGCGCCATCGATAAAGTTAAAGCAAGCAGGCGGCACTGCGCCATTTTTTTTTTATTAGGGCTGCAGTGGATAATTATTTGCATGCCAACTCTGGGGTGGAGATGTTTTTTTACAGCGGATAGCTGGAACCTTTTTTCCGTCTCCTGGCTCAGTCTTTGTGGGATCCGAACTGGAAAGTCTCAAAGAGGAAATCCTCCCACCCTGTAATACTGTTCCAAACGAGGTTTATATATATATTCTGAGGCTGGGTTTGCGTTGTACTACTGCTACACAAACATCAAGCGCGGCGGGGGCCCTGCATGCATTAAGGGATTGTGAGCGAGTTACTTACTTACCCTCAGCCTTTGCAGGGGCGTTTGGGTCTAGTTGCGTGGCATGGCATCAAACGGCTGCCCCGTAGGCCCAACAATATGACAAATCACGCACCCAATGGGGCGAAGGCCTCTGGTTCTGCTAGCAAGTTGCCTTCTTGCAAGACACAGTTGGTGTATCGCCACACTCACACATCGGCATCTCAAGTTTTCCTTTTGAATATGAGGCAGAAGGATCTTTTATCAGGATAGACCCGATACGCCGACGCAAGATGCGATGATTGAGATCCTCGGTTCTTCAATATGCATGGCAGATATAATGTCTGTGCCTGGAGGAAGACTGCAAGTTGTGCTCATGCTCACTCTGTCTTTGGATTTTTCAAAAAAAAAATGTAGTACTTACATCATGTTGAGTAGCAACAAGTAAAAAGAGAACTCTAGAAATTATTTTTGCTACGCGAGGAAGGACTCGGCGTTTCTCATGCTAGACAGGCATAAAGAAGCCTGCGCAAAATCTGTGACGGCAGGGCATACATCACAGACACGATGCGTCATGCAAAATGTGTATCTTCGCAGTAGGACTTGCACACATCGTATTTTTTCAGATCCGGACATATTTGATTTTGATATCGAACCAGTACCAGCCCCGTCAATCTCAATGTCATCTCTCTTATTATTTGTCGTACTTTGGTATTGGTTCTGTGACGGTGGAAGGGCACCATGGGAGGACCAAGCCGGCCGCACTGACGACCGCCCATATGCACGAAGATAGGACGGGGAGGCAGCTCCAGCTGTGCCTCCAGGCGCAGACGAAGATTCCCACCTGCTGTAAGAAGTACTGGGAGTGCGGCACCCACCAGTCTGGGATGAGCTCTTTGCCTCCGTTAGCTTTGAGAGGGGGCGTGTGTTGCTCTTGGCCTCCCTTTCCACAACCATGTGGCTTTGAGGACGGGAAACAAGCGACAAAGGATTTCGGCTCCTGGCGCGCCTGCTGCTAGAGCGGATCGTACCAGAACTGCTCGTGCTCGTCTCGGCCGAACTATTAAACATGGAGATTCCTGCTGCCGCGTTTTTGTCGAAGGTGTCGATGCAAGCCGCTACGCGCATGCTAAGCGCGGACTCGAGGCCTTGCACAAAATGCAACATCTCGGACCGCAACAGGTGTGCATCTTGCAACACGTGGTGCTCGTCCTGCTGCAACAGCAATTGCGTGCGGGGGTGCGACATCAAATGCAAATATGTCTGGGTCCTCTCGAGGAAGAATGCAGACGCTTGTCATGCAGATTATGCATGACCACCTCCCATGATGTCTCTGTCTGTGATGCATGCCGTAGCATCACAGACCCTGCGAGGACTTTCTGATGCCCATACTGCATGAGAAATGCCCTCTCCGCGTCGGCGTCGCAAAGAGCTGGATCTTTCTTGCTGTGTATGCAAGACAGATCTCAACATGTAGAATCCAAACGTAGTCGCGTCGCTGCAGGTTGCATCACTCCAGACCCAGACAATGAATTTGCAATGCATATGCGAGCCAAATCCAAAGGAGTTCACCGCCGGCTGCGCACTGCGACGCTCTCCTACATGGGTGTTCCTGTTCTGTCTGGCCGACGTGCTGCTGGAATTCTTGTTGTACAGGAAGAAGTGCGCCTGCTGTAGCAATTTGCGAGCGCCCTTGAGCTCGAGCAGGAAACTGAAGCAGCGCGAGTACATGTCCATCTGCATCGGCCTATGCATCGCAAATATGTCCTCTGGGTGGTCCTCTTCTAGAGTGAGTGGCGTCATGCAAGCTCTGGATTACTCAAAAATTCACGCTGCATGAACGCCAAAAGTTGTCCACTTTTTACTACGCAAATAGCGATGAACTTCAACTTCTCATGCAGGTTGATCGGCATCAAGAGAGTTGAACAAAACTTGTGATGCTTTTGTGTGCATTCCAGAGCTCCTGCATCTTCTTCTTCTATGTCCTCCAAAACATGCATGAGAAACTTGAGCAATCTTCCAGAGCCAGACACACTTACAAGTGATACGGCGAAAAGAAACCCGGGATTGAGCAGTTCAAAGCTCCCGCTTTAACCGTGCTGGGACAACGCATTCTAAGGTCGTTTGCTGTTGTGCCAGCAACTTTCACTGGCTTTGTTTCTGCTCTGATCCGAGCGCGGTCCTGCACTTGAGTCGGAAAATTACCATCCTCTCCTCGATGGCTATGCGGCTCTGCCGCGTCGAGGAACTGCCACTGAAATCGGTATCTCTGCCGAGGAAGGCAGTTGTTGTAAATGCTCCGCGTAATTAAATCACCATTTTTGCCTGCCGGTCCCGGTCCCGGTGCCGCCTGCGTCGCATTGATTCGTGCATCAACGCCCCGGCTCTGCATCTTTTCTTTTTCATGTCTTTCAGCACGTTCATGCTCTTCCTGCAGCAGGTCCACCACCACGAGATGGCTTGCGCGCTATGCATTGCTAATATGTCTCCTGGGAGGTGTGGAAGAGTTATCCGATGAATTCGTCACACAAACTCTACTGTTCTGCGCAAGAATGCGTGTTGCATGAACGCCAACAGCTGTGCTCCACTTTTTGCTACGCGAGTAACGAGCTTCTCATGCACCAGGATAGGCACCAAGATGAGACACGAACAAAACTTGTTATGCTCTTGCTCGAATTTTTCCAAAGCATCAATCTGCGTGACCCAAAAAATGCATGGCCAAATTGCAGAATCAATCTTCCAGATCCAGAAATATTTGCATTTGGTACGCACACTTCCAGAGCCATCCTCTCCCTCAGTCGTTGCGTTGTCAAGATCCATTCATCGTCATCAGTTGTATGCATCGCAAATATTATCGCTGCGTCTGGAAGCGTGTGGGCTTTCCGTCTCCTTTGTCATGATGTTTTTGCATGACCCAGAATCTCTTCGGGCATGTTGCAAGCAATGACGTCACAGGTTCTGACGAGGTTTCCCAATACGTATCCCGCATGAGAAATAATCCCAGATTTTGAAGACGAGCAGTGAGCTACTTTTGCTGACCACGCATGACAAATCTTTGCCTGTTCCAGAATCCGCATCACAGCTTCCACTTGTTTTCCAGACCCAGATGACGCATTTGCATTTGATAATCACATTGCGTCATGGCGGTTCGAGTCGCGCTAGGGAGGCTTCGATCTAGTTCTAGTCCACCCCCGATCGGCCACGTTTCTAGCAAGAAAGTCCGCACCGTTTTCTGCAGGTTCACGGTGGTCAAGGTGTCTGAGGCCACCAGTGCGGAAAGCCGGTCCGTCAATTCTGCGTGCTGGCAAAGCGCCAACAGCTGCAGTGCGCGCAGAGCGATGCGGAGCGGCCCGTGTCGGGGATGCATTAACATCGACAACAGTTGCTGACTTTGCACACGCGCACACAATTGCGCGCCTCGCAAGATGCTCACGCACGTCTCCTCCTGCAGCCGCATTGCCTGCGGCAGAAGAAGCAGACTGGCATCTTCACTCGCGTCGCGAGAAAAGAAATGCGCCTCATCATGATCGGTTCTCGATGTCGGGCCGGCCGTCCTGGTCTCGGCCGTCTCGGAGGCATCGTCATTGTTGTTGGAGAGGCGCTCTACCGCACGGGGCGACGACTCAGCATCGAAGTTCTTTCCACCACCATCTAAATCAAAACGCAACTCCACCTGGAAAGGGTCCACGCGACACGCTGCATCGAGTCGCAAGCGCAGAGCGACGAGATCGCCCGCCTTGCACGCAGCGGCTCCAAACACCGCCCTTGTTGCTTTTACGCGATCCGTTCTTGGTGAGGTCCAGCTTGAGCAAGTTGCGAACCTGTTCCAGAGGTTGAGGTCCTTTTGGTGTGCCTCGAGCGTACTACGCCACGCGCCATTCAGCGCCGCCCCTCCAGTTTTTGATGAGCCCGCGAGGGGGAGGGGTACACCACACCCTGTCCGCATAACTGCATTCAGGCTACGGAACAGCAGCAATTCCGCGCCGTGGCCACGGTCACGCTGGAGCCCAGATTCTTGGCACTCATTGAGCTTCGTAAATACGTCGCTGAGCAGACTGTGCAACTGCGCGAGCGGTCGAATGCTGTTTCGGCAGGAGCGTAGCCTGCGCAGGAGCCCCTGAAGACTCTTTCCCTGTTCTTGATGTCCCTGGAGGTGTCTGCTCGTGGATGGTCTCGCAGCCTTGCCTTCCTGCAGCGGAGCGCCTTCAAAATCGGCTATGAGCGTGGTGTATGCATTGCAAGAATATCGCACTAGCATAAATCGCATTTAACAAAATTTCTCAAGAAGACATCGTAAATGGAGATTGGGTAGGAAAAGGAAACCAAACTTGTCATGTACAGCTGCAATTCATTTTCATGATCATATAGAGCGCAATACTTTTATTTGTACTGGATATTGTGAGGCGTGCCCCCAGAGCTCGCCAGCTACTATCAAGACGAAAAGCCCCCCCTTCCCACAATAAAATGAAAATCTATCATGCCGCGGGAGTTGTGTCCATGAACAAGCCCTGTCTTCCACTAGGAGGGGCTGCAGGCACTTAGTATGGCAGGCGTCTCCGGTGTAGGCCCTAAATCATTACGAGCCTTCTGCGTAACAGCTACAAATTGGCGGGCTCTCTGGAGTGGCCTTCTTGCAATACAGAGACGATTATTTCATTTGTGGCCAGCGCCAGGGCCCCAAATCTTCCGCATCACAAATTTATATTATTTCAGAAGCATACATTTGCATTTCCAGTATGGGAATTTTGATTTTTCCTCGCAGTAGCTACCTTCTTGTAGACACGTGGTGCCACGAGTTTCATCTCCCGAAGATGAGTCATCGTGTACCGCTCGAAAAAGTTGTGGGTCGTGATTCTCGTTTAAATGACGGGTGGCGTGACCATTGAGCAGGGACGGCAGGTTCGCTAGGCACAGCTTCTTCTCGTTCCACAAATGAGCAACAGCGGACGCACCATCTTCGCATAGGCAATACGCCAGAGCCCGCAACTCGGCGATAATGGAGGACCAACGATGAATACAGGAAGACAGCAAGCGGCCTGCTCCGACGTCCCTTGCTCCACCCCGGGTGAAAACCTTTTCTAGCTCTGCCCTGCCGAACACGGAACCCAGCGAGTTTGCAGCTGTTTTTGCCAAATCCTCGGAAGTACAAGTAGAAGGTAGTAGATCCCCACGTGGTCGTCTCTGCAAGTCACGCTGGTTGCTGCATCCCAGTTGCACGACCTGTCGCTCGAATGCGTCAAAGAGGAGCAAGTCTGCGCCAGAACTGGCATCTTCATGTTGCAGCTTCTTCTTCTTGTATGCGCATGCGCTTCCGTCTACTTCTTCTTCTTCTTCCTCCCCTTCTTGCTTTTCAGAGTGAACAAGACGACGCACCCGTACGCCTTCTTCTAGTTTTGCGCCGGTCGTTCTTCTTCTTGTTCTCGTTGTCGCCCGCGTCGCGGCACGACCAGCTTCGTGCATCATGAGCAAAAGTGTCCCCACCCCAGGGCTGTCATGCAGATCTGCAACTGGTGGAAGTGGATGTGGAACATTGGTAATTCGCAACCCCGCCATGATGAGAGGCATATGCTTTGGCACAGTGCGGTAAAGAGGACAAGGAGATGGCTTTGTGAGCCGGCTGTCCTTGCTAAAGAACAACTCCTGTACTACACCACTACAGAGACGAGGAACTGTTCAAGCGCGAGGACTCCCAAAACTTCTGATTTATTGTGTTGCTAAACGTTCCAGAGTTAAGTTGACTCTGGAACGTTTTACATACTGGACGAGACCAAGGAGATAGAGCACAGAGAAGCCTCAAATTTTGAAGAAAATCACTAGAGAACTCACGTCCTCGTTGCAGAGTAGAGAGAACTAGATATTAGCCTACGAGGCCATTTGTTGGCATTTCCAACATTGCGTCGCGCGTATGTCTGGGGGCTGACAGCGTCTGCCGTCGGGGTTCCACAAGCTCGGCTCGAGCCGCACGACCCGTGGGGACGCTTTTGCTCCGCAACATAATATGATCGTGTGCAACTACACGACCAGAGACTACATCATGCTGACGAGCAGTCCTTCTGCGGCCTCCCTCTCGTCGCTGCTGCTGCTGGTGGCGTGGGCACGGCGTGTGTTTGATAAAAAAGTGTTCTGAGGGATCCGAGCCGAGGGAGGGCCTGCGCCTAGCTTCAGCTTCGCCGAGAAACCGGCGATTGGAATCGATTTCGTCGCTTGAGAAAAGCAAGGAGTCACTCGTCGACGCCCCGCTGCTCGTCGAGGAGACGCTTTCTACGTCTTCGCGCCAAAGTATGGAAGTGGCAGAGTCAAAATTGACAAAGTCGGAAAATTTGCGATGCACAAAATCGATGACGATGTCAGTTGGAGCTTCAGCTTGCAAGTGGCGCATGACAAACTTCGGGAGCACCTAAATCCAGTTTGTCGTGCTGCTTGGGCAAAGCAGACTGCTCCTGTCATGCTACTCTGGCAGCACATTGCATACCCCTAAACAGGCTTACAATCGGTCTCATTTGCCTGCTCCCCAATACAGGCCTTCAGTGCCCTATATTTTATGCATCGCAAGTTTTTCGATCTTGTCGATTGCGATCCTGACACATCCATACAAAGGGGATCATGTGCTTCTTCGTGCAAGGGCGCGACATTGGTAGCTTCGCACGACTTTTGAATCCTCTCCGCCTTCAGCCCTTGACCGCGACGGTACCGCAGATTTTGCAGCGCAGGCACCATGGAACCCGGGACCGCTAAGGGCTGCGCCGACAGCGTAAAAAGCAGCTGCAAAGTGCCGTAGACCCCTGTCTCTTCTATCGCACAGAAAAAGAAAAACTAGCGCGTCATATCAAAACAAAATAGCGCTGGCAGGAGGAGCTACAAGGTCAAGGTCCGACAGCGGGCCTACTAGAGAAGACCGGCGCGCCCATTCTTAGGCGGATGCGGATAGAAGTAGTCTTCAACTCATTAGGGCCGGCGTTATCGGCACGTGGCTAGGTTGATTTGTCGGACACGAGTGCGCAACGACGCGAGCCCCAAGAACCGGTGGCTCTAACGGCGGTTGGCCGTGGCGCCAGGGTTCGTGCAGCAGGTGCGCATCAATAACTTTGTTTTTTATTGTATGTAAAACAAAGTGACTACGAGATTCGTAGTCCGAGTACTCACCATACTACACAAAAACAAAAAGTAAGTACTCGCTACGAGTGAAGACCCTACAGCATGCAGCAGTTACAGGCGGATGTAAGCACGACAAATTACCCCGTCCCTGATCCCCTGATGAGTATTTGTTTTTGCCTTTTCGTATAGAAATAGTCGAAATATATTTACAATGCCGGACTTGGAATTGTTATGACACAACGTCGCTAGGATTTTCTGTGGAGTATCTACGTCGAAGTGTTCCAGGGCCCTGGTAGCGGCGGTGACAAATTTGTCAAAACTACACTCGAAGAAAGTCGCTTTTTTGTTTTGCGCGTGCAAGAAGAAAATCACCTGCAAATTCTATGTCTTGGTCTTCCTGCAAACGTGTGCTGGATGATAAAAACCTCTGTAATAGTACGGCTACGGACCGCCCACGCGTGACAGGGTTTTGATGAGCGTTATGAGCGGCTATGTCTTCGTCCCGAGGCCAGATCATGACAAGTCGCGTTTGCATCGCATGGCAAACAGATGGCACTGACTGTTTCGCCATACGCATGACAGATATTTATTCTCACTTGGCAGCCAACGCCAAGAATGGTGAGTTTTGTTCTAGCAAGTTTCCAGACCTCCCAGACATACTTGCAATACATAAGGAACTTCTGCACAAGGCTACCCTTCGCTAGCAAAACATTGCTTTTCAGGTTCGCTGACTCCGCCGTCCCCTCTGCCGTATGAAGTGCAAATATCTGTGTCCGGTGGGTCTGGAAAGTGGCAAACTTGTTGGTTGGTTAGTTGGATACGATACTGCCAGCAGTCGCCGGCGCAGATCCAGATCCCGCCCTGCATCGATCGCGAACTTGTGATGCTCTTTTTCAATGGTCGCGGAAACTCCTGTCAACGTGCATGAGGACCAGAAGCTGTCCATTTTTGGCCACGTTGCGAGCAGACGAGTTCTCATTCAGAGTAGGCATTGTAAAAAAGCCAAAGCTCTCGCAAAACCTGTGACATTCGGCCAATGCGTATTCCAGCATATCTTTTGAGCCATGCAACACCTGCACGCCAAACTTTCAGACACCGTGATGATATTTGCAATTGATATCCTGCTTCGTTGACGTAATTATGGGCCCAAGTTGTGGCTTCTTTCACATTGCTGTCACTGTCCAAATTGACGCTCGCGACGCTGTTTTGTGTGGAATCGTCAGGCTTGAAATCGACAAAGTTGAAATAAGCCGTGGTCACGCATAAAATGCAAGGCGCAGAGTGCCAGCATGTATTTGAGCGCAGGCAGGCGAAACCAATCGTGAGCCTGTTTGGTGTTGGATAGAACGAGAAGCGAAGTGGTCTTCCTTGCCCAAACACTAACACTATGACAAAGAGCAATAGGATTTCTTGGCCTCGGGTGCTCACAAAACTTGTCATGCACCACTTGAAATTTGAATTGGTATTTGGGGCTCGAACAAGAGCAAGACCAAATGGAAGTAGTGTCGATTTTATGCATTTAACATTGTCGATTGCAAACCTCGTAACACTGTCATATTCTGCAATGTGTAAGTATACATGAAAAAAGCTTGCGCAGGTTCCTTAATGTCATTGGAATGGCATCTTTCTTCGCAATTTTTAAAAAAAACTCGTGTTACAAATCAAATTATACTATCGGTTAAGTTAATAAGCTCTATACACGAAGTCCCATGATCTGCGGTTTCTGAAATACAAGACGACGGTGTGTGTGTGACGCAAGAAAAAACTGGCATACTAGAAAACCTGCAAAAAGTTATTGGCAGTGTCAGCGGCAAACTTTTTTCTCTTCATACTAAACGACCAAACGTTCGAGCCCGCGAGCGACTCGCTCCTGACGCCAACTTTCAAAGGCCGAAGATGCCATCTTTTTATTCGAGCTTTTCGCTTTGTCGTTGGAGCTTTTATTTAATCTAAGTATCTTAGCGGTCGGATGGCGGTGAGGTGCCAGAACCTCTCGCGTCTCGATGAACAAGTCACCTTGTTCAACTACACTGGAAATTATAATTAACTTTTCAGTTGTACGAAAGTATCCGGAAACTCAAACTATTTCATCTAAATACATCTCATCGCCGAACAAGACCTGCTGCTTCTGTTCTGCTGGTATCATCTTGTTGGGCTCCAGATCGTGTCCCCCTATTGATTTTTCTTCGAAGACGGTGACGGAGGTGTGATCATGATCTACTTCGCGAACGATACTACAAGATGCGCGTCAAAGTCAACACTCCAAACCGATGCGCGCGATTGGACATGGCAAGGCAGAGACTTTATGATCAAATACATGCAGCATGTATGAATATCATGAACGAGCAAGGCCAACAAAAACATAACAATCTTCACATTGATCCATACTCGCCAGCGCGGCCGCACCACGTTCTTTTCTGTGCCATGGCTTAAGTCGACGTTGCTGCAAAGATTGAGATCGCTGGAAAATGAAATGGAAATGGTCCATATATCAATCCATGGATCCACTGGACGACATGCGCGCGAGGCCCCTCGTTCTCTTTGCGTGAAGATACTAAGATAATATCATATATAAGCCGCGTAATAATTGAAATTTATTGTTTCTGAATCCATGTACACCGCCGGGGGCGCAACAACAGCAACGTCTAAAAATCTTCACCGGCACGCAATTGGAAGTGGTTTGTGAGTTCTTCATCGTGATCTTGAATCTGCGAGAGGTTGCTTTCGATTTATTGGCAGCAGGTTCGTTCTTGTTGTACTATGGTACTTGTAGCAACAAGCACAGATGAAGTATGAAGATGGAAGCAGCGGCAGCTTTTGTTGTGTCTTTACTTAAAAATGTCAATGTCATCAAAAAGCTTGTCGCGGTCTCGCTGTCCATTTGTCGTTGCAGCAGAACTGAAAAAATCCACCTGGAAGGGATCTCTTTTGGAGAGTGAGGGCCTGAGCTCTGCCGGGAGTGCAGAAGCCGACGGGGAGGTACCAGAAGTCGCGTCGCCGGTCTTTGGAAGTGACGCAGAGTCGGAGGTGGATCGTTGATTAGGCAAGAAGTTCTTGTTACTCATTGAGTTCTTGCCCGTGCTGGCAAAATGAACACTGCCTCCGTGCGACGCGGGAGGTGCCGGCCGGGATGATGCAAGGGCAGTGTCAGTCGTTTGTGCTGCGCCGCCGTCGAGGTGTTGTATCAATGACGGCGCTGCGCCGGAGGCGTGGTCGTCCGCGCCACGAATCGGCGAGGGAGAAACGCCGCGAATCGGGGGCTCCAGATCCGCAAACAAGTTTGCTTCTCGTCCAGCTCGGTCCGCGCTCTCGGCTGCTAATACCGAATCCACGTGATGCAACGCATCGAAGTTTCGTCGTGGTGGTGCTGGTGGCACGACTACAGCTCCTCCCGCGGTAGATCTCGAAGAAGATGGGCCCTCCCTGTGAGTAGAAGCTACCGCCCCGCTGTTGTTGCTTGGATTAAAAAGTCCTTCTGTTATTTCACTAGGAGGCATCCTGATGGAGGACGAACTGGAAGCGCCACCGCCGCCAGAGAAGAGGTCCCCGCCGTCGCCGGTGCCGGCTTGGAGATGTCGCTTGAGTCTGCGATCACTGGGCTCCGTGGCTGCACGCGCTTGATGGTCTCCCGCTGGGATGTTGAAGCCGTCAAACAGGATACTGTGTGTAAAACCGTCCCGACGAGGACCCCAGAGTCAAGGTGGGCGCTTTTTCGCTACACAAATCAGCAAGGCTTGGCTATTAATGAGCTCCACAGGCTTGTCTTGCGCGTGATACGTTTGCGCTTCCTGCTTCCAGCGTTGTCGTGCTTAGCGGTACTAGTAAAGCCGCATCACAAGAAATCGATCGCCTTATCCTGATTCCACCATGTTGACAAATTCCAAATCCCCATGCATCAGAAAAAGCTCTGGATGGGGCTGCGCTGCATGACAGACATTCAGCACATCCTGAGCATGCAAATATCACAAGATGTCTGGAATGTCAATGGGGGCGTTTTTACACAGGATACAGGAAGTCGTCGACGGCCGCGCCAGCACTTCCTCCTGGTGCCGTACTAGATGAGGAGGAAGCGGCTCCTCCTACCGAAGGTGCGACTAGGAGGTCCTCGGGGCTCGTCGTTGCGTTCTTCGTGTCGGTCGGACCTTGTTGCCCAAAGTCCGCGACCCACGATTCCTTGCTGTTGCTGATGCATCCCGTTGATCCTGCGCCAGCGCCGCTACGTGTGCCGCCTCCGCGGGCAGGGTAGGGTTTTGAGTCGGGGGTGGACTCGTCTTTGATGTAGGCGAGCAGGTCCACCGCCGGGGCGCTCGAGGGCTCGCTGTTGTCCTCTCGGAGGTCGTCTTCTCCTTTGAACCTCTTCCCACGGCCTTTCGCGCTGTTTTTCGCCAACGTCTCCTGTTCCGTTGCCGTTGCGGGGCCGACAGCTTTCGTGCGAAACCGCTGCATCTCGTCGGCGGCGCCACCTTCTTTCGCCGGGTCTTTCGTCGTTGTCCCAGCGGACGACGAGGAGGGAAACGCTGACGCAGTTCCAGTTGCAGCCCCGCTTTGGCTTTTCTCCTGGCTCCGTGGCGAGAGGGCGGAAGGGGTCGGCGCCACGACGCCGTCTCGGCCCGCAGCGACCCCGCGAAGCTTCTCCGCGCCGCGGGTCGCGATGCCGAGGTTGGTTAGAATGCTGCTGGACATGGTAGTACTATTCCCTGCGACGTTCTTATCCACTGCAAATCTGTCTGGGTCTGGAAGATGAATACAAGACTTGTAGTCATGCATCTCGTGCTGGACCACGTCCAGGACCTCCCACGTCACACACGGTCTGGAAAAATGCTGCACACAGAAGCATCACCGATTTTGCGAGACTTCCCCCATGCTTATTCCGCATGAGAAGTAGTCCGCCTTTTCCCAAGCGAGAATTGGGAAACTTTTGGCGTTCATGCGACGCAGGCATTTTTGTGTTGGAGACTTTGCGTGACAAGTTACATTTATTCCGCCAGAGCCACAGAACATACTTGCAATCCATAGTCGTCCCCAGAGGTTTTCCCTCGTCCCGGACTCGCCGGAGACGAGGCACAATATGCGCTGTAAATGTGTCTGGCTCTTCAACGAAAGTTGTGATGCAAGTGTGTGGATGGTACAGTTTAAGATCAACCACCGATCTACAAGACGGACCTCCGCATGACAAGTTTTTGGGCGCCTATGTTGTCTTCCGGAATCATGGCATGACAAGTCGCGTTTTTGCATGACAAAACTGGGGTTGCAGCAGCGCAACACGCATGATAAATTTTTCTCTCTTGGTGCCCAAGCGTGACAGGTCTTGCATTCTTTTACGCCCAGACATAGATATCTGCAGCGGATACGGAGGTCGTTTCTACCAGGTTCATTACCGCGACGGGATTGTAGACGGCGCCAAAATATGCATTCAAATTTTTCCGCACACATACAAAATGCATCGCAAAAGCGTCGCACCTGCATAAACCAGCGATGCTCCGTCCGGCTACCAGCGGAGCGTAAGGCTGTTGGGCCGGGATTGAGGTGTTTGCAGAGGGACCGACCGGACCGCAGCGGCATATCTATGCGCCCACAGCATCTGCGCGCACCCTGCGCCTGTGGGCGCTCTGCACAGGGAGCAACTACCCCGCACACTGGGGCTGAACAACAGGCACCTGGACGCCACACCAATCTGCTATGCTTTTCGCTAGTCAAAATAAGCCACCCCAGTCAACAATTTCCCAGCGCCGCTCTTCTCTGTGCGAAAGGGTGGCACGGGAGGGTTGCGCGAGAGGTTGGCGCGAGAGGGTGGCGCGAAAAAAAGCCGAAGCGCACAGGCCGCGAGTCGCCTGCCGCGCCAAGTATGCGCCACGCCGTGCGGATTCGCGCCCGCCTGCTGCGTTTCTACGTTCTCGCGAATCTCCCGCAGGCCCTCCCTTTGACCTCTTTGAAGGTCCCCGCTAATAATCCGGCACAGAGCCACAGGGGTGGCTGGGATCGTGCGCGAGACGTCGTCCGTTATTCGCGCCACCTTCACCTCTAATGGCCTCTTTTTCACATTCACATCTTTGGACCTCCCGGCCACCTCTTGTTTGCCCTCTGTCCGCCTGCCTCTTTTTTCGCATGAGCATAACATATAGAAATCGCGTGACATCAAATTTGCTCAGCATCATCATCATCATCATCATCATCAGAGAGATGAAAACTCCTGTAACGCGGGTTACTATGGCTCTATTAGAATTAGAATAATTAGAATAAACGGGATTACTAGTTGGCTCTACGGACATTTTCAATTTGTGATGCATAATACAAAACGCATCACATCAAACTTCGCCAACTTTCTAGAGAATCTCGCTTGACATATACTGAATGGGATTGATATTATAGCAAGGTTTGTCTTGCTCTTGCAAAAGTTTTCGCGTTGGCGTTCTTTGTACGTGTTTGGAAATTCGTTGTGGATACAGAGAGCTGCTGTGCCTTGTCCACGCACTTTTTTCTTTTTTCCCGCTTCTGTTGCAGAACGTCCATGGGGGGCGAAACCACCAATGTGTTGGCGTCTTCCGTAGGATCTAGGCATGGGTTTCCTTCCCATTCCCACAGGATGCGGACCAGATTTCGAGAGGTCAACCGACTCTCCGGGTTTCGTGCCAGCAACCAGTGCAGCACTGTCTCGAGATTTTCGCTGTATGTGTCTCCAGGAATGTAGTCCGGGGGAAGTTCATACCTGAGTAGTCATACAATCATGAGTGATAATTTATTTTGCAGTTACTGTACTAGATATGTCTACAGTGCCGCGGCCGGGCGGTAGCAGATGCCAATCAAGAATCAATCCAGTTGTAGGCTGTGTTTATTGTAAGGGGGAGACTTGCACAGATGACGAGAGCACAGAAAAACAGATTGGTGGCGAAACTTTGGCGGCATGCAAAGAAGTTGACTTTGACACGACAGAGGCCGGCCAATTTTAATTAAGTATCCGCCCCCGCCCCGTGCACTTCGACTTGCCGGGAACCCAACGGGCCGCGCAGACGCGTGGGCGTCTACCCGTCGGCGTATCTGCGCAACACCGGCACGGCCTGCGCACTGTGCATGCGCAGACTGCGGCCGGCCTGCAGAACTCATGAAGCCTGGCACTTGCTCGTATTGAGAAGTTACCCTCGCAATGATAGCCCGGGCGGCTTTCTTACACAACTCGGGCTCGTTTTCTCCTTTGAAAGCTATGCAATACGATCTGGGGCCAGACGGCGTCCGGGTAGCGGCCTATGGAAGTACTACTACAAAACTACACGTGGCCCCATCATGAGAACGAGGGCACTTTTTTTGTAAAAGTAAAGATTGTTTTTTTTCTTTGCTTTCAATTTTGGGGCTCCACTTCTTGCTGTCCAGATGTTCGTCATGTGAGCACAAACAACCACTGCGTCCTCGTCCTGTGTCATCTGTCACACAGCACTCATTTAAATTTATAGCTGGCGCTTCTTCATTTTTTATTGCGACGCGTATCTTACACTTAGGACTTGAAAGCCACAGTTGCTGCAGATACACTGTAACAATTAGAAAAATATACTTTCTATAAAGTAAAATGGTAGTGAGTAGGCGTAGCAGTGATCTGAGCGCTACTGTCAGGCGGAGCTCTGCCTCTGCCCTTGTCGATCGAGGCACATGCAAAGAGGCCACCGCCGACCGCGACCTATAGTGCGTCCGTAACACTAACAGTATAAAGACAAGAATTTAAATTTGCTTTATACTCATATTTGAATGATACGAAAAATGCTTACCCTGCGTGCGCGATGGCGAGCGGTGCCGTGCAATCCTGGAAGGGTTGCTTGTAAAACATCAGAGTGTACAAGATGCATCCGACTTGCCATTGGTCAATTGGAAGGTGTAGTATGTGTTTCTGGTACAAGTCAGCCATTTCTGGAGGTCGGTACATCATCGTTACCTGCGGGTGCAAGAAGTACGTGAAAATTGGCGTTAAAATCGAACTGCATCGCGGTGCGTGAAGTGCGATACCCGACACCAGAGCGAAATAGTGCACTTGTTCATATCATTGAATTTGAAACGAATGCTGCAGCAAATGTAATAAACATCAAAAAGAAAAACAGAAACAAGAGGCAGCTACGTGCTCTTCATAGTGATCCTGCCTGCGCATGATTTCTTGTCGCGTCGCGTTCGTGAGGTCGATGCGCTCACTGGTCCAGGAGCCAAAGTCACATAGCTTCCAGTTGCCGTCGCTGCCGAGTAGTATGTTCTCAACCTTCAGATCCTGGTGTACTACGGGAGGTTTATGCGAATGGAGCAAGAAAACAGCTTCGGAAACGTCCTGCAATGGCTTCAAAATGTCGGCTTCGACGCGTTTTTGTGGGCCCCGCTTAAGGATCCAATCGAGCAACGTGCCTCCGTCGCACAACTCCAGAAGCATCACAATCTCCTTTTTCACTGGACCTCCACCGCTCGCTGCGAGCTCGATCAGAGCCGACTGGTAGAAGCGCACGATGTTCTTATGCTCCGGTAGGGCAGCCAGGATGGCCACCTGGTAAAGAATAATGATTATATAGCACCACTTTATGGTTGATAAATGTTCGAGATGAAGTTTTTGCTTTTTGCGTTCGATATGGTTTTGTCATTTTTGACCTCGCTAGGTATTTAGTACTTATGTGGCTGCGGCGGCGAGCTCGAGAGGGACGGGAGCGCGTGTGCCGGTACATGAAATAGAAGACACCACGCCACTACAACACGAAATGCATTGCACTTCCAACAAGTCGCAGCATAGCAGGAAGCCCAGAACCAGAAAAAAGAACTAGGGTCCACGATCATCATCAAACCGCTAACTTCATAATTTCTCTTCTCTAGTACCTACTGCAAATAAATTTTAGATTCAAGAAGTACCTCCTTGTTTGCTAGGTCAAGTTTCTTTTTGTCTTGGCAGATCATCTTTTTCAAAGCGTATTGATCCCCTGTTTTGGGATCCCTGCACAGGGACACAAAGGCAAAGCCGCCCACGTCTCGAAGTGAAAGGCACTGCTCTGCCCCCAAAAATGCAAAGTCTTTACTCTTGCAGCCTTACTGCCAAAGGAGACCAAGATAGCACAGAGCTACAGCCAGCAATTCTAGCCACTGATCGCCGATGTCAAGCGGGCAATGTGCTGCTACAGTTCATCTTCATCACGAAGAAGGAGCGACGTTTCTAATCTTCTACTTATTTTTTACTAGTCATATTAACTGATAAATATGTATCTGGAATTGATGTACTACGTGCCGTTCGTTGTGCCGTCTGCACCGTGGCGCGAGATCAACCAAATACGAAGTATTCATTTTGCGGCTGTGTGTGGCGCTCAGTCAACTCTTCGGGCTTACGGTGAGGCATCGATACAAGAATGCAAACCAAGGCCCACGACTGCCATTGCAGAACGAAGCACCTTGCAGCTGCATTGCGAGAAACACTTTGCAAGAAATCCGGGGCACGGGCAGTTTACATCTTGATACTTCGGCGAGGTCCCTAACCTCTTCAACTTCCTGGGCATTCGGAAAAGTGTACAGCTATGGAAACGCCAGGTGGAAAGTCGTCCTACAGTGGTGCTGACTGGCATAAATTCAAGACGACCGGTCGTCTGAGAGACCTGCAGTTGTGTCCAACTTGCCGCAACGCGTGTGCGTGAAAAAACCACCCAGTAGGCCTGTTCTTGACGCCGCATTGCAGCGTGAGGATACAAGGCACAAAAGGACCACTGCACCTGTCACGCGTCCATCTAGCCGCTCCACCCGCCCGTCAGGTACTATTAAACACTGACGGCACGACTCCTTGCGATTGGGCATGACATGGACAAACACACTGTCTAGCATGCAATTATAGCACTTCGCAAATATTAACATTTCAAAGTTCACCCTTGACATTGCCATAAGACCTTCACCCCTGACATTGCCATAAGACCTTTCGGAAAAGTAACGAGTTCAGCCAGGAGGACATTTTCTGTGTGTTGCTCCGATTCGAGGACACGGGCGTGACAGATCGGCTGTGGCTCCGTTTTATTTCCGGTGGTCTTGTATCGGGTCTCGTCTCTTGTGTGTTTCTTGCCGCCACAAATTTACTTGAAAGATGGACGACAGAGAGACTTTCTTTCTGCTACTGGAGCTCCGCACAGTGCGATGTTGTGTTTCGTTGCTGTAGTTGCCCCCGTGCAGCTCGGAGCACAGATAAACACGCACGCGCTGCGGTAGTCTCGCGGCCTTAATAGTTGCCACCTTTTGAGGTCGGGTTCGGTATCGCAAACGCAATCGCAAACACTACTATTGCGGAACAAGGTAATTATACAGTGGATGTTCTTGACCGGAAGTTGCAACACGAACCAGCTGGGACTTTTCTTGGAAAGTCAGAAGATTGTCGCCCTTGTCGTGCCACCTCGTCTTAAACCGGTTTCGTTATTTGTCAGCTTCACCTCCTCAGGCAATGGCAATCGAGTGGCATTTCTGCTTTGCGGCCATCTTCATCTTCGGATGAGATTGACTATGCTGCTGGTGACATTCAGTGCGCCATTCCCATTCTGAGTCAGAAAGCAAATCTTTCGCTTCTCGTTCTGCAATGCTGTCCCATGCCATTTCATGCTCGGGCGATGAGGATGGAAAAGGTAAAGCGTCACAGTCCTCGTAACAAATACCGTAGCGAAACTACGTCTGTTGATGAAGGCCACTATGTTTATACTTGACTTACAACTTCTAGATGGTTTATTCAAATTACCCTCTTTATTGTGTCAAAAAAATTGAAATTCTGCGGAAATGCTAAAGAACATGATGAATCCCTCAGTTGTACTACTGTTGTTGGTTCACGACGTGCACCAATGCGTGGAACGAAAACTCACTCCAGCTAGGTTTTTGATGTATCGGCACTGCAAAGAAGCGTGGACTGCTTGTTCATCGCGAACAACGAGGTAGCAATGTGTCAGCGCTGTAGTCGTTACATTTCTGATAGATCGCTCGGACCAGCTAGGACTGATAGGAGGCATTTCCATGATTTCTTCTTGCTAACATTCTCTGCGGCTTTCAGAACACACAGCGCTTTCATGCAACAAAAAAGCACTAGGATCGACCTTGAGGAACCGACCATGTGCACTAGCACCAAGTAGAACACAAGCATCAGAACATGTCATACCTAGCGAATGGCTGGCCGCGGTGTCGCTGCCGTGTTGAGTACTAGAATAAAGATGCATAGGTGCTGTCGCGTCATGGTTTTTCCCTTATGATTTGCGTTTTAAGCAGTGCTAGGCTTCTTGCACGGTCCTTAAGTTTTGCAACACGCCCGCTTTTTCATCGAGCTATATATCTGGCAACACGTAGTACATCAGCCACAGTTATCTTCTTTGGCTGTTCTTCTGTGAAGATCTCTCTTAACTCGGCGAATTTGTGCTGCTCTATCCCTGCTGATCTCTCGCTTGCTTTGCCATCGCGGCTGCTTCTTGAGCTTCAGCCTGCAGCACCTCGGCCCTTGTGCGCTTTCCTTTATAGCGATTTCGTTTTCGAGGAAGGCGCTGGTGCTCCCGGTGCGACGCGGCGCCCATCACTCGCTCCACATTGCCATCGTACGCTTTTCGTTCTCGGTGCTGCTTTTTCGCGTCTGTGTTTTTCTGCACTTTCTGCTGCAGTTCTTTTACCTTCTGCAGTCGCCGCTTCCCGGCTTGGTACAAAACCTGTTCCGCCTGTGTCCGGTTCAGCTCGCCAAAGAGGGTGGATAGATTTTTGCCCGCCTCGCCGCTCAGGATGGCCTTCTCAAGAATACTGCCTGGCGACACGTACGTGTGCAGATTTATCCAGTTACTCACCTCCTCTGGCAGTGCGTCCGATTCTTCCTCTTGGCCGCCGTGTGCCCTCTGGTCTTCTTCTTGTCCATGTTCTTCTTCCTCAGCGGGCATTGTAGTTCCTGGTCGTGGTGGGCCACCTCTGGGTATGAGAGTACTCAATTCCCCCTCCCCCTCATTTCGAGTGCATCTCTAGCAACAGAAACAACCTCAAGAATACAGTCTTTGTTTGCATCACGAATCTACGCACGACGGAGTATATTAGTGCAGTTTGGAGGGCGGCTTCCAGAACTTGTTATGCAAGCACAGCCATAAGGCTCAGACAGGATTTGGCATTTTTGCAATCCAGATGAGGTTGAGGGGCAGTAGTTGTGCATTCCCATACTGGGTTTATTACCTGCCACCACAGCACCCCCGCCAGCGGTGGTCGTGTGGTCCGTTGCAGTTTCAGCGACTTGTTCCCCTGGCACCGGAGAAGATGGTCTTGTTGCGCTACCGCCTCTACTAGCAAGGCCCGGCTCGTCCTCCGGTGGTGATGAAGACCCTTCTTCCGAGTCATTTCCATTTTCGTCTACTTCGTTCTCGTCGTGAAGAAGGTCCTCCCTACTTTCCGCAATCCGCTCGGTGGGTCTGGGTGGGTTTGGAAGGCCGCTAGAGGCGCCGCCGCGTCGACGCAGACGCGGTGTTTCACCTGCCTCTCCTAGGTGCGGCGCGGGCGTTGTTGTGGCCGGCTGACTTCGGTGCTGGACTGCAGACAAGGAAATATCGTCACCAGAAGTAGAAGTGGGTCCTTCGCCGGAGTAAACTGCACGGGGCGGCTATGGAAGCGTCAGGTTTGAAATCGTCAAAGTTGAAATAATTTGTAATGCATAAAATGCGACACAAAATCAAAAAGTGACTCTATTGCAGAGGACCAACGGGACGCAGATCATAGTCCTGGTAAGGGTCAAAAGTTGGACTGCTAACTAGCATGACAGAAGGCAGCTCTTTTGCCCTAAACCGCATGACAGACTCGCTTCCAGGACCGGGAAAATTTGTCATGCACCGACTACAAACTGTAAGGCTAATTGGTATCCATTTTATGCATGACAAACTATTTCAACTTTGACGATTTCAATCCTGACACACCCATAGCGGCGCAGGCGTCGTTGTTTGTCGCTTGACGTCTCGCTCGTGTAACTGGCGGCGGAGCCACTTCGTGACTAATTGCCGTAAAACCGTCGATGACGACGCAGCAGCGGCCGCGGTCATGACGCCGAGACCCTCCAACGCGACGTCACTCACACTCGACCACGACGGTGCGCCTGGGTTGTTCACTGCGTCGCCCAGGTAGGTTTCGGCGGTGATGGAGCTCTGATCCAGCTGCTGAATGGCATGGCACTTCGCAGTATGCGTGTGCAAACATCATGTCTGGGCCTGGAAGGGTACAACTTGTGAGTGATGTCACTTTTGGACTCTGAAAAAATCTGTGTTCCGTGAACGGTCAAAGGAGTCCAGTTTTTGCTACGTAGAGAGAATATTTAGTTTTTTTGCTATGCCGGATAGGCATCAAAAGGAAAGAGCAGGCAAAACATCTTTGGTGCTGGGACACACACTACACATCATGGGTCACGTAAAATACGCATGCCAAGCGTTGCACTTTTGCAGACCCGGACATATTTGCATTTTCTACGGAACCTGATCGGCTTGAATGATAGGGGGGAAGTGAGTGCTGGGATCGCACCGAAATGCCCTCCACGAAGATTCGCACTCCAACGTTCCCTCTGGACACTCGTATTGACGCGTATCCTCGGGCTTGCGGCGATAGAACCTTGCAAGTTTTTAATATCATGGAGAGACTTAATATAGTGAATACAGAAGATGACTTGATATCCACGAAGCCTTTCTTTCTAGTTCTAGCAGCTTGTTGCTTCTTGGAATGCGTATGCGAATGAAGAAATTATGCAATCTGCGCGTGCGACGCGATTCGCGAGTACGCTGCTTCGTTGTACTCGTCTGCATAGTAGCCCTACGCGAGCACGCTGTCTCGCGAGTACGCTACTCTGCTTTAGCTTTGGCCTAGAAGCGTAGCAGTATACAGATCTATTTGGCGTAAACATCTAGAAGTATTCCACGACAGAGCATCTTAACGATCAGAATCTAGGAAGCGCAACAGGATTGAAAATACCTAAGATTTGGCGTTTTTACGCATTCGCCCGTTCCTGGCGGCTGTCTTTCGGTGATGCCTGCGTTTGCAGCAAAGAAGATAGGACGAAAGTAGCTCTCGGCGTCGCACGAAGTGCAAGCGATTGCTGTCCAGCTGCGACAAGTTTTGCAGGTGTGATGACACGTGCCGCAGCCCATGTAGTCCACTGTTTCTCGTCGACCATCACCAAGATCTGGGTAGATTACAGTCGCGCCCGTCTTCCCATCGTCGAGCGCCGGATAAAACCCGTCGGGGCACCGCTTCGTGCAGAGTTTACGATCGTCGAAAATGTGCGTTGGAGCACAACGGATGCACTCGTGCGGGTGCGGTCCGGTACATTCAAGACAGTTCAGGGAGCAGCGCTGGCACTGGTAACCGTAGCGAAAATAACCGGCGGGGCAGGGCTGAAAACACCGGTCGAACCACAGCTCGTATCCCGGGCGGCACTCCATGCAGTGCCATCCAGTCTGGCAAGGCACCTTGCGGTCGGGATTGCAGCCACTGACTTGGTGGGCAAAGACACGACACCGTGCGCAGTTCGCATCGCAAACCTGGATTCCCTTCACAAAAAGCCTGTGAAAATCGAAGGAACCATGACCACTCAGGATAGTCTGGGTCTCAATATCAATCTCAGTGAGGATGATGCTGAGGATCTCCACGAACCGCAGCAAAATGTGGCTCGACCGAGACATTGAAAAACGAACCAGGCGAGGCCGTTTTCACTTAAAGTTGCAAAAGTGCATCCTGCTCGACGTCCATCGACCTCGGCGCTGCCTTTTCCTTTCGTCTTGCGTTGATTTTGTTTTCATGAACTAGATACGCATGATTATCTTCGGTCCATAAAGTACATTGATTCGCACTCGCGTGATGATATCAACACTCGCAGCTTTGTCCTCGTGGGTTTGATGTTCGAGATCAAAAGAAAATGCCTACATCAGACTTCTTTTCGTCCCTCTTGCAGGGCGCGCAAAATGAAAGAAGATGCAGAAACAAGAACAACTTGGTCGTGATTGCACCGACACTGACAATAAATCGCCCTCATGTAGTACAAGCGCGTCCTCTTCTCAACGAACACCACAGACGCGGAGAGGACCATACGCAAAATATCTCCTTCGAACAAAACCAAACCTTTGCACGGGTTTTCCCGAAAAGACACATCTCCTAGAAAAATTACGAGCCATTTCTTCTTCTCTCAAGAAGACCGAATCAATTGCCTACGATTGGCAGGTTCACTACGAACGGACTGTAGTGGTCTCGAGCCTTTAAGGCTCAGCCTTTTATCTTCCACAATAAAGTAATATTTGATTTTGAATACTCGCAAATCCTGCATGAATCATGGATATGGTTTCTTTTTTCAGTACTCATCAATTGCGCAGGTTTCACTTGTGCAGCTTGTAGCTCAACCGAGGTGGCAAACGTAATCTGGAGGAATACTACTTGAACTAACTTATCTCAAAAGAAGAGCGCACAGGCGAGCTGCTCAGGGCGCTGGCACAGCAGTGGTTTTCATTTTCTCGTGCTTCTTGGCTGCGCTTATTCTTTCCGCGACAGCTTGCATAAAGTCTTCTGACAGAGTGGTGAGGTGCAACTGCTCCAAACTTTTGAGCAAGTTTCGGTAGGGAATGGCCGGGAACGGCGTCGCTGGTGCAGCCAGATTTACCACGGCGGCCTGGAGGATTGCTACTAGGTTCTGGGAGGCACAGACGGAAAGACAGAAGGATTGATGGGAGGAGGTGGAGCGGCACCTCTTAGGATCCGCTTGTGCGTGCTGGTCCTCCTCCTGCTGCCGGGCTCTGGTTTCTTCCGCGTGCGTTGCTAGCGCATCAAGCAGTTTGCAGAGTTCGAGAAAATTCATTCGATGAATGACACAATCGAGACCATCTTTCCTGCCCTCCACCGTCTCCACCACACGATGGAAAAACCTTGTCACCGACGCTCCACGTTTGCCTCCCAGTGCGGCGCAGAGGTTCGCCAATTCCCCGGGGGTCAAGTGATGGCATGCATTGCAAAAGTATTGCATCGCATTGCCGCACTAGTAGAGTTCACATGACAAGCACAAATTTTCATTTTGGGAAGATCATCAAAAGTACTACCACTAGGGCTAGGCGTTGCGAACGTGATACATGAGTTACTTGAGCTCGGATTTGAAGAAGACATTTGTCGCGGCGCTCGCGCATCTTCATGACTGCAATTTTGTTACGAGTGCGATAGCTTTTGCAGAGCATAGACGGAACAGATCTACATCTTCGTGGGGCTTCTCGTGAGAGGTTGAGGTACTTCTACGTAGCTCTGCTGTTCCTGTGTTTCTCTCCTGGACCAAGCCGTGGCGCTGTGCAAGAACAACTGCCCCATCTATTTCCCTTTGGATGCGCCTCGTTTTGTTTATGTCTCCTCCCATGTCACTTTTTGCATTTCTGGACAGCACAGCCACGCTTTCGAAGGGTTCTGGGGCAGACTGCCCACGGAAACGAAGTTCGTGCTTTTCCTGTTCCTCCTCGAAAAAAAAATGAGCGTCATCCGGGAGCAGGGCCACGTACGCGGCCAGTGCATCCCAGATTTCATGGGACGACGCCAGGCCGTTCTTGTGCAGTGCGTATGCGAAGCTTGTGATCGTAAGTGTGCTAATTGTGTTCCTTGTTTTCGTGCGTGAGCAAGATGAACTTCGTCGCAGCGCCGCGCTAGTACTGACAAGTGCGAGCATTCTGTCCGCAAAGCAAGGCAGCATACCACTGCACGTGCTGCTGTCTTGGTCCTCTTCAAGCCTCATTTTGGTGAAAGAATGCAGCAGGAGTGCGATCGACTGAGCCGATGCGACCTGCTTCAGCGACAATTTGATACGGTCCCACAAAAAGAGAAGGAACGGCAGGTGCTTGGGCTGCCGGGAAAGCTTCAACTTTCCGTATGCGTGCACAATCATCGTCAGTTGCCGCTGCCACTCTTCCAGGTCCTTGCGGTGTTCTTCGGACTGACCACCTCGTCGTCCTCCCGCGCTCCAGCGCGTGCTGTCCTCGGCGATGATGGCCGCGCCTTCCTGACTGATGAGCTCAAACCACCGCTCGTGCTGGATACCCACTTGCGCAAAGGCATTGCAGACCACGGAGACATTGCGCAGCGACAGCTTGTTGGGCAGGAGATCGTGGCTCCTCGCACTAGAAGGAGGTGTCGCGGCTCTCCGGGACGACGTCGAGTGGTCCTCCGTTCGCGGGTCCTCCGCCAGAAGGCCGCACAGGTGCGAACCTACTTCTGCAAAGAGGGACACCAGCGCGCGCGCGAATCTCCGCTCCGTCCGCTGCTGATTCCAACTCGGACAGGTGGCGACCTGAGTTGCAGGACGATGCGCCGGGGGTGCGCGATGATCTCGATCGCCGTCAAGAATCTCGCTGACCTTCAAAAAAGTGGAAGTGTGCCCGAACGCGTTCAAGATGCCCGCTAATTGGTTGGGAGTGAATTGCGCAAGCTCCTTGTGCACGAGCGGAGCAAACTGCAGAAGTCCCTCAGCTATTCATTGCAAAATTGTACGTGCTGCGGGTCGTGGGGAATTTTGTTACAGCGATTTTATCAATCTATCTAGGTCTAGGTCAGAAATGCGCGGCTGACACTTCTGAAATGACTCTTACTTTATCATGCTTATCTGCAAGAGGGTCTGTGTTGGAGTCTTGTTCTGTTGTATGCTGCCAGAGAACAGTAACGCCGCGGCAACAGAGACTCAGGTTGTATGGTCATGCATATCTGACCCTGACGCTCACTGCGGCTTTAAGTTGATATAACTGCGCAGCAAATTATCTCGGGTCAGAGCCACACGAAATGAAGAAGCGACTTCGGTTTCTCATGCACTGTACGTAGAAAATTGTTTTTTGTTTGTTCAACACAGAGCCACTGCTGGAAAACTCCCGAAGATGCGTGGCTCTTCATGATCCTCCTACGCTACGCTACCAACATGATACACAGACGTGACAAACTAGCACGACAACCCCCACCAGACGCCGAAACCTTTAAAGCTGATATCGAGGTAAGCCCTGGAGTCCCGCTCTCGTTCGAAAAGAACTGCGGGCGTACTTTTGTTCTGCGCAAGATGTGGACTGGCTCTCTGCTGGTGAGGGAAGTTTCTCCTGCGTCCTCGTCCAAAATCGGGTCTGCTAGCCGTGCGGAGTGAGGCCTGTTGCTGTAGTTGGGCACCATCCGCCGGGAGGAACAGCTTATGCGTTCTCCCGTATGCGTTGACGACAAAGAAGATCTCGCTAGCTTTCAAGCCACAGAGGCCTTCGAAGTTGTTTCTGCGACATTCAGCCACGTGCTGCTGGATGTGGTCGAATACGTTACGAAGTAGGTCCCGAAGCTGCGGAAGAGGAATTGAACACGTCGCTTGTTGTTCCGGGCCAGAATCGAACGGCGCGGAGGACAAAAACTTCTGGTCACCAGCGAAGGTTAGTATGCTCGACAAGTGGTGTGCGAGCTCTAGCGACAGTTTCAGATGTTCCGCCACAAAGGAGTGCCGCGTGACCTCCTTGCGGGCGACCTGACAGAGCTTCAACAAGATCGGCACTCCACTTGCACTTGATGGCCCACGGGTTTTTATTGTTCCGCGAACATTTTGCCGCGAAGTGCGCGGCGCTGCTGTTGTTTCTTTCTGGTCTGCCTCAGCATTCGATGGCAGAGGGAGTCTTGGCGGACGCACAGCGCCATCCGCGGTTCCTCTACCCGAATCTTCACAAGCGTTTCCGTCGCTTGCCGGGCCGAGGATGGGGACGGCGAGTAAGTGTCTCTGGAAGTACGCGAACGCGTGGAAGCAATATACGAGCGAGTGTGGCGACCGAAGCCGGTCGGTCCCGTTCTCCCTGCGAATGCGTCGAAACAGCACGCGCTTCTGCGCGAAGCAGCTGGTCCCGGCCGACCCGCCGGCAAGCTCGTAGACGGCTTTCCACAAAAGGTCTTCGACTGCGAAAGCCTCACGCTCTGAGAGCAGGGTCTCCGCTGCTGAGTCTGGAGGGGAAAAACATCCCGACTTTATCAATGCTTTTAGCGCCATTGCGCACTCGAGACTGGAGGTGGCCTGTTGCCGGGCTGCAACGATGAGGTCGTGCCACAGCTTGCGGTCGCGAAAACGTGCCGCTGCGTCGTGCGTTTCTGATCCTGCTTTGATATCCACGACTGCAAATATGTCTGGCTCTGAACGGGCTTTCTTTTCAATAAACAGAAAATGAAAAAATACTCCAGCAGGCAGACAAAAAAGACGGGCTTCAAGCCGCTTGGCAAAAAGCGCTTGTATATGCAGTATAAACATGCGTGTTGCAATTACAAAATACAAGAAAGGTCGCGCTTATTTTCTCCGCGAGACATGATCAAGCGTCCGCGTTGTTCCACCACTACATGCGTGGCGAACTTCGAGACCGAGGGTACGAGAGCCGAGCACGTACTTTTACAAATATTCGTGCGACCCCAATCAATTTTTATTTTGCACACCAGCAATCAGACCTATTTGCGGTGCATATTCTTCCACGTCTCGCAAGAGATCGCCGAGACACGAAGGCGTCAAGTTTTCTCGATCGGTTTCGTCGCGACTTCTGCCGGGAGACGCCGACAATAAAGCTGTTGAGCCACCGGGTAAATCTGTGTTTCCTGAGACTCCTCGGGTGACGCTACAGTTCTTGTTCCCTGAGTCATCTATAGTCACAGATGAAGCGGATGCGGAAAATAAAGATGACGTGGAGCTAGATGCACACGGGGATCTGCGCCTCGATTTCAGTGGGCTACGAGTCATGGCTTCGTCTCCTTCAACAGAAACAACAATATTATCCTTTGCTTCACTACTAGACGACAGAATAGACGCGCTCGCGCTGGAGCTGGTGCCCGTACCTCCACCCGGTGCTGGTGCCGAGTTCTTATTCCTGGCCAGATTAATCTCCACACAAGCACGCAGCATCAACTGCAGCGCGTGGTTTTCGGAGGTGTACCGGTCGCGAATGCGCAGAAAAGGGTTTTTTGTCTTTCCCTTCTGCTTCGTCGGGAGCTGCTCGCTGCGCCATTCCTGATAGGCGTCCTGCATGTCGAATGGCACGGAGCCGAGAGCTTCAAGATGCTGTTTCTTCTCCTCAGCGGTGCGGGGCTGGTGCAACATACCAAACTCTGCCCGATTGTTCAGCGCCACACGGTCCGTCCGGGACATTCGCCCACCAGGAGCGGAGGATGGCGACCCGAATCCCCGACGGTGGGGTGCCGTTGCTGCAGTTTTGGGGAGCAATAGAAACATAGGAGCACGGACCAACTATACTTTTCCGAGTTTGTGCCACAGGTCGTGAAACAGGCACAACGGCTGGAAATCCAAACCAAAATAAGACAATGGAGATGGTCAGTGGGCCATTTGACTTTGGGCCTCGGGGCTTCGCTTCGCTTCTATAGTGGTGCTTGGCGTTCTTGCCTCTTACTCTATCCCTCGATGGACAGACGCAGCAGGTTTACAACATCTTTTCGCGGCAGCAGACAATGATTTGAGTTTTAGCTTCATTCTTGAATCGTGTGGCGTTTTTTCTGCGCCGCGCGATCCAGCGTGTAATTGACCTCTTTGGCAAATTTGAACGAATGCGCTCGACAAGCACTTGCTCACACCTCCATGTTCGAATGAAACGGGGCAATGCTGAAAATAAAACGGAAGATGTTGTAGCAGGGCTATTTTGTACGCAGATGAGCTTGAGCGTATTTTTTTATATCGCTTGAAAAAGCCGCACCGCAATGGTCCCGAATAGAAAAAGGGTCAACCTCCTTTCATCGCAGAGAATGATCAAAAAACACCTGATCGAATAAGAATGGAGATCGGCGGCTGCTGACCAGGGTTGTGATCAATCTTGAACATGTTCGGTCGCATGCATTGTCTTCACACCAGGAACAAGAAGCGAGAAAGAGAGACTAGAAAGCAAAAAATTGCACGCTGTCTTGACGCCGCACCACGCTCAAAAATTGTGAAACAATAATGGATCAGGATCCCGCGCAAAAATGTCAACATGCATATGCATGTGCGTGGTCAAAGCGCACGAGTCACATAGCTAGTTGCCCTGCGACGTCAACGCAGGAGGCGGCGACACAACTGCTCTCGTCGAGTCCAACATATCAGATCGATTGAAGGAACGCTTCTTGTAGATCGTCAGATCTCGTTTGACGGGAGAAAGGCTCTACTTTCACTCGGGATCTCTTGATTTTTGGGTTCCACGGCCACGAACGGCGGGCGGGTGGAAAAGATATCGACGAAGCGCACGGGCAGGAGGAAGAACCTACTGTACTAGCGTGGTAAAATACTTCCACTTGATGAATCGTGTAAATTTATTGGACGATGCATCTTACAAATTCACCAGCACCACTGAAGAGTCAACCATGCGGCTCTGCTCTTCCTCCTTCTTTATATGTGCTGAATGAGTGCAAGTGCTTGCCGCGTTTGTAAATACGCACCCCGTAATATACATAAACAGATAGTACATTCTCGACGATAGATATCCGTAGTCGCGGTTTCCAGCTCCATACCTCTCCTTTGTAAATTGGTGCTTTTGCTATTCCTATTCTTCCTGTGCTTTTTGTTTGTTATATTTGCTTCTTGAGCTCGCGGAATCAACCATGAGTAGTATCATCTAGATTTCGCATCCTTTCGTAGCGCTTACATGATATGCATATGGCATTCACTATATAACTTTAATTGATATTTTGCGTCCATCAGCCCTATCAATAGCAAAATGAGGCTAAGCGCTGCCAGCTAACGGAGACGACACCGCTCCGGGCAACGACGTGCGGGCCTTTTGGTTTCTCGTTCGATCGTTGCCCGTGTGTTGTACGGTCTGGCAATGTCGGAATAAACACAAAGAGCAAGACGGCCCGCGCGCCGTGTGGTATCCATATCCCCCCAAAAGAAAAGAGAAAGCCGTGGGCACGGGAGCGTCGAGGCGCCCCGGCCCACGCGGAGGCGCATGACGCGCTCCGTGGAGGTGCTGCTGCAACGCAGAGGTGCACTCCACGGTTGTGCAGACTGCACTCCGCACGGATGTGCGTCAAGCACTCTGCTCAGGTGCTGCTGCGAAAGCAGAGGCGCACTTTGCAGATGTGCTATGAGCGCCGCACTCTGCTCAGGTGCTGCTGCGAAAGCAGAGGTGCACTTTGCAGAGGTGCGGATCGCACTCCGCTGGCTTCGGTGCCGCGACTGTCGCACTCAGAGGAGGTGCTGCCGCTCACGCGGAGGTGCACTCCTCAGAGGGACAGGCCGTGCTCGGAGGAGGTGCTGCCGCGAAAGCGGAGGTGCACTCCAACGAGGTGCGCGCTACGCTTGGCGAAGGTGCTGCCGCTCACGCGGAGGTGCACTCCTCAGAGGGACAGGCCGTGCTCGGAGGAGGTGCTGCCGCGAAAGCGGAGGTGCACTCCAACGAGGTGCGCGCTACGCTTGGCGAAGGTGCTGCCGCTCACGCGGAGGTGCACTTCACCAACGCGCGCAGGCACAGTGTGCAGTGTGAGGTGTGCTGCCGCTAGGCGGTGGCGCCCTCCACAAAAGTGCGTCGTCGCTCTCGAAAGAGGGCGACGTCACAGGCCCCAACCATGAAAAGCGCGCGCGCTCGCATGTAGAGGTGCTGCCGCGGCGACGCGAAGGTGCACTCTACGCGCGAGATAGCGGTCGATGCTAGAAGCACTCAGTCCCAGGACTGAGTGCTGGTGCGCGCCATAAAAGAGTGTCGGCTTCCTCGAGTGGAAGCCGACGCTCGACGCGGAGAGCCCTCGTGGGGTACGCACGCAGCGGCGCTGCAGGCGCGCGCGTGCAGCTGGACGCAGTAGATCGCTTGAAACACCACTAAAAGCCAGAATAAGGCTTTTGGTGGTGCGAAAAGCCTTATTCTGGCTTTTAGGGGTGCGAAAACAGCCGAACCAGCTGCAGGCCGTAGCTGCTTCCAGGCTCGCCCGCGAGTTTGGTGGCCACCACCACCTGGCAGGGCCGTCGCCCCAACATCGGCCCGCTGCGCAGGCATCGCGCGGAGCCGCGTCACCTGCCGCTCCTTGCAACGGAGCGAGCAACGTGTCCGCGTGCTTGACAGGTGCTGAGAAGGCCAGCAGAAGGCGATGAGAGGCGCGCGACCTCCATGCGTTCGCTTTTTGTTCTTTAACAAACAACAGACCCCGCGCGCTCGCAAGCTTCTTGTTCGTTAAAGAAGAAATATCTTCTTTCGCTCCAAGATCAAACGAAGACACCACAACAGAAAGCGCCCGGGTCCTCGTTGCTTGAAAAGAAGGCCGCGGCGTGTGCGTTTTTTGTTCTTTAACAAACAGCAAACCCCTCGCGCTCGCAAGCTTCTTGCTCGTTAAAGAGTAAATATCTTCTCTCGCTCCAAGATCAAACAAAGACACCACAAAAGAAAATGCCCGGGTCCTCGTTGCTTGAAAAGAAGGCCGCGGCGTGTGCCGCTGGCGTTCTCGGCGCTTTGCTCCCGACCGGGTTTGAGGCGTTTTTCGTCGGCAGCAGCCGGCAGGTGTTGGACCAAGAGTTTGCGAGCATCTCGCACAACCTGGGCCCGCAGGTCGACGAAGATGTTCGCCTGGCGGCCAAGCTCCGCATGTTCTTCGAGCTGAAGGCGCTCGGGATTCCCATTCACGGCCAGCGGCGCAAGGCCCTGCTCAAGGTCTTGGTCGACTATGGCGCGAAGGACATCGAGGAGTTTGTGGAGCTTTTCCAAAGCTCCGAGGACATCCGGGCCTGTGGCGTCCCGCCGGCGGAGATCGCCACCTCCTGCCTAAAGGTCAAGCGGGCGATGGCGGAGATCGCGCAGCTCCGCGGCGCCGGGGTCGGCAGCAGCAAGGTGCCGAAGCGGAAGATCGACCTGCTGGCCGGGGCCAAGACCGCCGGCTTGGGCAAGTCGCTCGCCCCCACGAAGGAGCAGGTCTACTGCGTCATGGTGGCGCAGGAAAAGGGTAACTGCACCCTTCCGCTCTGCGAGATGAAGGTCGCGCCCTGGAGTGACCCCATGTGGACCCACACCTACAAGGACGAAATCGAGGGCGTTAACGACCTCAAGGAGAAGGAAGGGGGGGCCGCGTTCCTTCTGGAGCGGGCCAAGGAGCTGAAGACGAAGCACTTGCCGACGCATCAGCTGCACCTGGCCGCGACGCGGTACCTGACCAGCCTTGGCGTTGCGGGTGCCTTTCAGCCCGGCCGGACCCTCCTGGTCGCCGCGAAGTACATGGAGGTCCTTGGCGCTATCGCGTGCCGGCACAGTCCGACCCTGGCGGCTTCGTACGACATGGAGAACCGCCGGCGCGCGGAGCGCGCGGGGCTGGTGACACCCGAGGAGGCGGAGGCGTTCTTCCTGGAGAAGAACAAAGACATCTTCGAGGACCTCCTCACCGACATGAAGCTTGCGGACCACAAGGCCGCGAGCAACAAACGCAGCGAGGCGGCTGCCGGCGGGGACGCATCCGCCCCGGGCGGGGGACAGCATCAGGCGATGAAGAAGCGTCGTGGTGGTAAGGGTGCGCTTCCGGGCAGCGAGGCTGCCGGCGGTGGCAAGGGTGGCGGCGGCCCGGCTGTCCCGAGTGCCGCTGCTACGACGAACCCGGGGGTCCCGGCAGGTGCCGGCGAGGGCGGAAAGAAGAAGAAGAAGAAGAAAGCCGACGGCACTAGTCTAGTTTGACGTAGGTTTTTTTTTTTCTCTTCTATACCTCATCACGCGTTCCCATCTTGATCATCTCGTAGTGAAAAGCAAGAGCATGAAAATGATGAATGTGTGACCCCTCCCTCTCCCATTCACCGATGGGCGCCCTGGAATTGTCCACCATGTGTCACAGGGGAAAAGATTGCGCCGCCCGTTGGCGGCGCAGCCGCCGCCACGACCACCGGCACCGAGCGGGCACCACCACAGACAGGTGCCGGCGATGCGGCAGGTTCCGGAGGCCCCAGTTTTGCCGCGCCCGAGGCAAAGACCGCCAAACACGGCGGGGGGCGGTCGGGACGGAAGCCGGCAACCGCTGGCGCGGAGCCGCCGAAGCCGGCGGCGCCGCCCGGCTTCCAGGACGCGCGCGCGGGCGGAACGCTTTTGGGCAAGCAGAAGGGCTTGCTCGCGTCAATTCCCCCGGGCTTGTCCCCCGCACAGCATGTTGCAGCTGCCAAGGAGCTCGTCCGCGACTGGAACGAGCTGCAACGCAACCCGCTCCCACCGGACGCGGCGAGGGCGGTCGACAGGGCGGCACGCCTTACGGTCCCGGAGCATCAAGCGCTCCGCCGGGCAGCGATCAAGAAGTGGGCCGCGCGCGCCGCGGAGGTTCCGGACCCCTATGGGCAAGGGGTCCACGTCGACCTGCTTCTGGAGATGCTACGCGACGGGGGGCACATCGGCGTAGACGAGGTCACGCCGTTCTTCGAGAACCTCCGCAAGCGGTTCCCGATGTCCGGCGCGCATTCGTACGCGGACATCTTCGAACAGACGTCAAACGCCGCGCCCGAGCTCTCTGTCCCGGAACTGCTCGCGGAGCAGGCTGGGGTGCATGATGAGGCGGCGAGGTGCATCCACAAGGACGCCCCAGAAAACAAGGCGTTTCTGTGGAAGAGCATCCAGGAGGAGGTGCGCGAGGGGTTCGCGCACGAGATCGACAGCAGCGTGGCGCAGGGGGAGGACTGCGTCTTTTTCCGCCGCTTCGTTGCGTGGCAGCTGAAGGCGGACAAGCCCGGGTGGGAGTACAAGCCCCGCCCCGTCGATGATGGCAAGGCCGCGCAAATCAATCGCGCCAACATCATCTGGACCCCCATCAAGCTCGCCACGGTCGACCTTTACGCCGCTGCGCTCGCGCGCTACCAAGGTCTGCGGCCGGGGCGCCGCTGCAAGAGCTGCAAGAAGGACCACGAGAAGGCATACCGCCAGCTCCGCGCGAGCAACGAGGAGTTTCTCCGCGTGATCATGGTCGAAGACCCTAGCGGGGCGCTGCGGTACTTCGTCGCCGACCGCCTCCTTTTCGGGGAGGCAGCGTCGGCTCTGCACTATAATGGGCTGAGCGCGGCCCTCACCCAGGTCGTGCGGGACCAGCTAGCGCTCCCGATGTTTGCCTACTATGACGACTACATCTTCCCCGCCGATGAGGAAGACGAGTCCGCAACGGCAGACGTGCAGACCTTCCTTGGTGACATCCTCAAAACAAAGCTTAACGAGGCAAAAACCGAGGAAGGCGCCGAGGTCATCTACTGCGGGATCGTTATCGCGGTGGAGCCGGAAGGGGTTCGGTACAACCTCAGCCCGCACCGGATTACAAAGATCCGGCACTACATCCGGGACCACCTTGACCGCAACAGCATGACGACCGCAGAGGCTGCTACGCTCGGCGGGCGCCTCAGCTGGTCGACGACGTGTCTCTTTGGCCGCATCGGGCGAGCAATGTTGCACGCGCTGCAGCGCCGCGCCGCGGCGAAGAACCTCCCTGCCCACGCCCGGCTGAACAAGAACCTCCGGCGGGCGCTCGAGTGGTGGGCGGGCCTCTTTGCGGCAGAAGGGTCCGCCGCCCGTCTCGCTTTCAGCCGGGTCGTGCCCGCCTGCCCTCCTGATGGCGGGCGAGCACCATCGCGCCCGCAGTGCGCGATGTACACGGACGCGAGCTTGACTGGGGCCGGGGCAATTCTGCTGCCTTTGGAAGGGTGTGCCACGGGCGGCCCAACCTACACGCGCATCGACTTCGGGGCGCAAGCCGAGGAGGACGCTGCGGCTTTGGAAGGAGCGGAGGTTGAGGCCGCGCTCCTTTCCTTTGCGCACCAGCTGCAGGGCGCCGACCTTTTCCTCTGGATCGATAACACAGTGGCGCAGGGGTCTTTCGTACGGGGCAGCGCGAAGAGCGACGCCCTGCGCGCTTCGGTCGAGCGCTCCTGGCTTCTGGCCGCGCAGCTTGGCTGCATGATCTGGGTAGAGCGAGTGGACTCCGGGGCCAACCCGGCGGACGACCCCTCCCGGGGCTGCGCGCCACGGTGCTTGCCGGAGGCCACCCAGGTACTACCTGCTTGGTAGAATGGATGCGTGACACATGGTGGGGGCCACGGAGCCGCAGCTTTTCTGCATTCGGATCACGATATTGCGCTATCGTGATTCGAGTGCAGAGACCACAGCTACACGCTTCGCAATTTCCAACCCAAACAACACACAGGTACCGCGGACGCCGCCAACCCGGCGAAGTGATTGCCGTGAGTCGGCGAAGTGATGGCAGCGGCATGCTTGGGGGAGTTGGAATCTTGGAGAAGACGGCGGCACTTGGCCACCATCTCCGTGTTCTTTTGGGGCGATGATGATTGAACTTGATGAAGACTGGTAGACCGACACAGAACAATCAACCTTGACCATGTTCAGAATCTTGCGACGTTGAGCCCTGGCACGCAGTCGATTGGTCTGGTCTTGTTTTCTCGCCCGGTGGAGCTTTGGGCGTGCGGGCTTTGGGAGTTGATCTCCACGGCCTCGATACGTGAAAAATTGGCGTTCGCAATGCAGTCCCGACGTAGGCACAGCGGGGCCGGCACAAGATGCCGCGCTTGCGTGCCTCGCGCGTTTCGCTTGCTCGCGCCCTTTTCGCGTTTCGCTCAAAGTTCCAAAGCTGTGACAGCTAACCTCACGCACGTCGTAACCATAGCCAAAGCGGTTAATTGGTATTTTGCGTCCATCAGCCCTATCAATAGCAAAATGAGGCTAAGCGCTGCCAGCTAACGTAGACGACACCGCTCCGGGCAACGACGTGCGGGCCTTTTGGTTTCTCGTTCCCCACCCACCCTCCCAGACAGAGATAAAGATGTCGGACGCGATCGACGACGGCACCGCCCTGGACATGCTCCGGGGCCAGATGCATGCCAAGGCAACGTCGAGCGCAAGGGCATCCGCGGTGCAGGAGTACGAGCAAATGTGCTCAGCTCGCGGCCTCACCGACTTCCCGCTATCAATTACGAACCTGGAGCTTTTTGCCGCCAGGCTCGGCGTGAAGGTCCACACCGGGGAAATGGCCGCAAACACGGCGACGGCCTACGTGTCCCATGTCCGCACCGAGAACCGGCTGCGGCATCACGAGCTCTCCTCAGTTGGAGGGTTTGGGGCGACTTCGCGCGCTATTTTTTGGCTAATTTTTTCGGGATTTTTTAAAAGTCCGGGCAAGCAGAAGCGGCCCCGACGGCGCTGCCGCCGGGGGAAAAGAGAAAGCCAGCGCGGCGCGGGTAGAAGAAAACAAAAACCCCAAGGGGCTTCCTGCGATTGTTGCGTGGCGGCCCGGATGGACCACGCGCGGAACCATGCGAAACCCCACGCCCAATGGGGAATATGAAAGGAAATACCGGAAGAAGGAAACCTTCGGGCCCAAGATAAACAAACCCAAACCACAGGAAGCCGGGGCCGGCGAAAGTCTGCGCGGGTCCCGGATATCTATGGGCTGGCCCACATCCCATCCGCAGCGGGTTTCTGCATCTCCCTGCTACACTTCCGCGATCGGCTAAATCGGTCGGCTAAATCCCGGCTAAATCGGTCGGCTAAATCGGCCGGCTAAATCGGCCGGCTAAATCTGCCGGCTAAATCGGTCGGCTAAATCGGCCGGCTAAATCGGTCGGCTAAATCGGTCGGCTAAATCTATGCGGCTAAATCGGTCGGCTAAATCGGTCGGCTAAATCTATGCGGCTAAATCGGTCGGCTAAATCTTGGCTAAATTTTCCGGGATTCACTCCGGAAATCCCGGCGATGCCGAATTTAGCCGGCGGCAAAATGCGGAACCACAGGGAATTCGGGAAGGAAAAAAAAGTCAGCCGATTTAGCCGAAAATTTAGCCGAGGAGAGGACACTGATTTCCGCAAATTTGAAAGGACCCGGGCGTCTTGGTTTCTAAAATTCCAAAGCCGAACACAAAGGAAAAAAAAGGGGCGGCGGCCGTCTTCGCCTGAAGAAGAGAAATAACACGCCACACGGCGCGACACAGAGCACCACCACAAAAACCGCCCGCCGCGGCTTTTCGAGATGACAACACAAACAAACCCAAACACGCCCGACCAGAGGTTGCGCTCAGCACCTGCAAACACGTGCCCGATATGCCGGGTGCTTTGCGCGACGCAAAATACCCGGCGCACCGCCAAACGGAAATGGGCCAAAATTGTAAGGCTCCACACCCCAAGAGAAAGCGGGGCAAACATCTAAACTGCAAAACATAGCCCGCTAGCACATACAAAACACCCGGCGGCAACAGACAACACAGCGAACCCGCCGCCCCTATGGCCCACCGAAAGAAGCAAAACAAAGCGAGGCGGGCCAGACAAAGGAAGCGGCGCACCACTTGCGAGGGCGGGGCTCCGCCGGTCAGGCTAATGCAGAGCCTCGGTCGACGCGCTTCGAAAAAATCCCGAAAAATTTAGCCGCTTTTTAGCAAAGGAAATGGCCCTGCTACCCTCTAACTGACTCTCCCTAGGGGAGCAGGCCTACGCGACGCTGATCAGCAACACTTTCAAGAGGGACCGCGCGGCGGAGAGCTACGAGCCGGTCGCCGCGAGCATGCTCGAGAGCATGCAGAAGGCGGCCACCACCTTGGACGAGTTGGCCTGCGTTGACATGGCGGTCTGCCAGTTCCGCCTTGTGTGGCGACCCGAGGAGCTCGCCCGCGCCACCATCGGGGTCGAGAAGACCAAGGGCGGCCATGAGGTTGTCTTCGACGTCGATCGCACGAAAACGGACCCCGAAGGGGTCGGGCGAACCGTGCGACTCGTGGCGGACCCAGCAAACCCCGTCGTGTGCCCGGTCAAGGCCGCGCAGCGACTCATCAAGGACGGCGGCGACGCGCGGCTATCGGTTGCGCAGTACCGCACGACCTGGAAGTTCCTCACCCGGAAGGCGAAGGTGCAACGAATTGCGGAAGGCCGCAGTCGCGACCTCCTCTGCCTCCACGGACTCCGAAAGGGTGGCGCTCAGGCACTCCTACTCGGCGGAACGGTCCGGGAAACCGTCCAAAAGATTGGTGGTTGGAAAACGATGCACAGCGTGATGCACTATGAAGCGGAGTGCTTTCTTAGTCCGAAAGTGGCCCCGCTCCCGTGTCTGCTGAAGTCCATACAGCTCAAAGACGCTGCTGGCGCATCTCCCAGCCACTCCGCACCGGCTAAAAAGAGAAAGAAATAAAGCAAATACATGAACGCGTGCGAGGCCTGTCGCGCCCCTCGATACGTGAAAAATTGGCGCTCGCAATGCAATCCCGACGTAGGCACAGCGGGGCCGGCACAAGATGCCGCGCTTGCGTGCCTCGCGCGTTTCGCTTGCTCGCGCCCTTTTCGCGTTTCGCTCAAAGTTCCAAAGCTGTGACAGCTAACCACGTCGTAACCATAGCCAAAGCGGTTAAACTCAATTCACTCAAGTTATGTGTGCTCCACAAGTGGCACTGGCCTGCTGTGTCAAGGTCAACACATCGATACAGAGTCGGCTCGCGTTTCTATTTGCCTTCTCCGACTCGGCAATGGACTCGGCTACTTTCACTGGAAGCCTTGCTGGTATCGAGGTGCATTTTTGTAAAAATAGATGTTCTCACACCTATCCATCAAGGTAGATACGCTCTGCACGATCCACAAAGGCTGCACTATGAGAGGCACGGCGGCAGGAGCCTAGGCCTACCTTCACTACCGCTAAGGACTAAGATGAATAGGCGCGTGTGTGTACTGTGACGTTACACGAGAGGACCAACACATGCCACCCACTGCCTGGGTAAACGCAGGTGCAGACGTATGTATGTATATGATCCGTTCTTGTTTCAAACAGTGGTAGCAACGATGTCAATTTCAATTACTTACTTTAAGTTTAACTCTACTCAGAAAAGATGAAAATACTTTTTTGTGATAAATACTTTACTATATTCAAACGGTTTCGCGTTTTATTGAATCCGCAGCATGATGAAGCAGTGCGGGTGTTGTTTTTCTGTGTCACTTATTGTTCTCTCTGCTATCCTTGCACTGAAAGCCGCAATTGCCAGCCGGCGAAAAAGCAGCAACGCCCGGGCTTATTTGCGCCGGGCGCGGTGTGTTGCTCTCCCACAAGATATCTTCCCGCGCAGAATCGCGCCGTGCCCCTGCAGGCGGAATGTACTCCAGCGTAGCCAAAAACGAAGCCATGTGCTGTGCCAAGTTGGCAACCCGCTGGTGCATTTGCTCTTGGTCATCGTCCTGGTGATCGGTGCTGGAGGGGCGGTCGAGGCCGACTTTTTTCGTCGGGCCTGCTTCGTCTGGTGGCTTCCAAAGCTGGACCACGACTTCTGGCGGGTCGATTGTAGTACCGGTAGCGGCCTGCACGCCCTCAGCTGCACTCGTCCTCGCTCGTTCCAGCGCTCGCGAGTGAGCCCGCGTGGGCCAGGAGGGCGGAAGATCATTCCCCTTCGCTCAGGTGTCGGATTGCAAGCAAGCCGGAAGGAGCGTTGGGGCCACTCCTTGCGTCCCCGCCGCCGAGGACCACTGGGCTCCTGTTGTACTAGAGACGTAGTTGTGCCGGCGCAGCTCCTCTTGCAGGGCTTCCACCCTTCTTCCGAGTGATTGCATCTCCGACCCGATCAGCTCGCTGAGGGCTTCGAAGCCGGCCGCGGGGGGCGGCTCCTCTAAAAGCATCGCAAGCAGACAGCCCCCCTCCCCCTATTGAATAAATCTGCTTCTGAAAGTTCTTGATGTGTAGTCCTGCAAGAGAGCAAATCGAGAGAATCTAACGCCGGATTATGCAGGCGATTTGTGAAGATACTGTTGTGCCCACGGAACATGCTTCTGCCATGCGAAGCTCTATCCCACTGCATCCCTGAACAGGCAGCTTAGGATCTAGTACCTGCAGCGCCTCTCTGCAGCAAGACACAGCTGATAAATATGTATACACAGATCGCGCATCACAGGTTCGCAGTTGAGTATGGGGAGTGGGGCTTTTTCATTTTGATAAAAAGTTCCTTTTCGTCAAACATGTCACTCAATGCAGCCCGGATCAGATCCTGAGCTTCCGCGGGGCACATCTCAGGTATCATCATCATGAGACTGCGATTCTACAGAAAAGCAGACCCGTACCAGAAAACTGTGGTGCCAAATTCCAATTTGAATTGGCGTCACTGAAAATTATATCTCTGTCAAGCGGCGACCACAACACAGGAAATCCTCGGTATTGCAGCAGAATGCAGTTGGTAATACGTAGTTCTAGCGATTTGAGATGTACCAAGAAAGTTTGTCAGGCAGAGGGGCAATAGGTAAAGGAGCCACGCTTTGGCACCAAAGCAGCCCGCAGTAGCCAACAAAAATGTTTTTTTTTTCTGTCCTGGCCCTGGGCGTACAGCTTTTCTTTCGGATAAGTGTCGGGCGTAACAAATACCCCAGCTTCGTCGTGCGGGGACGATGGCGAGATATGCTTTGCAAAAACGTCCCTACCCAAGAAATGCCATGCGAATTTGATGTGCAGGCTGAGGCTCAGGATCAGGATTCAGGAACAACAGGATGCTTGTTCACATGCGGCTCTCCCTGAGAGGCAGCATTGGATAGTGGTTTTCACGAATCTGTCAAGCACTCATCACCAGCATCATTATGGCGCAGATGTATGGTGCATCTGAGCGAGGATGAGGAAAGCGCGATACCGCTGCGTACTAGCTTAAGCTCCTCCTGCGTGAGTCCCAAAAGTTCTGGAGTTGTCCTGCAAAGTTTCCATCTGGGGCGGTGCTGTTTTTACTCAGGATCGTAAGCGTCGTCACATATTCTGTCCCGGCATTCTGCGACGCTGATTTGTAATCCGTCTTCATTTTCATTTGAAAGGAGAAACCGAGTAGCGCTCCTCGCCAGTTTGGCAGCCCAGTTCTTGTTCCCCGTTCCATCGATCACCCCCACTGCATCTGATCGCTTTGCTGGATGTTGGAACGTGGGTGACCACAGTGTGAAAGACCGACGCCCGGGGTCCTCCAGCCATCATGCGAGTATGCTGCCCCTCGATTTGCAAGCCAGCCCCACTGTCATCGGTTTTTTCGCCTGCAACTACGTGGCCGCTGTTGTCGTGCTGAGCATCCCCCACTGTCGGACGTTCTATAATTTGCACCGGGTTGTGGTACGGTGGTGGAGCAGGTGGAGTGCTTGACGCTGAAACATCGCCACCCTTTCGTCCTTTCTTTTTGTCGAAATAGGTGGCAGATTGTCCCTGGCGATCTTCTTCGTGGGATTCCTCTTCATCTTGTTTGGGCACACCAGATGACGAAGAACAGGAAATCGAAATGTCTGTTAGTGTTAGTTATTCATTTCTCATAAAGGAGTGAAGCTGAAGAGAATATGTGAAGATAGTGCCCGCGTCTGAAATTCAACGAAGGACAACATAGGCTTTCAGTTTCGTAATTTCAGCTGCCAGCACAAATTCGTAATTAAATAGTTGGGGCGGGTCGGTCCTCTACAAATAAACACTCCATCGATTATAGAGGAGGTTTTTGTTTTTTATGTTGAGGATTTGCAGGTGCTCGGGTTCCACTTCCACTCGCTTATTCTTTTACCAGTTGAAAGCATCACACTTTGTTCTTTATGAGGTGTACTTGAAAGACAGCAAACCTGCACTGATGTGGCACCAGAGCACCAACAACTTTTATTTGTCGAGCTCTTACCTGATCCCGTGGCAACAGTTGGGCCTCTGATCGACGATCGTTCCTGTTTTATTTTCTCGCGCGTGCGCTCGAGAAGTTTATCACGTATGTGCCGTAGACTGATCTGCATCAAATGCAAAAGCGTCTGGGTCTGGAAGATTGCAACTTGTCATGCTTTTTTGGACTCTAAAAAAGTTTGCATTGCATGACCAGCAAGAGGAGTCTAGTTTGCGCTTCGCGGGGAGGGCATTTGTCATGCGGAGTAGGCATCAGGAAGCCCTCTAAAAATCTAAATCTGTGATGCTAGGTCGTGCATTACAGACATCCACATCCTGGGTCATGCAAAATATGCATGACAAACCCGGCAACATTCCAGACCCAGACACTTTTGCATTTGATAACCTGCTCCCCGCGTCGAATTCGAATGAAGCGAAGAAGCGACTCTCTTGCCTGAGAGTACAGCGTTTCGGCGCGTGCGTACGTTCGGTTCGCTTTGACGTCCAGATAGGCTTTCATAATGATCGCCAACAACATGTTCAACATGATCAGGACCACGAGCAGCATAAAAGAGAAAAATAAAACCACAGTTTCGTCGGGGGCAACGTGGAACATCTTCTCGTAATCGAAATCCCAAAACACGATTCGCCAACAAGTAGTCGTCGAGGCCTCCAGCGTTGCAAACTCTGGCAAATGTCGCCCGAACACGATCACACCTGCAAGCGCGTAAGCAAAAAATACCGAAGAAAAAACCACTAGGAAGTGCAGGGTGTCGCTCGCTGCACTAACCATGGTGGACGTGACGACTCCGAGCCTTGGCTGGGCGGAATACCCCTTGAACAACCGGACCAGGGAAATGAGCACGTAGACGTAGAGCACCGCGCTGAACCGCTCATGCGCTTGCATCACGTCCAGTGTGAGATCGTACAGGCCGCCGTCGGAGATGGTGGCAATATTGGCGCGGAGGTCCTGCTTCGCGGCATCCTCGGCGAAGATATGGATTGCAAAAATGTCTGCGTCTGGAAGAATGCAGGAGTTTGTCATGCAGATTTTGCATGACCCATGAGGTCTGTGATGCATGCCCTAGCACCAGAGATTGTGCGAGGGCTTTCTTATGCTGATACCGAATGAGAAATGTCCTGTCCGCGTAGCACAAATTACACCTCTTTTGCTGTCCATGCAATACAGTTTTCAGGTAGATTCCAAGAGCAGCATCGCAAGTTGTATCCTTCCAGAGGACCCAGACATTTTTACATTTGATAGAAGAAGAACGCGACCAAATTCGCGGCGGACAACACCGTGATCCAGTCTACGATCTGCCTATGGATGTGTCAGGTTTGAAATCGTCAGAGTTGAAATAGTTTGTCATGCATAAAATGCATGACCCGAGGCACGTGTGTTGCAGAGCAGGCAAGTGAGGCCGATTGTAAGCCTGTTTGGGGTTACAGCTCGAGCTGCTAAAGTAGCATGAGAAAATCACTCTTCTTTGCCCAAACAGCATGACAAACTGGATTTAAGGGCCACAAAGATTTGTCCTGCGCCACTTGGATACTGGGTTCCAGCTGGCATCCATTTTATGCATGGCAAATTATTTCAACTTTGTCGATTTCAACCCTGACACATCCATACTGCCACGGCTGAAAGTAGCTCACGCAGAACCGCCACACGCTCGGCGTATCCTTCGCGATTTGCCGCATCTCGGCGAGCTCGCCAAACAAAATCTTGCAATTCATCAGAAGCCAGAGGATCATGAGGAAGATCTGCCACGACCCGCTGCCCGAAAAAGAAGGCCCCCCGAAGTTCAACCAGGTGGACTGCATGTAAATGTCTTTTACCACAGCCCCGCCACGCCGAAAGGTGAAGGACACGGTGGTCATGGTCCACAGCCCATACTCCCGGTTCAGCGTGAAAAAGGAGACTTGCACCTTCCGCACGTTCTCTTGAATCCATAAACTGGTTTCCAAGTTGGCTACCGCGGTTTGCAGGGCCGCCGTGGAGACGAAGCCCGCTTGGGGCGTCGTCGGGAGGTACTGCGTTTTCACACTGTCCGCCAATGGCCGCGCCGAGATGAGATTCAGCTGTAAGTTCGCAAAGTGCGCCGCATCGTGCCCAAAGCAGGGAGTCAGGCGGCCCTGCAGTGCGGTTTGAAACTCCTCAGGCACATTGTCGCAGCTCGCCTCCGGCAACGCGCTCGCCAAACTCTGCGACAGCCGCTATGCAATGCAACAGGTGGATCTTCGCAATGTATTTATTTGATTTCCTAACCTTCGCACGATAAATACTTATTCCGAAAGCAGGGCAAACGGAGCTTGTCCTGTAGTTTCAGATAACAGCAGAACAGTAGCTGCAGATCTTGACCTGTCACGCAAGACGGCATGTAATTTTCTCGGAGTGCGATACTGTATGTTGCACAGGACGATAGCCGCACGCTTCCGACGATGTGGCTCCAGTGCATTAGGTCTGCAGGCGCGGGGCTCGTGCGCTCGTACTGGGGTGCGTATTGCTTCTGCGTGGGCAACGTAGGGGGCGAAGGCCCGGTCTGCAGCTGCTCCGGCAGCCATTCGCTGTATATGAAGCTGTCCGTCAGCACGTTCGGCACGAAGCCTAAGCGGAGCCAGGAGTAGAAGTCCGGCACAGAATGGATGTCCCCGATGCCTAGGTGCCCCACGGCTTCGGAGTGCGTGTTGAAACCGAAGTTTGTGTTTTCATGGAGGAACGTCTCGATGGAGGTCTGCACATCTTGCACGTAATGGTTACCCAACGTGGTCACCGACAAGGCGGCAAAAATCGCGACCAGAAACCATCACAGTGTCAGGTGGGATGAAATTATCCCTCGTCGATCAAGATGGAAGTCGGTTCTATCGAGAATGCTACTTACAAACCCTAACCCACCCAAATCATGAATGCAACAGCGAAATAGAAGAAGAGAGAGCTACAAATTCAATGCAAATGCATAATTGACGACATCGAGTATACGGAGCGAGCTACTCCGGCCCACAACAATTTTCAAGGCCTACTGCCGCGAGTAGAGGGTATCTTTCAGCAGGCTCTATTTAGGGACAAGAGGGGCTCCTGGCTTTGCGGTGCTAGTCAGCAAGAGCCCTCCCTACTTGACTCGTCGAGGAACGGGGTCTACACCAGTCCTTCCGCCGCCCTTCCCTTGCAACGGAAAAACGCAATATTCTTTGCATGATCAAAGTACTTCAACATGCAAATGAAGCAAAGGAACTTCTATTCTATCGAGGATAAGCCCCGCCAACCTGACACTGCCATAAGAGCAACGCGAAGGGTATCTGGATGCATGCATGTTCGTCATCCAGTTCCTTGTCTAGCCATGCCAGCAACATGTTCTCGCTTATGCCCTTGGACTCGGTAATATAGTAATGAATAACTTCTCGCAGCCCTCCCCCTCTCTTCGTCCAATACAAACCGCCAAAGTAGAGGTCTACCAAGATGACCTCCAACTTGTCTCTTTGGATATGGCAACTTGGTGTAGTTACTTAATGTGGAGGTCAACTTGATGCCTTGTAGTCTTGCGGTTTTTCCCTTCAACAACTTTTGATGTTTACTGACTTGTAGTTTTGCCATACAGATACATTTTTTGGTTGTGCTTGCATGACACTGAACCTACAACTCTTGTTCGGCATCGACTACATTTCTATACGGAGCACGTGCACTGTAGTTTGGTCGTTCTGTTGATCTAGATCCCCACAAAGAAATGCTGGGGGGGAGCCGAAGGAAGTCGTGCACTTTCATAAGCGATGTTTTCGATCGATAGTTTCTCTGCCTTGTGCTGGTAGATCGTCTTCATTCGGGCAAGGATCTGGGTCTCCTCAATCATACCCGCCGAACAGATGTCCTGTGTTGTTCGTTGTCAACTTTCACTTTATTGTTATTCTTGACTACGAGTAGTCGGAGGTCGGAGAAATGAAAAAAATCGTTAAAACTTAATTTCTTATCCACTGGCAACAAAAAGAAAAGCGCAAGTGTGCCCATAATTCTCACAGTTCTTCTTGTACAGAATTCTTGCGTCAAACTTGCACCAAGACCAAGGCGCACATTCATCGGAATGCATTTTTCTTCTATCGCACGATGAAAATTCGTATCTATTATCATATTCAAGATCATGCAAAGTCTCGATGTGCTATACCGAAACACGACTGAAGCGAACGCCGCGGCGACCAGATGATACGCGATCATACTTCGCACGATACTTCTCATCTCGTACCGCGGAAGTCAAGCCCAATGACGCCGATCCAGAGCCGCTGCCGCGCCCAAGTGGGATCGACGCCCCCGTCGAGAATGCCATAGCTCGGTAACTTGCGGTTTTTGCACCTTCGCCTAGTTTTCCGTCGTGAACAAAGTAGAATATACAACTTTATTCACTAGTACTGTACAGTAGGCGTAATCTTCTTGACTACACAAAGAACGAAATTGCCTTCTCCTGTGGCCCCACCCCGCTATGCTGTTGACACGACGAGCTAGCCAAAGCTTCTTCAACAAACACGAACTGAAACGGTTCTCGTTCTCAGAATCAGCAAATCCATGACTGTCCTCGGTCGTCGTGTTCGGCCTGACGCTGCAAGGCTCCAACCCAAAGCCAAATGTGTGACAATATGTGTGTGAGTTCCGAAGTAACACTAGCTCAGCAGCCAAGTGAAAATACGACTGGTGCGCTGTCGTGTTGTACCAGGACAGCGAATTCGTCAACAACGAGATTTGTAGCCCTGGCTCCCAGCTGTTCTATGTGTATTTTTCATTTATCGCTGTGTATTCTTTTCCAGGTGGGCCGATATTGTGTCGTGGGGCAGAAAAGATACCCGGAGTGGGCGCCTAAGCGCCAACACGCAACAAGATAACACTTCGTGGGCTCTCAGGGCAATAACAATCGGAAGCCCTGCAGGCCTCTCCTTCAATATTACCATGTGCGTGGGGCCCGACAAGGGCCACAAATTCTGCGCCATTGGCCTGCGAATACGCCAGACGGAACAGACAGAAGCTCTCTTTTTGCCCTTTCGGATTCCTTTCGTGGCGAGGCCCCTGGCTACGTTCATTGGCCATCCTGCCTTTCAAGTGCCACCCCTTAGGAATTTGCTTGGAGTTTGCAGGTTTTTTCGTTGGAATTTTCTGGAATTTTTTTGGAATTCTAAGCAACTTTTCTGCATTTTGTCTGGAATTTGTTTGGAATTTGGCTCAGAGAATTCTGGAATTTCGTCATAGCGTCGTGACTGACAAATTCCAGATAAATTCCAAATGAATTCCAGACAAATTTCTTACAAAGGGAAAACAAAAAGAAAATAAATTTCTGGCAAATGTCAAACAGAGGGAACCCAGAGGGCTAACACGACCTCCGACCTAGGTCGCGACCTAGGTCGCGACCCACCCGGAAGCAACCACAAGACAACACAAGAACTCTTCCAAAGTCCGGGACACAAGTATCCGATATGGCACGACACCCAAGCGGCACATTCCGCCACCGGGTGCCAGAATAGGGCCAGCAGGCGAAAAAGCTACAGCTTTGCCCTGCGTGGGTAGTTCGGGTCAAGGGCTGCGAACAATTGGCACAAGATATAAGCTTCATGCTATGGGGATTCGACTACCCTCAACAGCACGGCGCTGTTGTCTGTTTCCTCACGCTTGCTACTATGGGCCCCCGTATTTGGACAGAACAAGACGCGGGTAGTCTACCGCGATAGCCTGCGCCCGAGAACGCGCCGATTGCTGTCCCTGCGAAAACATCTTTCACACAGCGACCGCGCGGCTGTTAGCTACGCTGCTGCTCCGGCGCTAAGAGTTTTTTTTTCCCCGAGAAATTCCACGAAATTCCGCTCAAGTTCCCTCATCGGATGCGCCAGAGCGTAAAAATACGACTGGTGCGCTGTCGTGTTGTACCAGGACAGCGAATTCGTCAACAACGAGATGGAATTTCTGATCCTATGCATTCTCAGATGTATACTAGAAGCGTTCACGACTACATCAATGGGCGCGAGTTCTTACATAATGTTCACAGCGTTCTTCTCCTCGCAGACCCTCAATCTATTGCCGACAACTAGAAGCATGCCTATGTGACTTGTTCGCAAGAAAAATCGTCCCCATCCAGCCAAATCTTCGAAGTGCTACTCGTCTTCCATTACATCTTTAAACAAGCAGACCCTTCAACTTCTCTTGTTCTACGAAAAAAACGCTGCTGTTCACCAAGCACTTGGAATTTCTCGTTGCAATTTCTCGTGCAAAACTACAGAGAGGCGCTGGCGCTGTCTTAAATCTCTTCTTGGCTCACATCTTACAGAAGGCTGGTCTTCAACTTTAACAACCTGATGCGGTGAAAATATCCGCGAATTCATCGCAAATTCATCACGAATCAACTGAGACTGGGTGACTTACGCTTTGGGCCTAGTGATGCTCATTCTGCAACTGTGCGTCCTCATCATGTTTAAAAAATACACTGGTAATGTTATCTTTCAAGATTAAGATAATTGTGGTTCAGCCACACGATCAAACGCCCAAGCTTGTTTGGACGGTTCCTCGGCTTTGCATAGGCTTATTCATGATCGGCTTAATAGAAGAAATAAACTCACCAGGCGTTCACGAACACGGAGCTCATCCCTGTTGCTGGTGCATTCAACTACCAAATATAGCCGCCGGGGCGGGGGTAGTGAGGTCGTGGGCGTTTTTTTGCCGACCGCAGCCTTGGCCGCGGCTTTGCTTTTTATGGGCTCGCCATACCACCGCGAGTAGCGTTATGCCGCACGGTATGGCGGCCACTTGGGAAACGTCGCAAATTTTGGCAAATTCCCGAAATTCCTTACCGAAAGCCAGCCCCCATGCTATGGGGCCGATCCGGGTGCCACGGGGGGCGCCCAAAAAGCGAAGGAAAATCGGGCCCATAGCATGCGGATTGGCTTTGCGCGCGCGGGCCGCTTTTTCTTTTTCCCGTTTTTATTTTTCACGCCGGCGCTTTTTGCAAAGCTTCCCAGGCTCTGAAACCGGCGAAAAGGCGGCCGCTTTCGCGGCCGCCCAAAATGCTCCGAAATCGCGGCCGTGCCATGCTGTTTCGCTGTTCTGATTTTGGGCGCGTTTTTTGCGCGCCCCTTTTTGGACGCCCCAAATCGCCAGAAACCAAGGGGGTGGGCGCCTCAGAAGGGCGCCCCTTTTGCCGGCTCCCCTGCGTCGTTTTATCAAGTGCGAGTCGATAGTTTTCGACTGGGCTTGTTTGATGGCAGAGCCCCGGCCGCTTGATAATTGCAAATTTTTTATGTCCAAAAACGCTTCCGCCCGCTTGGAAACTGCCGGCCGTTTTTCACGGGACATGGCAAAAAAACTCCCCGGTTAGAACCGTTCGGTGACCTCACTACATATAAAAATTCATCTAGAAAAATGGCAACGCAATACACCACCCACTCTTCATCTTCTTCGGCCGCGACATTATACAAGATTTTAAGTCCAAAATAGGAGAACCCTAAAAGTCTAAACCCTAAAACCCCTGCGTCGGCTGCTGGACCGGGTCGGCATCCGGGACGTGACGGAGACGTGGAGGGAAGATTATACAAGATTTTAAGTATCACACGACTCAGCGCGATCACTAGGTCGGCTTTTGCAGCGTACCTGTGCGCGTTTTCTTGTTTTGCACAAATTAATTTGGAAAAAAACAAAACAGTGTCGATCACTTTGGTCCTTTAGAATTTCAACGAGGATCGTTATCTTTGTGTGTAAGTAGAAGCACATCAACATATAAAATTAAGTATTTTGCATTCATTTTCGTGTTTTTCGAGCGGACAATGTGAATACTTGATCTGCCACTTTCAACTTGCTTGCCCCTTCCTTGACCTACGTCTTAAACTTAATACCCTGAAAAAAATTAAAATGAGACAGTTTCGGTAAGTGGCGAAAAATAAGTACGGCTTCATGCGTTTCGCGTTAACTTCGGATGACGAGCGACCTGTAACTCGCCTAAGCTTCTTCCGTTTTTATTCTTTTTCTTTTTCCGCCTGAGGCAGCACTAGGGGACCGGGTGATGGCGAGGAACTGGCTTGCACGACAATGCCAAACTGCTCCGCGTCGGCAGGCCTCGCAAGAGCGACCGGCAATACTGGCTCCAGATCCAAGTTTACCCAGTCTTGCTCTTGATTTTCACCGTCCAGGCTTCTATTTTTCAGCTCTCCTAGAGCTGCACCCTTTCGATGATCGAGGTCTACTGCACCAAGATTTTCTTGCTTCGGCCAGCGAACCAGAATCAAACGGTGGTTGAAACAAGAACCCTGCGCCTGCTCCCACCTGTTCGTTTCCTCGGCAGCGTCGAATCTACTCGCACGTGCGGGAGTGGTGGGTGGGGGAGATGCTGTTAATATCGCCCCCGAGGTTGCGGCTCTTGCAAGCACAGGCCCTCGCTGATGCCCCAAAGCGGGAGATGTGCTTTGGTGAGCGCTTCTTGAGACTCTCGAGGGCGAAGGGGTTGCCACCACCCTGGCGGTGAAGGGGGTGGCGAAAGCCTCCTGGGAACTGTCGGCGAGACGCTGGGTTGTACTTTTCCGGGGGCCCGATTTCCGTGGCGACCGCGACAAAAAATCGAAGCGGGCGTCGAGTTCGTCGATGGCTTTCCGCATGACCTCCAAGTGGTCACGCGGCGCGTCGTTGCCTGCGTCATCATCGCCCTCATCTTTCAGTTTCAACATTCTGACGGCTTCTGCGGGAGTCGTGAGGGTTTCGCTTTCAGTTTGCTTACGGTCCTGCGCAACTGTAGCTGCGCGAGTAGCTGCGTCCTCTTGGACTTTCGTCGAAGTCTTCGCTTCCACCACCACCCCACGCAGCCAAGTTTGGTTGCGAAAAACCAGAACCTCGTCGCTCGGGGCGAAAAACCTTCGTACATTCAACCGCTCGGAGACCACAAAGCGCCGGCAGCTCGACGCGCGTGTGCCAAGGTCTAAGTTCGAGCTTTTGTTACTTGTTTCTGTACTTCTCCGTGCTGCTACTGCTCCCCCTGCTTCTACTTCGATTTCCGGTCTTGTGGTTGCAGATCTACTTCCGTTCGCAGCTGCAGCTACTCCGAGCTCCCGGCGCAATTCCAAGACGTATCCACGTGATCCCCCAAGCGTCTTAACCACATGACAAGGTCCAAACCAGCGCCCGTATAGCATCCGGCGGTTTTCCTCGTCTTCTTCATCAGGAAAGATGGCGGCTTCGGAGCTTCGTGCCGAGATCGCGGTCGTCCTCGCTCTCTTCAACGTCGGAGTAGATGGGGTTGCGTCGGCGTCGATGTCTTTTCCCCAAGGTGAGCCCCCGCCCTGGGTCACTCTCTTGCTCTTCCGCGCAGATGAAACCGACGAGGGTAGCAGTGCGAGCCCCGCACTGGCGCCAGCACCACTTGAGGGGCCGCAGGTAAATTCCACCGGTTCGCCGGGAGAAAGCGGGACGGCCACGTTGTGGAAGGAAACGTGTTGCCTCTTCATGTTTCCCCGGAGTGACAGGTTCAGCGTCTGCATCTTCGCGTCGAAAGACTCGACCATCGCCGGAAGATAGACCTGCCCGCTCTCGCTCCAGTAATCCACGCGAGCGTGGAGGTGGAAGCAGTGGGGCAGGAATGTGCTGTCCTCTAGTGCCCTTGCAGCTGGGGGCAAGTTTTCTTTGCTCGCTGCTCGTCGAACAAACGCGGCGCCGGCAGTCTCCTCGTCGGCCGCGGTCAGAAGTAAATTCTTGGCACCGGCGGACAGCTGCTGCATGTCTGGCGCATCCTCGCCCTCTTGGCCTATTGTTCCCTCTTTCGTTTTTTCCGCTTGGTCCGCGTCGCCAGGCTTTTTGTCCTCGGCCGACATACTGTTCACGAGTAACAGGGGAGGCGCTTCTCGTTTTTCATTTTCAACAGTTAACGTTTTGAACACGTCGAGCTCAACTTCCTTGGTGTCTAGTACCGCCCGTCCATCAACGACAAGGCCAGGCTGAAAATCTGGGATGAGGTCCCACACGATTTTGGTTTTCCCTTTTTCCTCGTCCCAGGCCTTGCGCCAAGCAACGCTCGTCTGTTTCACGCCCTCGAGTTTCAGACTCGTCTTCCCGCCCCGCGGGCGGCGACAGCCCCGGTAGAGGTACACTGCGAGCGATAGCAGGAGGAATCCCGTGACTCCGAGCACCATGGCAGTCTGCCATCCGCAGCCGTACCGCTGCCCCACTGGACAGGTGATCAAGAAAGGGCAGCCCGTCCAGTCCTCGCACGGCTGCTCGGTGACGTGCGAGACCCCCGCGGGACAGTTTGCGTCGAAGGCACCGGACGCAATGTAGCAGAAATAGGTGCGGCTTTGCGTGCCCGAACCGCAGGTATTGGTGCAGCTGCCCCAGGGATCGTACTCCCAGCGGTTCTTTTCCACGAAAACTGTGGCGGCCGTGGCGGAGGTCGAGATCCCGCCGATGGCAGACTGCGAGACCCCGAACACAGTGGAGAAGCTGGCCGTGAAGGCGTCTTCGAAGGCCGAAGTCGTGTTGCCACTAGAAGGAGCGCCCGGACCACTGCTGGGCGCAGCGGAGATCGCGGAACTGACAGCGTCGGCTTTGGTGGCGGCGTCGGTGCCTTTGAACTTCACCTCGAAATCGAACTTCAGCGATGTGGTCGACGAGGACCCCGTCGTAAGCTCGCGCTGCCACTGCAATTGATCTGCCTGCTTTATTTCTCTGCTGCTGCTCGTCGTGAGAAGAAAAACATCGTCCACGTCGTCGTCCAAGTCGTACGTGGGTGTTCTTTCTCCTACCTCCTGTGCAGCATTTTGATCTCTCTCCTTCGGGTCGACCGCTGCCCGTGTTGATGTGGGCTCTTCTGCTGCTTCAGCACTTCGCGAATCTACTTCAAGTGCCCCGCCAAGCCGACGGCGACGCCGGCGGCCGTAGTACGCGACGTTCACGGTGATGTCGCCGTTCATCGTGAAGCATGCATTGCGAACATGTCTGGGTTGTCAACATGCAAAGTCTTGATCGTAAAACACTCAGTGACGCTTGAACACCGTAACCTTCCCACTTCTTTATAGGCATCAAAAGGCGGACACGGACTTCTTATGCGGAACAGGCACGACGGTCCCGAAGCATCTGTGATGCCTCTGTAGTGTGCATCCCAGACGACCATTACCATACCTGTGTTTCGCGACGAACATAAGCAGACAATTTTCGCGCGACCCAGACATATTTGCACTCGACGATATGAAGGAATTTATAAGCAGGGTGTCGTCCGGGGAAACCGTTGAGATCAGAGAGTTGCGCAGCACGATCGCGATACTGTCAATGTTGCTTGTAACCTGCGCAGCTTTTTGCTTTTCGGCCTGCGTGACGGTGCGGGGTGCGGTGATTCGCTCCGCGATGGTTTCTTCCGTGACCACCGGAGGCGGAGGCAACGTCTGCTCGGGTGACCCCCCCGGAATCACTTTTGGGGCACGGGTTGCGGCACTTGGTAGAGCTGCCCCTTCCTCCACACCGTCGCCCCCGGTAGAAGCGCCGGTCAGTGGAGCTGCTTCCTCGCTTGAACCTGACACGAATGCGGGCCCCAGCGAGGCGAAAAACGCGTCACTCAGGGAGAATGCCAGTTCGCACTTGACGACCTTGATCTCCTCCACCTCGGCTACCGCGGACGAGGCGCAAGTCGGAAACAGGTTCACACGCGTCGCATCGAACGTTGTCGGGCTGTCGGTGATGGTGGACGCCCTGCTTTGCCGCAGTTCCTCCAAGTCGTACAGAGTGTAAAAAGCCCCGTCGTGGCACACCCGCTCCACGGACTCTATTTGCGTGTGGTCTGTGGCTACGGTGGTGCCGTACGCGGTCGTGTATCCCTGCGTCGGCGCTTCCGTGACGGGCAGCGCCGGGAGCGGGTCTGCAACTTCCGGATTTTTAATATTTTCTCCTCCCGCGTGTGCGTCCTGCAAACGCAGGTACTCTTGGGCCTCGGGCGGCAGAACCCGGGTCTCCTCAGCTGCTGATGTCTTCATGAAAGAGACACCGCCACGCGCTGCACCTCCTGCGCCAACCGAAGCGCAGTAGATGCTGCACTGGTCGCCACTCATGCTGGAGATAGTCGCACCCCCCGCTGCACTCGAGGATTCATCTGCTGACGAAGTGGCCGAGGAGGTTCTGCGTCGCAAATAAACAGCGGAAGGCGTTGTAGCGCCCAGTGTACTTCTCATTCTTGCTGCTTCAGCCGTGGCTGGTTCTACTTCTCCGCTAGCTGTTCGCCGGGATGCCACGTTTTCACCGTCGACTGAGCCCGCTCCCATTTGTTCCAGGGGCGATGTTGCCGAAAAGAGATTCTCGCCCGAACAGGTAGGGGCTTCGATGCCGTTAGCTGCGGGTGGCTGAAAACTGCACTGCCGGCCTACCGAGCACGGATTTTCGTCCGGGAAGCCCCGGTAGTCCCCGTTCACGCACACTCCCTGGTATATGGCAGAGCTCGGGCTGAACGTGGGCAGCCGGCATCCAACCACGTACGCGCGGGACATGACTCCCTCGTACGTGGGCGGTGGTCCGCTCCCAGGCTGGACCGCCGAGTCCAATACACTCCGCGCTGACACGAGCGAGGTCTCGGCGGCGCCGGCTGGCGCGGTCGCGTAGAGCACCTCGTCCAGACTGCGGACGAGCGTCAGCATGCCGGTTTCTGGGGACGTCGGCGCTTTCCAGGTATACAAGATTTCCAGGGCTCCGAGCTCCCCTCCCGGAACCATCTGCGCCTCCAGGGGGTCGCAGTCCAACGACCCACAGCCGGGGCCTATCAGTTGAAACCCCCCACCTCGCGCGGCGTCCGCGGTGGAAGCCGTGCCAGACGATTGCGTGCCTGCAGTGGCGGCTTCCGCAACAGCGCCTGTAGTATCCGCCTGTGCCGCCGGGCAAGAGAAGTAGTTCGCTGTGGAGCTTGCTGCCGAACTACTACCTGGCGAAGCTGCAGCCGACGAAATGCTACTCGAGGACGCGCCGGCGGTACTCGCGTCACTGCTGCAAGCGACGTAGCACTGTTTGCCGGCGGGTACAAAAAGACTCGACCCCGTCCGCTTGAGGCATGCTTCTAAGGCAGCGCTGTTGAGGTCGTATGTGTACGCCCGTGGCGGCAGGGGTGTTGGGCGTTCCGCAGGATAAGGCAAGTTGTCTGCGGTGTACATGGTCCTCAGCAGTTCTTGACTGAACATCGGCACAGTGGTACTGCTACTCGTCGCAGCTGGTGTGCCAGGATCGTGATCCAGACGCCTGAAGAATAATGGTTTTCTCCGTATCTTCTTCGCTGATGAGTGGAGCTGCTGTCGTCCTAGCCGGTTCTGCAGCATGAGATTAGGCTCATCTTCAGGAACTTCAGTTTCGCGACGCACGGCCGCCGTGCTGCCACCGCTCGTCGTCGAAGGAGAAGCGAGCGGGGCCTCGGTGAAAAGTGGGGCACAGCCAGTGACTGCGAATTGACTCGTCAGGTGTAGACTCATCGCATTCGGCTGCAATGTCCCGGGGGTATTTGCACCAGTGCGATAGAAGCTGGGGCTGGATGCATAAAACACCTCCGCTGGAGTTCGGATCGCATCCGGGGCGGTGTCTCGGTTCCGTCGGAAGAATGCGTCCCGCATTGTGGCGACGATCTCACCTTCGAAGCCTTCTCCCCAAGCCAACAGAGCCCTCAGGGTGTCTCGGTCCGGCTGTTGCTGCAAGGCCACTTCGAGAGTGTAACCCCGGGGCGCCCAGGCGGAACCAAAGTCAGACGAGGCCGAGCTCGATATTGGCGTTGATCTCGTATTATCCTGCGCAAAAGTCGTATCGCATTCGTACGAATTGCAATCAAGCATCAACAAGACGAACCTCGCTCCTAAGGTCAGCCAGTACGACAAACTTCTCCGCATTTGCATTTAATGCTGAGCAAATATATTTATATCTGATGCAAACTAATAGTACTAGCAGCGCGATACTCTTTCACTGGATACGTATGGCAGGTGGGCGTTGAATTGTAGTGGGCACAATAGAACGGACACAGAGTCTCCCCAAGCATTACAGGGCGGGAGTTCAACTTACCCGAAACTAAACCGCTTCGCAGCTGCATCATGCAGGCGCCGTGGTTCATCAGGCAGGCACATAAAGCGACCGGTTGATTTGCACGCCGCAGCGCGCTCTCTTCGGGGCACAGGGCGATAACTTCATCCAGGTAGCTCGCAAGTTCTTCGTTGTCGCGGCAAACACGACAACCCGGCGGTCCAGCGTAGTATCCTCTTCTCTGCTTATGCGTTGCAAAAGTATCGCAGTCGTACTCTGTGTGATAGATCTGCTGACCAAGACCAATACCACCCTGCACACGCATGACAACAGTTGCTCCCCTGAAATCGAAAAAATCTACCATGACCAACCATGTGAATTGTACAAGCAGAAGCACGATACTTTTGCAATGCATACTGTGCCCGTTTCAGCAGCTCCTGTGGGTACCACACCCCGTGCGACGACAGAACAGTTGTGGTGGCGGTTGGAGTCGTCGGTACGCTTGTAGTCGGTGACGTCGTAGTCGTAGCAGGAGCTGTGGCGTTCGCCGATGGTGTCACGGTCGTCGCGGCTACAACAGGAGCAGTTGAGGTTGTGGTCGTAGTTGTGTACCAGTGGCAGCGGTGCTGAGTGGCATCCGTGGCGTCGACGATCTCCCAGCGTTCCGATGCGCCGCAACTTGTGTGCATTTGGTCTCTTTTGTCGGCGTCGGCTTCCGACTGATTTTCCGATAGGGTCTTCGCATGCGCCAGGGAGAACACGCACGTCGTGTTAGAAGAAGACTCGACGCTTCTCATTTCCATTCTTTCCCAATCGTGCCAGCCCGCGATGCTGCTCTCACCCGACACCCGCCACACATTTGACCCGCCGTCCGCGGACAAGTAGTGTTTGTTTGGCATCGAGCGGAAGCAGACGGCGTCAAATCCGCAATTCGTCATGTACCACACCGCTTTGTTGAGGTTCATGTCCGTTTCGGTGTCAGTGGTAGCTGGAAGATAAATCTGCTGATCCACACCTACCGCGGTTCCGCCGGCCGCCATGTGCAAAAGCCGACCGCTGTGCGAGTGTCGGATCTTCACTTTGTGGCCGACGTTACAGTGGAAGCCGGTGAATACTCGACTGGGCCGCTTTGGTTCGTGGCACGCTGCGTTGCCCCACATGTCCCGGGTGAAAAACCGCTCCCAATCGCCGTTCAGCCCGTACTTGATATCGCCATCCGCGCTGCCCTCCTGCGACATCTGGCTGTCCGCCTGTCCAGCGTTTTCGGTCACCTCGTAGTTCTCGTACGCCATCGTTATGCGATTGTCCGACGGGTCTTCCGCTTGCTTGACCAGCACGCTCCACCGCTCCCCGGTCTGCGCCCAACTCTGGGTGCCCACGCTGCCAGCCTGCGTGCCCCACAAGTATTTACCGTGCGCCATGTTCTTCAAGAAGAACGTGCTTGCTCCTGTGGCCGTGTGGCCGTCGGTTCCCTCCTGGGTGAAGTAAAAGCACTCCCAGCCACCGTGCAGGCATTGCGTCTGCTCACAGTCGTGCGTTGTGCGCGTCTTCACATCCCCATTCGCATCTACCTGCACCCATCGCCCGAAGTTTGTTTTCAAGTAAACGCAGACATTTAAGGGACAGACCGTCACTTGCTGCGTGCTTGGGTTCACGTAGTGCACATGCTCCAGCCCAGTTTCAGGCGCTGCCTGCTGCCCATTCACGATGCTTCCCGAAGTGTAGCTCAACAAGCGAGACGAGGAGGATGAAGAGCTGGCTGGTCGTACTAAAATCGCCTTCTCGGCCTGTTTTGCTTTTCGGTCACCTGTTTCTGAGTAAAACGTAGTAGACCCAGCAATGGTAGTGCCAAGGGTGGAAGGGGCCAGTCCCCGCATTTTCGGTGCTGGGATCGATACAGCAGCGCTAGAAGCAGGAGCAAGTAGCGCGGATATTGCGCTGGTGTTGGCGAAAACTGACGCCAGTTCCTCCGCGCTACTAAAAATCGTAGCATTGTAGGTGCCATCTTCGCAATGAGTCCGGGCGTTCAGTTCGTCCTGCGCGTGAGCGCGCACGTATTCCCGCGAATGCTGCGACAGGAGGGAACGCAAATCATGCAGCAAGCCGGTCCTTAAAGGCACCAACTGAAGAGATGATGTCGATACAACTTGAACGCGCTCCAAATCGACGGGCCCAAGTAGCACGGAGGCCACGAGGTGGCGATCTGCAAAACTTGATGAGCCAATGTCTCGCGTCGAGATGGACCCGGACCTCGATACGGGAAACTTCATTTGGTTTGTGTAAGACCCGTTAGGCAGACGCAAGAATTGCGGCACCAGAGATCCATTGCGCACGTGAATCCAGGCGTCAAACCCGTCCTGCGGAAAGATGTTTTTTGTCAGCGACTCCGAGCGGAGCACTTCCCGGACCTCCGACAGGGTTTGCCCCTGCGGACTTTCGGTTGCCAGCAGGGACCAAAATGCGTCGCGCCGCCCAACCGAGGAGAACTCGAGCACGTACTGACCGCGGAGAAACGTGGTCTCGGTCAGATGGGACGCTGGCGAGAGGCCACCGGAGGCCACGCCAGTTGCCACTTCGCATGTCGAGTAGTAGGAATCGGCGAACTTGTCCTGCGTCAGTCCGCACCTTTGCGCTCGGCAACCCAGATAGTTCTCGTAAAGCAAGCAGCAGGTCCACTGCTTATCCGGGGCGGTCCCGTACGCGTTGTGTGACATGAAAGCGTCGCCATCGGTTTCGTTGCCGGTGTTTCGTTTCGCGTCAAAGTACCGGACGCATGTGTCCAACAGGTTCAGACCAGGACCTTCGACCAGATCCCTACCGTACCTTTTGTCGCGGATTAGCTGCATCATCTCCCGGTCCCTTTCCCGAATCCAGATGCTGAAAAGCGGACTCCCAAACTCGGCGAGAATTCCGTCGAAGCAGGTCTCTGCACAGTAAGTCGAGTGCGGGACGCAGAACTGGTTGGAAGTGTGGGTGGAAACCGACTCCCGCATTGTCCCCTCGGCGTCGTGGTAGTAGTGGGCCGGATGGCGACTTTCGCTTCTGTGCGTACTGGGTGCGCACTTACACGTGTATCCTTCCACGGTGTTTTCACACTCATTCCATTCCTGCTCTTGCAGCATCCTTGTTTTCCTCGTCGGTGTTAACGATGATCCCTGATTAGGGATTTGTGGTACCTGGCAAAAATTTTCGGCGTTGACCTTGCAATTATCGCGGACTTGGCACGTTTGGTTCCTGGTCTGCTGGTTGGTTGGGCTGAAGTCAACGAGTATCCGGTCGTGGCCCGCCGCGCACTCGCACTCGTGGCGGTTCTGCAAATCCACACAAATGTGCTGCAATCCGTAGGCCGCCTGTCCACACGGATTGCCCGCGCAATCGTCGATCTCCTGGCAGGTGTCGTGGGTGGCGTTCACGACAACCTTCTCCTGTCCGGAGGGACAAACGCAGGAAGCGTACTCCGTGACTGTCGGCAGACCACCCGGGGGAGCTGGATAGGTCGTGAGCTGGTGGGCCGGAGGTGCTGGTGGTGAGAAATGGACGCGGTGACTGCATACGAACGAATACTGCTCCCAATGAGGAATCGCGTGCCAGTCCCCCCCTGGCGCAAACAGATTCGACGCTTGGTACTCGGCTCCATCGCTCCCTCGTGCCCAATTGCTGTACAGTGTTTCGCGAGAAGCGTCGGCTGCGTAACGTCGTGCGGTCATATTCCTCTCGTGCCACCGCCAATCACCATCATCGAGGAGATTCATCACACCGATCCAAACGCGCCTCGTGCCCGAGGAATAGGGCAGCCAGGTCGACAGCAGAGCGGACACAAGCCACTCATTCTGTTGCTGATTGTCGATCGTGGCAAGAAACGCGTTTGCAGTTTCGCACTGCGTCTTGGCCGAGCTGTGTTCGTGGGTGCCATTCACAAAAAGGTATGCCAGTTTGGAAGTACCATTCGAAGTAATGTTTTCGGGGCAAAGCCACCCAGAGTGGTTGCAACTGGTAAAGCTCTGAAGGGGCGGCTGTGACGTCGAAAGCTTTCTCCTGCGCTGTCTAGCTCGCGAGGAAACTGTTTCTGGCTGCAGGCTTCTTGCAGTTGCGGTTGGCGAGAGCACCTTGCTAAAAATGTCGCTGTCTTTCTCCTTGCCGATCACGTTAATGGTTTTGGTTGTCTCGGCAACTTCATGCTTGGGTTCATGTTCTTGAGGCATATCGTGATGTGCATGCTTTTTCCCTAGCTCCTCTCGTGGACTCCGATGATGGGCCGGCTGAAGAAGGTAATCTTCACGTGTGATCGCTGATTCTCCTGCTGGGAAAGGACTATTTGGCGCGTCATGCTGATGAAGTCGCCTAAAATTTGTGGGAGTAGTTGTCGGCGCCGTTGTGGGAGTGACCCCAGTAAATTGGTCGAGGCTCTTCCAGTGCAACTGGAAGGGACTCGCGCAGTCGCATGACCAATAGCCCAGGCGATCATAGCATTGGTTTGGCAAATTCAAGCACGGACCTCCCGAATGTTGATCGGTATATGCCGTACACTCGTCGACTTCGACGCAGACCGGCGCGGTGCTGCTTCCACTCGGTGGCGGATCCAAGTATTGCAACTCGAAGCCCGGTGCACACTGGCAGCTGTAGAACTGATTCAAGTGCTCGCGCTGGGTGATGTGCGAGCACGTGTGCGAAACGTTCTGGCTGAGCTGTACGTTCAAGTAGCTGCCGGGTTTGGCGCCCGCTTGCGGGTAGAGCAGATGCAGCGGGCGCACGTCGCACGGCGCGTAGTCGCATTCGTTTATCTCCACACACGTAGAGCGATACTTTGGTACGTAGCTAAGTAGCGGAAAATTGGTCTCCCAGGGGGGCGTCCACAATGAAGTGCTGCCTCCTTGTGGTCCAAAATAAAGAAGGGGATCCGGGTACGCAATGAATCTTGCAGAGGACCAGATCAATGCAGTTTGGTCGATCTGGTTGCTCATAGAGAAGTGGTTAGCGCGGTGCAGTCCAAAACGCCACTCCCCGATCTGAATGAATGCACTGCCAAATGCGACCCGCGAAAGTTGGCTGTATTGCACCCCTTGTGGCTGTGCTGGGCGGTCCCACGTACTGTAGTTACTCATTGGGCCAACCGGGGCGCCAGGACCTTCGTCGTGGCCGCCCTGCGTACCTTCCGCACTGGAGTCGATACGTTTGAAGGCCTGGGAGGTGTTGCCGGAGCGGTGCGAAATTGAAGCGTGTTTTCCGTCGTAATCGCCGAGCCTCCAGTCTCCTAATTGGATGAATGCATCACCAAAAAAGACGTCTTCAAGCTGGCCGTCGGGCGATAGGGGCTGACTGTACAGTGCATCGGCGCACGCGGAGCAGATCGATACCTGTGCCGAGGAGCTCTTGCATTGCGCTGCGCCCGCGTCTTTCTGAAAAATGTGGACGGCTTGGGGAAGGCCAGTCGGTGTGTCGTTGGCGACAAGCGCAGCAAAGCCAGCGAGAGTCGCGTCTTGAAATCCGCAATCCCCGAACCGCCAGTCTCCGAGCTGGACAAAAGCACGACCGTACTGTATGGCCGGGCCCCCGTACCAGGGTGGCGAATCGTCAACCTGCGCTCTGCGCCATCCAGCGCCACAGAAGCAGTCGAAACCCGGCGTCTTGTCCTTACATTTGTTGATGTGGGTCGCGTAGGATAAAACGTTGCAGGAAACATGGCCTCCGCTTGCGGCGCAGTCATCGACATCCCGACACATCGGCTTACCTTCGAGGATTGTCGGGTAGTTGCCGTGGCGGCCGGCTGCCTGATTACTCTGGCTCCAGGAACTCAGCTCAAACGTCCCATCAGGGTGCGACGTCGCAGTGCAAAATCCACACGAGTAGCTGTTTTCGCCATTCACGCAATTCGCTTCCTGGCCGCAGCCACAAGGGCTGCAAAACCCGTCCGGCCAGGTTCCCGCGCTGTTGTTGAACCCACATTCGTTGATGTCCACACAGGACTCAACAAGCTTTCCGTTTTGGTCGTATGCCATGTGGCGCTCGTAGCCCAGACCGCAGACGCACTCGTAGTGGCCGAGTTTATCCACGCAGACGTTCGCCGGACCTGGACCGCACAAATGCGAAGAGCATTCATCAATCTCGATGCAGGTGGGTGTATTCGGGCCAAGCGTTTGGTTGAAAAACTGGCTGAAGATCGAAGAGTGCTCCGCGGTGTTGTTGCCATTCTTCGTAGACCGATCGGCTACGAAAGCGTAGCCCGAGCCGCAACTACAGTTGTGCGAGCCATGGAGATTGACACAAAAGTTTCCAAAGTCGGGGCTTCCGCAGACGGGGTGCGGAAAGAAATTGGAGTCGCACTCGTCTACATCAGCGCAGCCGGGGATCGCAATGCCGTTGCCCACGTGAACGTTCTGCTGTTTGCGCCACACGGTGGTGAAAAACGCTGCAGCTGCAGCTGTGTCGCTTACATTGCCCGAGCTTGTTGAAGATGACGGTGCGCCTCCTGCTGGGGATACGAGAGGATGAAGATTTGGGGTTAATGTGTTCGAATCAAAGCACTGCGGACCTGTGAAGAGTGCACATGAGAGGACATCGACATCATGTTGCGAGGTCGAGGATCCTGAACTTGGCCCCAGTACTGTTTTGTTTAGGAGAAAAAACTCGCAAGTTGGCTGGGAATCGCAGCTCTGCTTACAGGCTGTCTCGTTGGCCTCGTCTCCCTGCAAGAAAAAGAAGGAGTTTCCAGCACACGTACGGTTGTGCGCGAAGATCAAGTATGCGGGACGGATCCGATTTTCATCCCGGATGGCACTCTCGACAAGGCCAGGGTGCCTCACGCAGCCCCCGTCGGCTCTTGCCGGCGTGCTTACGGTTTCAACTGTGAGGTCGGCGGGGGCCACATGAAGACCAGTTGTTTTCTCATATCGCATGTCGGAGAGCTGCATCGACATCGTCGCAAATTCCACGGGGTGTGATGCAGGAAGCCAGCTGCGCTTCTGGTCGACGAAGTCCTGCTTATAGGCAAGCTTTTGGTTTTCCGCGTTTATCTGCTGCGTGAACGGGCCCACCCAAAGATCCAGTGAAATTTCCTGGCGTTGGTTATTTGCCACCGTCGCCCGAGGTTCATCTCCGCTGCGGTCCGAGAAAATTTCGCGCTGCCCGAGATCGCGCACAACCACTTTCCGAGTGTAGGGGACCGGGTCGGATGCGCCTGCAGTCCAGGGAAAGTGAAGCGAAAGTTCCTCCTGGAGCACCGTCTTCAGAAGGTCGCGCGTGATCGACGCACCAGACGTTGCGTTCAATGAACTCGTAGTCGTCCCAGCAGCAGCAGCCTGATTGCCGTTAAGCGCACTGGGCGGGGGCGTAGACGAACTTGAATTGTTTGAGGTCGTAGAAGTTGGCGAGGTGTACCCTGGAGGCGTAGTACTCGTGGCCGTTGAGGTAGTCGGGAATACGAACACAAGCGTCACGTCAGTTCGAATCCAGTATTTTTCTTGCGTACTCGCTTGAGCAGAAGTCAGATCAACGTGGCAAGTGTGTTGCACCGAGGAGTTACTGTCCTCATAGGAAAAAAAGTTGTTCGCCATCGGAAACCCGCCACTGATCCCCCTCGGTTCCTGAAACGTTCCCCTACAGACGTTCGTCGCGGCGCAATCCGCCATGAAATTCTCCGTGAACGGACAGCACGCTGGATCCAGAGCAGAATTTGCATTTGTCGAAAGCCCGCACTCGCCAAAACTCAGATGTCCTCCGGTGGCGGAGCTCAAATCGGCCCAGGAGACTGCACGACTTGACGCTGTAGTACTGCCGTAGTAGGTCTGCTGCCGATTGGCGTTGGAGAAAAAGGCCGGCCACGGCCGGAATCGGTACTGGTATGGATCGTCGTCGTTCGAGATTGCATGACGATAATTGACTGCAGCGGAGAGCTCCAAATTTCGCCAGCAAGTGTCCTTGTGCTGTTCCCGGCATTGGTCAAAGTCGCTGTGGTAGCGCAGCTGCCGGCCTCCCTTTCGCCAGTGCGTGTCGTTTGCTTGGATATGCGTTCGCTGATTCGACACAAGCTGCACGGTGTCATTCTGTGCCGCTAGTGCTGGCGGGTGCGACCATTCGAGCGACCAACTAGCGGAGGTAGTTTGTCCTGCCTCATGGTGGACGATGATCTCACGCAATGCGGTGAGCGGAAGATTGTTAAACTGCAGAGACACATCGTACGTCTGCCGTGCAAGATTTGTCCCCACACCGTTTCTCAGGTGGTCACTCTCCACGCTCGGGCAGAGCGACTCGGCTACTACCTTCACTATGGAATCATCAGGGTGGAAATCGACTAAATGGAAATACTTACAAGCACTCGTCCCACTTTGTGATGCAAGAGATAGGAGACACAACCATAAAGCGCCTGAGCCTGTCTTGTCGCGCAGGCGATCGAGGTTGAGTGTAAGCCTGTTGGCGGTTAGATGAGGTGGCGTAGCTGCGAATGAGCACAGCAAGGCTTTATCTTTTTAGTCTTTGCAGCACACAGCGTGACAGAATGGATTCGTCTTTGCTTCCGAAATTTGTCATGCGGCTCTTCAAAAAGAAAAAATTGATTGCAGCAGCCCGAATGGTGTGGATTTTTTGCATGGCAAAATTTGTAGCTTCTTCCATTTGAACGAGTTCCAACCTGAAGCGACCTGACCATATCGACCGCGTAAATGTGAATCGAGACGTTTTCCGGGTGGGCTGCGGTGGCATTTATCCAGATGGGAATGTCAGTCGTTGTGTTTGCGTTTTCTTGAGTGTGCTGCAGCGAACCCCCACTTTGCTGAACCGGAAATGTGTAATGCCCGTTGGGGAAGCACATGACTTGGAGATGCTTGCCCCCACCCTGACCCCCACAAGTGAACTTTGTGGGATCGTACGGAGCCGCAGAGCTGTCGCATGCATTGCAAAAGTATCACACTAGTATAGCTTCATTCAAGGTCAAACTTAAAACGAAAAGTTAATGAAAGTGTAGGTTTAAATTTAATATACATCAATACCTCCTGCTTCCTTAGTACAGACGCAAATATTTGTCAGGAGCCATTCGTCATTGGTGGAGCAACTCGAATTAGTACGAGCGCGATACTTTTGCACAAGCTATGTCGGGCTTCAGAGCAATGTAAGTGAACGGCGAAACGTAGGCGTCGCATCCTCCGCCAATAGCTATGGTGCCACTGGTGCAATATGCGTCGTTCCAGTCCGGGCCGCTCAGCGATTCCTGTATCTGTACCGGGGCCCAGCTTTCTGTGCACAGCACATAGACATTCTTGTCGGTGCCACCACCCCCGCATTCCCACCCTTCAAGCATCGAGGACGCATTCGTGGGATTTCCGCTAACTACTTTTGCGCTCTTGTGCATGGTCCACGGCGCTTGCGATGGCTGGCACCCGCCGCCGAGCACCTTTGGCATCGAAGGGCTGGTGCAGAAGACTTGCGTCCAGTCCCCGCCAGATGCCGTTTTCAGCTCTACCGGGATGTCCGAAGAGCAGAACGCCCACGCATTCTTCGCGACGCCTAAACCGCCACACTTCCATCCGGTATCGGATGGCCCGTATATGTAGGGCGTGTTCTGCGACAGCGGCTGTGGCGACGAGTCTGTGACTTCGCAGCCCCCACCTACAACAATCGTGTTCGCAGGGCACTGCACTGTAACATAGTCACCTCCGGAATTAGGACCAATTCTTTGAATTGAGAACACGGTCGTGGAAGCGGTCAGCGTTGTGTGGGCACCGGGCGATGTGGTCGTCGCCACTGAGGATGGCGCAACAATCGTATCATTTCTCAGAGCAACACATTGGTGATAGCTCTCACTGGTCCAGGTCGCGTTTGTCCAGTTGTGCGTCTGCAGCCACTGGTTGCTGTCAAAAGCAATCATCTGGCAGGGCCATGGGTCGCCGGAATGAAGTGCATCTCTCATGCAGCACGCGCCAGGAATGCCGCCGTCTTGCGTCCCGCAGGCAGCGCAACTTCCTGCAGCGTTATTGCACGCGCCCCAACATTCGAGCTGCCTTGCGCCACACCCATCGCATTTACTGTCGATCGAGGTCTGCGGAAGAAGAACGCACTGCAACGTGCTAGCGTCAAACTTCGGATCGAAGTAGGCCGCCGGAACTCGTGCACACGCCGCGTCCGAGGACGTGACAAGGGTCTGCAACGTACAGCAGATCCCAGGCTTCCCTGTTGCATTGTGCCAGCAGGTTCCCTCGGCTACGGAACCGGAAGGACAGTCTTGGCCAGGGTACAGGTTCGTTGTGGAAGTCTGTTGTGATGTCAGCAGCGGAGTGCTGATATTAAAAGTCGAATCTTGAAGATTTTCAGAGTGGTTGCTGCTTGAGTTGTACAGTGAGTGTTTTGCGGTTTCTCCACAACTCCGCTCCAAGTATTGCCAAGCAGACCAAGAATGTATGTAGCTATTTTCAGCATCATTCTCCGCGACCGCGCTTGCAACACTAGAATTCGATGCTTCGACAAAAGACGCCACGGGCATAGAGAGCGGTACGTGGGTTCTTTCGATGTCGTTCCTACCAATCATGACGCTCACAACACTGCCATTGGTGGCATTAGCTCCGTGCTGTGGATTTTGATTTGAGAATCCTTTGCTTTCCACTTTGTACTGGAAACGCACCTTTGCGCGTTTCCAGGCCGCGCAGCCTGTCAAGAACCAACGAGCTGCGTGAGTCTGCGATGACAGCTCTACGTGCACCAGCGCACTTTTCGAAGACGGTCCCGGGCTGGTTTCGGAGGAAGTAGAAGTTGTTGATGTCAAGGCGCCGCCGTGAACTGAAAAAAGAACGGGCGCAAGTGCAGCATCGCCGGAGGAGGATGTCAAAGTTGGCCCGGTGGTGCTCGTTGGAACAAAAGTTCCGACACACATCGCATCCCGCAGTCGCAGGTCGGAGACCGAAAAAAGCTGTTGCTGCGAGTATCTACCGCGCTCGTACTCGTCCCGGAAACCTGTGAAGAGCGCTGTGACTTGAGGAAAGAGGTGCTCTTCTAGCGAGTACAGAAGCTCTCGCGACTGCTGCTGCTCTCCTGAAGCAGAGGTCAATGTTTGCATCCACGATTCCGCACTTGAAGGCGACGCCGAGGACGAATTTGAGGACAGCAAAAAACTTCCCGACGAACTTGCAGTTGTCCTTCCCACATACGGTGTGGTGGCGGTTGCCGCTAGTGCTCCATAGAGAGTGATTTCTAGACTTCCCACTTCTTCTATCTCGGTCCACTTGATGCCGCATTTCTCTTCCAGGTTAGATTCGATTGTTTGCACCTGCGTGTCATTCAGGAAAAAGTTCGCGGACTCGACGAACGACGCAAATGGGCTGGAACTCTCACAATACGTCTTTGCACAGACTAGTAGTTCCACCAAAGTCGCGTTGCAACAGTACTGCGAATTGGTCAGCCCATAATCTGTGCTCAGGCCGCAGTCTGCGTACTGGGAAAATGCGGCGTAGGCAATAGGGCTGTTGCGCAGGTTCATTTTTGCAGGATCGCCCCAGGGAAAGTAGTTTCCCGGCCAGTACGAGTACGCGGAAGTCGTACTGGGGACGAGGGATTGCAGCAATCGGCTGGTGCTAAGGCTCATACATTGCAAAAGCATCACCATTACTACAAGAACTAAGAACTACGTAGGGGGGATCGCGTGCTGGCCGAGAAACTATTCTTGGCAACCTAGAAAATAAAACTTCTCGAATTTGATGCCAGAACTAGATTAGACGCAGAGTCGTAGCACTTTTTGTCGCACATTTTCATCACGCTCCCGCCCGTCCCCGTTCTAGATACGATACCACTTTTGCGCAGGATAATGGCTGCCAGGACCACTAGGTAGGTCATCCCGGAGTTTCGCAGAGGATCGCCAGCTGGTAAGTTACTTGGCGCGAACCCGTTGTTACCTCCGAGAACAATGGTGTCGCCCGCTCGAAAGTAATTTCGATAGATGAAACCAGGACCGACCCCATTTACTTTGACGCCTGTGACGCTGTCGTCCCGCACCCAACCGCCGTCGCGCAACCAGTTGGAACAATTTCGCACGTGCTCGATTCCGCCCCAGAAATTGAGGTAAACAACTGCATCTGCGGCCGCGCTCTGGGGGGAAGAACTGGACAACTGGGAGCTCGTGCCGCCTCCTCGTCCGAGCTGTATTTGCATCACGGATTCACCGCTTGGCACCCTTGCGTCGGCGAGTGGCGTGCGGATGTACACCCAGCTGGTGTCGTAAGAAGAAAACGTTCCCAGATGGTCAAAGGAACTGCTTCCGAAGGAAACCGTACTCGTGTCTGAATAGACGTGCCCGGACAAGCCGCCGGATGAATACGAGTAGGGCGATGCGGGTGCTGTGTTTTGGTTGTTCACAAGGCCCGACACCGACTCAATCACGATTTGCTTCGAACTGTTGTGCACCTTCTCGACGCAGAAATGTTCAACACAGTTATTCGCCTCACACGACGCAACCTTGAACAGCATCACCAGCAGCCACATCATCATGATCGGCTTGATTGCAACGACGACGTACCGGGAGACAAAACGCGGCACGCTGAAGATCCCGGCGCGCCTATGTGCGTGGTGGACTGTCTCTGGCACCCTCTCCTCGCGCAACCAAGGGGGGCGCGCCCTTTTCATACTGACCATCCTGGTGGTAATGCTGTCCTGTGTAAAAACATCCCCACGCCCACCCCAAAATCGTTATGCAAAGCTCCTGCATGCCCAGAACAACTCTCATACGGCTCCGCATGGAATGCGTTTTCGTTTTCCTTTCAAGTTTGGATCTCTATCTGCGGTCATACGTTCATGATCAGGATGACATAGTGGCTTTATGACGCATCTACTGGAGCAGCTAAGCACCTGCACCTGGACTACATGTCGACAGGATAGCGACAGCCAAGCTTTTGCTTTTCATGCAGCTGCATGACTAAAAGAGTCCAGAGCTTGACAATGGGACGGGGACGTTTTCACACAGCAGCATAGATGCTTTCTACTATTATACTGGTAGTGGAGCTTTTGCTGCGCCTTCGACGTAGTCGGCGAAGAGAGCCGAAGTGCCAAACTGAAAGTTTTTTTTCATCGTGGCGTAGTGTTGGTGACGGTTCAACTTCCTGCCTGGGGTGTGCTGTGAAAGGGGTACATTTACATCGGCACGTGTGACTCCAATGCATACAGGCGCGGCGTTTTGTTCTCCGCTTTTCTTTCCAGTATATCGGAGCAATGTCCTTCGCTTCCCGTGCGTCTTGCAAAAACATGCTTTACTTTGAGCGAGCGTCTAGAGTCGCATCATTTCAGACGCAGTTCCACCGAGACAGGAGAGAGATGTATGCTCAGTGCATACAGATACAACAACAATGGCGCCCGAGCAAAACCTTGTGCGCTGGATGGTCGTAGCCGTGGTCGTAGAAAGGACAATCAATCACCCGCGGTTTTCCAAATCGGCGCGGCCACTAAAAATATTCCTAAATTATATCAACAATCTCTACCATGACTAGTTATAAGTCAGAAAACCCATTATTTAATAGTATCCCGCAATAAAAACGAACAATAGAAACGAAAAACGAAAACGAACAATGAAAACGAAAAACGAAAACAAAGAATGGAAACGAAAAACGAAAACAAAGAATGGAAACGAAAAACGAAAACAAAGAATGGAAACGAAAAACGAAAACAAAGAATGAAAACAAAAAACGAAAACAAAGAAACGAAAAACAACAACAATGGAATGCAGACAAAGCGCCCAAGCTTCTAAGCGGCGACGCCTCGAAACGATGAGGCCTCGAAACGCCGAAGGAAGCAGCGAAGCCTCGAAGCAGCGAAGCCTCGAAACAGCGAAGCCTCGAAGCAGCGAAGCCTCGAAGCAGCGGAGCCCCGAAGCAACGAAGCCCCGAAACAGCGAAGCCCCGAAGCAGCGAAGCCCCGAAGCAGCGAGCCCTCGAAGCAGCGAACCCTCGAAGCAGCGAAGCCTCGAAGCCGCAAAGCCTCGAAGCCGCAAAGCCTCGAAGCAGCAAAGCCTCGAAGCAGCGAAGCCTCGAAGCAGCGAAGCCTCGAAGCAGCGAAGCCTCGACGCAGCGAAGCCTCGAAGCAGGAGAGCCTCGAAGCAGCAGAGCCTCGAAGCCTCGAAGCAGCGAAGCCTCGAGGCCCCGAAGCAGCGAAGCCCCGAAGCGGCGCAACCTCGAAGCAGCGAAGCCCCGAAGCAGCGAAGCCTCGAAGCAGGCCGGTGCCAGGTCGTGGCCAGGCCGGTCGGTGCCAGATCACGGCAAGGCCGGCGCTCGCTCAGGCCACTGCCAAGCCGGTTCCAGATCATGGCAAAGCCAAGCCGGCCCCGGGTCCGTCGTGGCCAAGCCGAAGCCGGCGCCAAATCAATCATGGCCAAGCCGGGGCCAGATCATCTCATAAGTAACAAAGCCAAGCCGGTGCCAGATCATGGCCAAGCCGGTGCGGTGCCAGGTCGTGGCCAAGCCGGTGCCAGGTGAATCATGGCCAAGCCTGCCTGCCTGTGCCCGAGCATAGCCAAACCGGTGCGGGATCATGGCCATGCCTGCAAGTGCCCGGCCGCGGCCAAGTCGGTGCCAAATCATGGCCAAGGCGGTGCCAGGTCGTGGCCACGCCGGTGCCAGGTCATGGCCGTGCCGGTGCCCCCCCGATCATGCCCAAGCCGGTGCCGGACCCTAGCCACGCCGGTGTCGGGCCCTCGCCGAGCCGGTGCCCGACCATGCCCGCCCCCCGCCGCCAGATCGCGGCCCCGCCGGTGCCAGCATGCAAGATGACGGCAAAGGCCAACCTGCCCTCCGCGCCGGCCGGTGCCGGATCGTGCCAAAGCCGTTCTCCCGCTTTGAAAATCGCCGGCAGATGGGCCTACCTGTGCTGAAGCGCCGACAACGATTCTCCACAGAGAGACGATGAGAAGTGCTACTATTCATCTAGCGGAATACTATTAAGTCAGCAGGTTACAACTGGACACGGGAAGCGGGATAAGGCTAGTAGAGACACTAGATAATTTGCAAAGTATACCCCACGAGGAAGGTTTTTTTTGCGCTACGCGTTAGAGTCAAGTCGTGAAACTTTAAGACAAACGACAAGTCATGAAATACATTGAAAGGCTACAGCCATGTGTACAGACCCTACTTTCGGTAAATATCTTCATACGAGACAGCAAGTTGTATAGTACTGAAACTAATTTGCAGTGATGTGTAAAAAAAAATTCAAGTTATCGGGGTCATACAGCATGTAGTTGATGCGAAATGGCCTCTATTAATTGAAGTCCTTTCAAGTTCGGACAAATGCGAATAGAAAAGACTGCTGCTTGGTGGGCATGGTCGTTGCCGAGCAACACCTTCTATCAGCTGCATAGAACTCGACGATCATAAATTTTCTGTTTGTAGTGATGTAATACAGGCTCTCCTCGCCTGTCGTGTTTATAATTGGGTCCTGCTAACTAGAACTACTCCTTTTGTCCACCTACATACTTGTGAGCTCGGAGCAAATTGCGATTGGGGCCTTTTTCGTCTAGGCACGTTTGTTGTTCTTACTTCTGACCAGGGTCACCGTCTGAACTTATTAAGTACACGGCGGAGCTCTGGCTCGTTCATAATTTTACCTCAGCCTCGCAGTCGACCTCCACGCTTTCACGAGAAAAAACAAGCAAACAAAAAACGAAGTCGATTGTCGTGCCGATTTTTGTACCGAGTGTTCAGTGGTTTTTCTTCCATCACGACGACTTCGTCCAACAATTCACAAAAAAAAAAGTTGCACCACTTCGAACCGATTTATGTCCGACACAAAGAAGACTTCGGCAAACAAAACACACGACCTTCTCCAAAATAAACAACTGTACTATGTTAACTTCTGCATCATGGTCGTTCTATGCACAAATTATTGCGTCTACCATGTCTACACCGCGAGCGCGCCAACCCAGGAAAGAGGCGTAAAAGCAGTCGGGAGCTCCCGTGGCCTCGAGGACGTGGGTATCGGAAAACAGAAACGAACCATCTACCCTCGCCTGTTAGGCGAAAAAATTTGGTGCGATTCCCTAGGTAGTGTGTGATCAGGTTGAGGAGGAGCCGGCCGCTACCGCGGTAGCTGCTGGCTCCTCTGAAGCTGTATTCGAGAGAGACTAGAAGTGAAAACATCTGCAGGAATCAAATGCATCCATTGGTATCACATCACTTGTTCATTCTCTTCTCATTTACCAGAATCATCGTTCTGTCTACTTCTGCAGCGCTTGCCTGTGTAGTGCCATAATTTTGTAGTATCTATAGCTCGTTCCCGTTCGTATTCCGAACAACAACTGAAAAAAATCAAATAGTAAAGCTGCCGGGTCCCTCCAGTCCCACCTTCTCGTGAGTACGACCTCGGATTTTTCAGCCAGCCTGAAAATCGAAGATCAAGGTCAAATTCAGCTACTGTCATTTGAGGCCGGGAGTTTGCGTAAACTCATACATAGGAGCCAATGTGTATTCAACATCGTATAAAATCAGAGGCGAAAACGAAAAAGGAAACAAAAAAAGTTCGCAAAATTCAAACAGACTTTTCGGTGCAAATCATACAATTAAAGAGGTATTCGGATATCGTAAAAATACTTGGAAAAAGCTACCCATAGGATTGATTTCTGCAAGTGTGTCAAAATTCAAAGTGAAAAGTTGGCTTGATTCAGGCGTAATGTAGCTTGTTATCTAGCGTAAATTAAATTTTCATTTCATCATTTTCAATAAAGTAAACGTAGTGCGAGCCTCAACCTGTTGCGATGATTCAGATTCGCTGTTCAAGTCTGTGTCTGAATCTTCAATCAGCTGCAGCTAATAGTATTAGTAATAACAGTTGCCACATCGGTTTTTGTAATTTGTGGCTCACCTGAAGCATCAGCCGGTTTTTGTTTTCGTCGTCTTGATGCTCTTCCAGATTCTAAGTCTAAGAGCAGTCCTCACATTCAGTGCACTACCATGTCATCTAGAGTGTTGCGACTACGCCTCCGTCAACACCGCCTTCCCTCGACCACCACGGTGGGGAAAAGTTTTGTTTTTGTCGAAGATATTTCGGCTTGCTGTCCCCACCTTCTTCCAACTCGTCTGTTTCCTCACCGTCCTCGAGTTGAGGGGACCTCGTCCTGGGGGGCGACCGCGTTTGTTCTGCTTCTGGGTCACGACCAATCCTCCCGGTAGGCTGCCCGAGGTCCCAGCCGTGCCGGAGCCCGTTGCTCGTCGTCCTCCCTTGGCTGGTGCGGCATTCGATGACGGGGGAACCCAATTTGGCTTGAATTCGAATTCCCGCCGGTCGATCCAGTCCGACAGAAACTCCGCCAGTTGTGAGAACTTCGCACTTTTTGCTAGCGTGCAGATGTCCCGTGGAGACATCTGCGTTTGCGAAGTCAACCCCCGTCCAAGAAAACCCAAGGTGTCTGCGCCAATGAACCGGGCAAACAGCAAACGCGTGCGCAGCTCCGCGTTCTTGTTGGTTGCAACCTTGCCCGCCTGTGGTCCTGCACGCGAATGCAAAAATTGAGAGGATTTTATTTCGGGGGACGAGGAGCACCAGTTTTCCACTGTGTCGTGGATATCCTCCACATGCCGATCGGCAAAGGAAATCAACAGCTCCGCGATGTGCGGCTCGACGACGGAAGTTAATACCTGCTCCCCGGTCGTGTTCATCATAGTTGACCTCGCTAACAGCAGCAGAAACTCGACGTAACGCAAGGGATCAAACTTGATCCTGCCCGGGAGGCAAGAAGTGCAGGGATTTCTGTTTTTCTTGTCGAATCTCGCATCGTCGAGCTGCTGCTTCGAAGCAAGAAGTCGCCTTTTTTTATTGTTCCAGTAGTAGCAAATCTCGATGTCCTCTTGATCCTCCTCGTCTGGTTGCAGCCCCTGTTCGCGTACACGAAATTTCAGTTCGGTCCGGATGCTGTCCTGCTCCACCGCACCGTCGGGCTCGCTGTAGCCTCTGTCGAGCGCTGGCGCAGCCGTAAGTTCCTCGGCGTACACCTTCAGCAGCGCCGCAGAAGCTGCGTTCTTGTTTTCGCCGTCGGGCAAAAGCTGTAGCAGCACTCGGGCCAAGGTCGCGACGTGTGCGGGGGAGATTACCAGGGTGCTCATGTCTCGCAAAAGCGATCGGATCTGGTGCGTCAGTTTCTTTTTGTCCGGGAGAACGAATGCGCGAAGGTAATCACGTAAAGCGCTCAGATGTCGCGACTTGTGGATACTCGTGACGATAATTTCACCCTGTAGTTCCCATTGCTCGCCCAGATCAGAATGTTGTTGAAAACCGTGTTCCTCTGGCATCATTTCCATTTCTGATGTTTCTCCGGCGCCATCATCCTCAGCACCATCGTTAGCCGAGGACGTCGCCGCTTCACTTTGCTCGACCCTGCTGAGCTTGTGCAGCAAGCCGTCTTGATCTTGCTCGATCCTGGTGTTGGTGACCTCCTCCAACAAGCCGTCTTCTCCAAGGGTCGCTTTCTCGACGCAATAGAAAAAAAGCAGCTCGTCGGCAATCTGGGCCGGATTGAGAACCCCGAATACTTGCTGAAACAGCTGGTAAATCCGGAACTTGTCGAAGCTACAGACTAGTGAGTCGCTGTGTTCGACGTACAGCCCACAGAGTTCCGCCACAAAGTGGTAATTAAGCAGGTTCTTCTTGCTGGTCGACGACAACGCAGGGGGCGGGGGAGCAGCTGCAGCGGCCATGTCGTCCACGACTTCGGAAGAACCCGTAGTAGAGATAGTCGAAGCTGCAGTAGCAGAGGAGATAATTCTTGTCGCGACGTCGCTCCCAACAGCTGCTCCTGTTCCTACACCCGTTTGCTGAGCGGGGCCCGTCGTGAGGTCACGACCGATATTGTTGAAACGCTGCAGATAGGCTGCGAGTGCTTGGGTAATGGAGAGGAAAAAGTGGTTCACCAGTGACTCCTGAAGGACGACATGCGGAGGCGTGTCCGAACGAGTCTGGTGCTCCTGGTGAACGTGAAGCGGGTCCAGAATTTCTTCTTGCAGGAATGTCAAGACGTCGCTTTTCAGCCCGAAATCCGTCGGAGTCTGCTGATTCATTTTCCGGACAGGCTTGATAGCTCCATCCGAAGGTGGTCCTCGTTTCAGAGCGGCGAGTGCGTCCGGGCGCTGCAAAAGCTTCCCAAGTTGTTGGAGCACCAAAAACCGGATGGTCTGGCTCTTATCGACGTTGTTGGTCTCGCTGCTTGCATCCAGTACAACATTTTCACTGGTGGTGGGACCAGCACCTGCTGCTCCAGATGGAGGGACTCTGATGCCCAGGAGCGCTTTGACGTATCGCTTGATCAATCCATTTGTGTGAAAATTTGCTGAAAGAACAGGAGCTGCCGTTCGGTCGACACCTTCTCCTCGGCCTGCACCTAATCGATCCTGTTCTGTGCTGGCATCATTCTCATCCTGCGAGAGCACTGTGGTAAGAAATGTTACCGCACGAAGAAAAGTTGCAGCAAAGTGTCTGGTTTTCGAGTCCGTTGATGTATCAGTGGTGACAGGAAGTAGAGGAGCACCGCTCCCAAAAGATGACCTGCTGCTCGAGCAGCCGTTTGAGCATTTCTGCTGATCTTGGCTCGATTTCTCCACGGAATTCGTTCGCATGATTTGGTAGTTCTTGCTCGCCAGAAGTGCGTCGAGCGACTTGCTGTGCGCCTTGTTTACCACTTCGGTCGCAATCGGGACTTTATTCGGTCTGAGGTGAACAAACTCTGATTTTATCGCCAGTCCTTTTGTTTGTTCTTCTGCATCGTGGTCGCTCTCTCGCCAGTCCTCGTCGTGCAGCTCGCAGGCACTTTCGTCCGGCGGCAGCGGCTCCTCATCCACCACCACAGAAAGGTCCCGGTTTCTGCTGACGAAGGAGCCCGCGCCACCACATTCTTCTCCGGAGTTGTGAAGGTCACTGGTGCAATACAGCTGCTCAGGCTGCAGGGACGACGCCAGATACTGCAGAGCTCGAGTCGCCAGCTGCGCTTCTTCCGAGCAGACATCGTCGGGTTCGCATACTCCCTGTCCGGAGACGAGATTCGCGACCCTTTCGACGCGGGATAACACATATTCCACGTAGTCCCAGAACGCCCGAGCGGGGTCGGCTGCAACCGGTATTTGGCCCTGCCCCTTCTCCCCAGCTGGAACGATCGTTCCACCTTCTTGCTCCTGCTCCAAAAACTCTCTGGTCGTAGTTTTCCGGATCATTGTCAGTGTCTGCTCCGTGCAGATGGACTTGGAAACTTGCAATTTTGTGTCTTGTTCTGCTGGAGGCCTCCCCTTGCCCTCGCAGGAGAGCCTACACGAGCCCGGGTCGTCAGAGGAAGTAGCTACAACACAGCTCACTTTTCGACGCGTGGTCGCGGAGCTCTGAAGAACGCTTTCGCCGTGATCCGCACTCGCAATGGATGTTGAACCGCGTTGCTTCTGTACAACTTCTTCCTCGGCCGAATAGCTAAAACGCAGCTTCCGTCGGGGCGGAGTTAAAAAATGCTTCAGCAACTCTTGGCATTCTGGCATGTCCGAGAGGTCCACGACATCCGCGCAAAAGTCTTGCACCATCTTCTGCTCCGGGGTCAACTGGACATACTTCGGCTCCTCGGGGAGAACGCGTTTGTCGTTGTTCACGCAGCTGATGACTTTCGTGGGGAATAGAACAAGGTCGGTCTCGAAGCGAGAACTACTCTTCACTAGACGCATCTGTGACGTGCTAGTCCCGAAGGGTGTAGCAGCAACCGGAGTTTTCGGCTCAGTTTCATCGGGACGAAATCTTCCTGGTTCAGCAACAGCACATAGCGCAGTCGTCTCGCCGCTGCCGCCGGAAGAGCTCGAGCTCTGCTTCTCATGCGTGTCTGTGTCAATACCAGGAGAACCAGCAGGAAACATCAGGTCCGACAAGAATGGGTGCAAATGTTCACTCGCCGGTCCGGCCCTGCTGCTGTTGTCCGCGCCGATGCTGTCCTGTACTCCCGAAAAGCCAAAGCACGCAAAGCACGAATCTTCCACGACCATTCTTCGCAAGATCAGGGATGATTCAGCCGCCACATAGGGGCACGGCACCAGTAGGCGAGCGCTTGCTGCTTGATGCGGTTCTTGCGCTTCCCCCTCCGGGCGCACACCGTTAGAGTCAACACATGCTGGATCTTCACAAGTTGCACTGCCTTCCATCTTCGTCCAATTTCCACCGGTCGGAATCAGTTCTCCGGTCGGTTGTACAGAAGCCGAAACATTCGCGCTGCCTGTCGTGATGGCAGACAGGTCGAGACGCTGACCTCCCGAGAAGTTCGACTTCAAGTGCTTCACCCTTGTCAAACAGCTGTGCAACAATTGCCCCGCCCCCGCAACCACGTCGATGCTCTGCCCCCTCTCAACGAAGAAACGACAGAGCGGCGCCACGGCGGTTAGCAATACCTGTTCCTCCTTCGCGGCGGGAAAGTTTTTACCTGCGACACAGCAAGACAATATGGAAAAGACAAGCCGTGCCAAGAGCTCAGCGTCTTCCAGAGCGAACAGAGCGCTTTCGGCATCGCCGAACGCCTTTGTGAGCGCATCGCCCACGGTCGTGCTGCACGAAGATTTTCTATTTGCCCCTTCCTCGTCCCCTTGCTCTTCTTGGCCAAGGTCTCCTTTCGCGCAACCGTAAAAGTTTTCGGCCCGAGAGCTGCAAACCTCTGACGGGTGTAGTAGGTCGAACAGGTTCCACGAAAGGACATCGCGCCTCTCCTTGTTGTCCACAGTGGTCGCCATCGTTGTACTATTTGCGACGACAATATGCCCTCCATGGTCTCGCCCAACATGATCCTGCTGCGGGTTTTTTAAGTTCTTCACCACTTTGACTGCCAAGTATCGACCGATAACTCGGTCGTCCACCAAGTGCAAGCGCAGGCGCATGCAAACATGGAGCAAGAACTGCAGCGTACGTCCCGCACAGACGCTCGCGCCGCCGTGTTCTAACAGAGCATTGACGCCACGGAACACCGTCACGATACTGTAGCCGTGCGCATCTGTGACGGCGTAGTCCGGAAAACCGTTGTGCAATTCCAGATATTGGAGGAAGCGGCGCACGCAGACGTCCACGAGGTTTGGGGAACGGAGTTTCTCGGACAGACGCTGCATCAACAGACCGACCGTCCACGGCTGGTAGTCCAGGCTGCGCGAGGCCATGTCGGTCAGCAGTGCGAAGAACACGAACAGTTCGGATCCGCCAACCTTCATCAGCTCCTCTTGTTTCCGTGGTCCTTGACATAACAGGTTCGACGCTGGAGGTCCTGCATTGGACGCTGACGAGCTAGTGGAAAAGATTGCCTGCGCCAAGATTTCCAGTGCCGCATCACTGGTCGCCCCGTTGCGCAAAAAGTTGCGCGCAATCTCACACAGAAATGCGAAGGCATTGCCCAAACCAGCAGACGCGCACGCGGACTTGGTGGACGAATCGTAGTTCTTGGACGTCGTCTTATGCAGTGAGCTCCCACGCAGATCGTGTTGATCCACCGTCGCTCCCCCTGCGCTCCTGCTCTCGGCTACTATTGGGAAATAGACCTTCGCCAGAATGTGTGCGGCGATAAGCTTCACTTTTGGATTCGGATCCCGCAGGCTTCGATGCAGTTGCTTCTGAAAGACGGCTTCGCTGTCGATTCCGAGTCCCACGGCTGCCTGGATCGCGGTTCCTCGCACACCGGCACTTTTGCGGTCCGCCATCGCAGACAGAACGATGGACTTGAGCAGGTTCGTGGGCTTCCGGCGGTTTAGGTTCAGCTCCGGCTGCGCCGCCGCAAGACGACCGCTCTCCTTGTGTCGTGCAGGAGAAAACAACCGCAGGGCCTCCAGTGCCTGTTTTCGCAACGCGCCGGCACTTTTTTTCCAAAGACCAGAGACGAGCAGACGCAAAGCCGCGTCCCTCGACCACAGCAGATTCTCGACAAACTTTGCAGGGAGCTGGGACTTTTTGTTCCTCGCATCAAGATGAAGATCCGAGCAAAGAAGCTTTTCTTGGTCTCGTTTTTTGTTCTTCGCGGATGATTTTTTACCTCCATGCAGTAATTGTTCCTTTTTTCTCTTTCGACTTCCGGAGAACGCGTATCCAATGGGCGCTGCTCCCGCGGCTGGCGCCGATGCTTTGTACTGTCCGGGTGCAGCAGCTTTGTTGCTCGTCTTCGCAAGGAAGAACTGAGAGGCTTCCGTCACCAACAGCCCTTCGAGAAAGCGCCATACCGTGCCAGCGATGCGCAACACCCGTGCGTCTTCTACACGGATTTCCTTCCTCGTGACCTTCTTTCGTGGCCTCTGCTCAGCAGGAGTTTTCGTACCTGCATTCATTCGGGATCGGGGCGGGGTGCTGACACCAGTAGCGTCACTCCGAACACTCTCAGGCGTAGAGAACAAATTGCTCATCCAGCTTGGCAGGACGGGAGGGCATGACGAGTCCTCGGGCACAGAAGTCTCAGCCGTCGCGTCGATTCCTGACCGCGACTCGCACGACAACGGCGACGGCCGCTTTTTCGAACCGCCGTAGTTGCTCGCCCGAAACAAAGAGACCAGCTGCTTCATCTTTGGCGGAGTCGAATGAACCGGCGTCGGTGGTCAATATCCTGGATAAAAAATCCCACGCTCCTCAAGTAGGCGCTCAGTGTGTCAGTGGTAGACTAATATTCGTATCTGGATATACAAACTCTATCGAAAACACACAAACTGAGAGCGCGAGGGCGATCATGGTGATTTTTTCTTTAGGTATTCGCTTTAATTCCAGGGCGTGGCATCGTAATCGTTGTCGTTCTGGTGTGGTGATCAAAGTTGCGCTTGCTTTGCCCAACGCTTTTGTTTCATTCTGCTCCTGCCGTAAAGCCTCGTCGAATTTTGCTGGTCCCGTGAATACGACCTCCTCGGTTTGAGTTGTCGATTTTTGCAGCAAGACGGAGAGTAGGCTAGTCAGAACCACACTGGCAGCAACATCGGGATCGGCATCGCAGTCGTCGCCATCTGTAGTACCTTGTCCTCCAAGAACATCCGTTGCGACTAGAGGTGCTTTTGTCGTGTTCGCAATCCTTACTCCACGCCGTCGTGACACAGCACTGGGCGCTCGTTCGGCGCACATATGCATTGCAAAAGCAACCACATGAATTGTCCGAATGTCTATGTAGGTTTTTCCGCGGTAGATGGATAAAAATGCGAATTCACATTCATGACGATGACAACGTGGTCAGTAGAAAATAGCGACTTTGATGTGGTGCAGATTCAAAGAAGCCATGCGTTATCCTTATCCAATATCGGACTTGTTACGAATACAAAGTAGACACTTTTGCAGAGGATATTTAGAGAGATTAGTGGTCTTGTTGTAAACGCCATTTATGCGCAGGAACAAGTCACGCACGAGCGCTTTCCGAAACGCGCCCGAAGATCCAAACTTTTCTATTGTCAGGAAAACTACCCGCTACCCCCTGCTCCCCCTACTCAAATAAGGGACGGATGATCTGTGTGCTGCTGCTAAAATTCAATTTTGGGAAGCATATGCAGTTGCTAAAAAACCGCGCCAGCAAGAACTGTCGCGCGTTTGGCGAAGATTCTCCCCAGTGAGTCGCGTGACACGACGGCTCCCTCGCAGAAACATTGCGTAAATTACTTCTAGACAACATTAGGCTTAGAAGCTAGCCCCGCAAGCGCGACCTTACTGATCCTGAGACCCGGAAATACTCCGCAGGATTTGACGGTATAGGTGCTCGCGTGTCCTGCACGAAGAAACCACAGACACGTTTTTTGTCAATTTTTGAAAATTGGCCAGCGTTCGCAGTTGTTTTTTCAAGAGAGAGAATACTACCCCGAGAATCTCGCTTTGAGGCCCCCATCCTCTCTGCCTGCTGCAAATTCGCAACAAAGACGACGCCAGGCTTCCTGCCAGCGACAAGCTACTACATTAGAGTGTCTGCATTTCCCTACAGCAAAGCTAAAGCGGCACTGGGTAGTGTCCTCGTGCGGACGAGGTTTGCCGCGATGCTGATGTCGCCGGATTTGCATTTGCATTTGCACCCACATCATGCGGTGCTGGGCTTGCGTTGCGTCTTCCTTGCATAAACAGAACAAGGGAATGGCATCTATGCGAGGCATGCTATGCGAAACTATCTGCGCTTCTCGCGCGATTTTGGGTAGATGATCGGTGCTGTCTGCAATGCTTCAACGCGACGCCCACGCTCCTCATGGGTCCGTAGGTATGCCTAAAGAAAAATCTTGCTGAAAGGCAGGAAAATTTTTTGTGGCCATGAATCAGCAGCACGAGAGTTTGAGTTTTGCTTTTGAGTATGGGGTAGCGGGAAGATTTTTCCTTACGATATTCTTCATCGAGTCGTCTCGGGCCAGCCATTGCAGGCTTGTGTGTAGATATCGACGAGGAAAAAAATAGCTGTGCCAGCAGTCTCAACGTGTTGCAGATGCAGCACCACAACACTCCTCAACATGGAATGACGGACCAGCGTCAGAAGCTACCAAGAATATGCGTAACTTATGCTTTTATGTCGAGCGCGACAAAAGAAAAATAATCCAAGTACCTGAATACAAGTTGAGACTGGAGGTGATACACCACTGATACAAGTTTTCTGTGCGATATCAGGTGCTTGTCCTGGTCCTGATGCGGTAGCTCTTCGCAGCTGATTCTCGAGCAAACATGCCCTCTGGAACCTGATGGTGATGAACGAAGAGTGATTTGTTCTAGATCTAGTGTTTGTTTTTCATCTGGATTAGTTCTACTTCTATCAGCACCCATCGATGTGAGGATGAGACGCAGTAACCTACACGAATAAAGCATCTAGTACTAGTAGTAGTGCAACATCTTGAACTAGAACTTCTTGAACTTGCAGCCTCGTACGTGAACCGTAATCACTAGACAAACATTGTTTGAGATTGACCTATACCTTCCGCACTGGTATAGGCATCTGTGCAGTCTCCATTTCGGCTCGTGTTGTCCTCGTCGCCCATGATGCATGCAGTTCCGCTTGATGTTCCGTCAACCAGGTACGCTTGCTCACCGGTCGTCAAGTTCTCATACACACAGTCAGTGTCTGTGTCAAGGTATGCGTTGTAAAAGTATCGGCATGCAGCTGGTATCCATTTAGTACACTTCAACAGATTGCATCACGATAGCGGATGACGGATTTTTCGAGGTGACAAAGGCAGGCGCGGGCGATAACATGTGTCACACGCATCATGACGATGGCAAGTACTAACTGCTTAGAGCGCGATGATGACACTTCTACAAAGCATAGAAAGTAGTCGAACAGCAAGCGATAACACGCTTGTCTCGCGACTTTCAGGTGGCGATCACGATCAGTGGTCTTGTTTCCACTGCGCATACCACCGCGGTTTCTTTCTTCAGTGGAGTGCTGTTTTCTCTCGAGAGACAAACTGCGGCGACCACCAACTCTTACATTGAAATTTTCATCGCCGATGCAAGCTGCTAACTTCGTTTTCTGACGCTTTGCGGGTCGGATCGGCGTTGAAGGTACTGAGTCGGCGGCGGTAATCGTAATGTTTATCCCAGAATAAAGCTTGCTCGTTGTGCTTCGCGACTGCAGTAGTACTTCTTAATTTTTTTGCAGCCAGGAAGGGATGCATCAACGCAGCAGAAGTATTGGTGCTGCAAAGACACACAACGAAGGAGGCACACTCCTTCCAGCCGTGTCGTTTTCATCTCGTATGGGATAGCAGGTTTTTTTTTGTCGTGGGTATAGGTAGGAGGATCGATATCGAAATTCTACATTCTGCTTGTCAGTCATACAATTTGAAACTCTACGGCACGACTATTTGTCCTTCATACATCACAGTGAGGCACTTCATTTCCTGGGATAATTAGGTGGGCCTCATCTTCGCGCTCATCGTCTTCACCACAGGAATCCAGGGCAAGAGCTTCATGGGTCTCTTCGTTCAGGTCTTCCATCTGTGCGAAAAGTTCATCTGAGGTACTGTTACTTGCAAAGTTGAAGCAGCTTTTTGAACCTGCGTTGGTACTGGTCACGTCATTGACATCGATAGGCTTTGCCACCGCTGCAGCTTCGGCTGCTGTGATCGCACTGTCCGAGGAACGAGAAATCGACTTTGGCGCAAGTTGCAAAACCCGCAGCGCCACACACTCCAAGTGGATGAGCCGCAGATCGCGCGCGGTCAATAACGCCATGGAGGGACCGAAGGTTTCTTTCCGCTCTCTGCCGTGCTTGTCGATAAACACCTGCGCCACGATCTCGCCCACCAGGGTATCAAGCTCTTTCATCCGGCAGTTTGCGTGCTCAACAAAGTTGTGAGCACCCGATGCCAACAAGTTCGTGCTGTCCGAGGCGATGTTGCCGCGGTGTTGCAGATGAGTAGTATTGTCTTTTGCGCCGGCAGGTGCAGCCACTCTCGCAAACCACAACGCCAGCTTCAAACCAGCATCTCGCAGCCACGCCATAAACGTAGGGGAGAATCGCTCGGTGACCTCTTTCAGAAAAGTCGGCTGGTGTAGTTGCTCGGTACTACAAAAAGGTCGGGCGTTGACGCGATTATTTGCGTTAGACAGACTACTAGACGTGGGCTCTGTAGTTCCCCGGTCGGTCGAATTCGTGCCGAAAGCAGAGGTCGCGGAGCAGGAAGATGACGAGGCTGCGTCGCCACCAGTTTTGTCCTCGATCACCATTGCACTGTTTGCCGCGACATCGAGCGCGTCCAACTTGGCAAAGAACTTCCGGATCGTCGCTGCAACAGGAACTGCAATGTCATCGAGCGTGAGAAAACACATCGGGCGGGTGGTGCGCTCTGCATACTTCCCAAGTGGGTCGTTGTGGTTGAGGACGAGGTCGCGATCCACGCAGATAGACATGTTCGTCTTGTTTTTACCCGCAAGAACAACATCATCTTCGGCAGCATCTTCAGAATCGCGGCCCTCCTCACTCTTGTGGTCGGAGGTGTCCTTGGTTCTAGAGGCGCAACCGGCTGAAAGCACAACCGATGCTGGTGGTGCACAGAACTCTTGGTCTGCGAGTGGCTGTTGAGAAGCGGCACGACAAGAAGCCTGAAGACAGGAGCTGCGGACGACAGTGGAGCTGCAGGCGCCTGTATCTTCCTCGTCTGGCGGTTGTTGAAAAAGTGCAGGAAGGGTCGTTTTAGTGCCCTTTCTTTGATGCCTCCGCGCGGGATTTGTTCTCGTCTGCGCTTCGTCGGCGTGGTCATCCGGACCTCCTATCGGGCAGGTGGAGGACGACGTTGTTGCGGATAGAAAAAGCTCCCCCGGAAAGAAGACAAAGCCGCGCCCGGGTGGCTCCACGCGGAGGAGCTCCCGCACGATGCACGGTCCTAGCTGAAGCTCGAGCCACTGCAAGCCGATACGTAGATCAAGAAGCCAGATGCGCCAGAGGAAGAGAAACAGGTCCACCAAGAGGATGATTTGGTCCTTCGACACATTCTCGTCTTCCTCTGCCACTTCCCGGGAGGCATCGGGATCGTTCGTCCCGGGCTTTTTTGCCTGAACGACCACTTGCTGCAGCCACAGCGCCAACTGCTTCTCGCGCTGCACGTGCGCGGTGGGCTGCTTTCGCGCGTCATCATTTTTCTTGTTTTTCTTCTTTCTTGCCAAGGCCCGGGCTTTCTCGCTCGCGGGGGTAATGTCCAGTGTGCCGGGGGACGGGAAGAGGCCCTGCCAGTGGGAGGCAAAGACCTCGGCCTGCTGGAAGGCCTGCCGGATGAACTTTTCGTAAGGTGATCGCAAACTGTCGACGAAGTTCGCAGGGCGACCGGTGGGTACATGTAGCAGAGGTATGCATTGCAAAAGTAAAAAGTATCCCAGCACATAGAAATCGCATCACAATTTTCATTTTCGGGGTGGGGTTGCAAAGTAAAAATTTGTCATTGTCATACAAAAGCAAAATCTAGTACAAGATCAAGTTCGACATCACCTGGGCATAGGGAATGATGAATGAGACATTGGAGCAGGTATTGCATGCATTCGTCCAATACGCCCATAAGATACTCAACAACTTCTACTTTTGCACAGGATAAGAGAACTTATCTGCCGATTGGGGTTGGCGCTCTTCTCCGCGCGCGTCGAGAGCGTCCTCTCCTTTTGCCTTTGTCTCGGTGCTCCTTTCATCTTTGCTTCTGATAGAAAGAAGAGCGGTGCTGTTGTTGATGTAGGTTTAAGACATCCGCACTCGCAGAAGTGGGTATTTTTCTCGTGATGTTCCTCCAAAAGCTGTATAGTAAAGAATGTCGCTCCTTCTTCCACTGGTGCGGGTTCGTGTAGACTGACTGTTCCTCCTCTGTTTGTATACCTTAATCATATACAATCAGGCTCACGATGAAAAAACAAATGGAAATTCTCATCTGGTACGACATGATTTCACAGGTGATACGATATTTAATCGGAGTCATGATGTAAGTCTTTCTTCCACTTTGCTGCTTCTTGTCAGTTTTTGCGAAACACTCGACAGAACGACAGCGCTTTGTTTGAGAAAACCTACGAAAAAAGAACCGCTTTGCCACTCGCACTCTGTGTAACCCTTGAATTTCTCTATCTCTCCATTCCGTGAAAATAAGAAAAAATGATTTCGATATTGGTTTGCCCCATTCCTGTGCCATCTTGGCTGTCTCTTCGAAGCAAGCCTGATGGATGGAAATGTTGCAAATTCTTCAACCGAGTTGCTAGAACAACATTTCTATTTTTTCCCAAGGACCACGTCAGGGGCTCACGAAGACCTGCCGTTACTTTTGTATAATTAATATATCATAGTTCGTCTTCGGTCTTTATACATTTACTGTCCTTCATCAAACATTCTTGGAATCGTAATAAAGCAGTATCTGTGAAGAGTTGCCGTTGCACGTGGCTATTGTTCGGTTTGAGTTCTTTACCTCGTATCTATGCGTTTTGCAAAAGTTGTACATCGGGGTTTTATTTTGCAGACAGTTTCCTCGGACGGTTCTAGCTTTTTCAAATCGGAGGCGGTGTCGCGTCGATTTATACCAGAATCATGCATCATCTATCAGCTTTTTCTATTTCTTTGGACAGCATCTATCCAAGTACGTACAGTTTTCCTTTTCGTTGCACTCAAATATTGATATTGTGTTCTTGCACCATATCGTTTATTTTTATCTCAATGGTTCTTGCCTCTGGCGCTGTTTTAACTATTGCGTCCTTAATCTTTCACGAAGAAAATTATGCAAAGGCCTAACGGGTCTGGGTTGATGCCCCATGTTTCATTCTGTCGCTCCGTGTCGCGAAGACATTTTTTTCATTTTTTCCAGGTTCTCTCTCTATGCAAAATTCAAGAATTCGGAAACGCCATCCGCGTCCTCGGTGTGCTTGTTCAAATGTTAACTGTACAGCTTCATCTTCAATTGCAAAATCATTTCGTACTAGTACCAGCAAGTGCTTGCACTTGAAATAAAAGTGCACCAGCATTACTACTTACCAAAATCTATCACTTTCTTCTACATCTACTGGAATATCAAAGACGTTCTTCGGCGGGTTCATTGTAGTACGTCCGACACGACGCAAAGCATTCCAGACAATTTCATAGTACTGATTGCAATCGCTCTCCCGTAGATTGGTCCTTGTCCTTCTTGCAGCTTAAACTTCAAAGATTGCTTCGCCCTGACTGCCACATGCGTCTGTCTTGTCTTTGAGAGCGAGGTGGATGGGTTTGTTTTGTCTGCGTCCTGGGTCCTCGCCGAGAGCGCCCGCGTCGTTGCCGTCACTTTCGTCTGGGTCGCAGGAACTTGGCTCTGATCTGGGCGGGGTCTCATCCTCGCCGGTCGTTCTTATCACCAATGGAAAAGGTCCGTGATCCGTGGCGCTGTAGCCCATATTACTACGGGGGGACAACACGCCGCTGGTAATGGAGCCACGCGCGCTCTCGACTAGGCCCTCCGTGGGTGGAGCAAAGCGGTTTCGGTCTTCGATTGCAAGAGCCAACGTGCGGCGCTTGCTTGTGTACTGATAAGAAGTGGACTCAGCGACGTCCAGCGGCAAAACCTGCTGCTCTTTCGGGTCCACCCAAAAGGATCGCTGCAAAAGCTGCCTATCGTTCTCGTCTTCATCTACTTCATCTACTTCCATGGGCAGGAGCAGCAGTCGCTCGCCAAACATACCAGTGTCAATTTTCCTGCTTTTTCGATGTTCTGGATCCAGGAGCGTGCCGCTCTGCGCCTGCTTGCGCGGGCTCAGCGGTCTTCTCCTTTCGCCGTCCTCCCCGCCTTCTTGTGGTGCCATAGCCATGGCCACATTCCCAGTAACATTAGAGCTGGTTCTGCGGCGGCCACCGCTGCTGCGGCGCTGCGGGCTCCTCCAGGCGGGCTGGTGCCCATCGTCCGCCTGGACTATGTCTTCCAAGGCCAAAGGTTTTGAGGTCCTTCGCTTGGTCGTCGATTCTTTTGAGTGGTTTCGCGAACCGTCTGCCGAGGAAGAAGCACTGCTGCTGGAGGACAGCAGGTTTGTATCCGCGCCAGGCTCCGGATTGCCTTCCTCTGCTGGAGTTTGCCACCTGAGGGTGATCGTTTGCTTGTTGTCGGCGCGGGCTTCGTCCAACGCATTACGTAGGTCGAAGGTGGAGCCTGTGCCCGTGTATTGGACAGAAACGCACACCGACGGAACATGTTACCGGAAAAATATACTTAACATAAATCAGTTTGCGTTGCGCTTGAGCTTGCCGCGGCCTATGCTTTTAATACCTGTCTCGAATGTTGGCGCTGTCTTTGGCTGGGGCTGTTCGCCATCAGCATGACATTTTTTTTTTCCTGGTCGTGCCTGTCTACTCGTTATCTATTCAAACTACGTAAGCACTCCGAATAAAAAATGCGCTCCGAAAAACAGAAGAGAGCTTCTCTTCCGGTCTCCGCTGCATCACATCAGTATAATACAACAGGACTTTAATAGAAGCAACACAAATGCATATTTTTCTGGTCCTCGAATGATCCGTGTGCTCGTGCGGCTGGTTTCTGTTGGATATTGTGAAAGTGCGGCTCAAAGATCGGCCTTGGTTTCCGTTCACCGGTTCGTTTTCAAACTCCAGCAGTTTCCAACCTACCTGGACACCCTTCAAGTCGGCCTGCTTCCCAATATCCAGTCGGTCCACTTTCCATCCCCGCCCGAAGTGCAGGCCGAGCGATGAAGGTTTGCCATTGCCTTCCCATAAGGAAAACGTAGTCTCCGGAGCGTAATTTTTACCGGAAGACATGGCCAAGAATTTCTGGTGCGCCCTTGTAGCTGGTTGCATCCACGCCTGACTCACTCGGCCACGTCGTTTCCCTGGACTTGCAGCTCCATCCTGCAGCAATTCTGAAAGGCGTTGCTTCGTGTCGCCGTAATGCTCCTTCGCAACCTCTTTCACCCGACACGGTGCCCACCGACGCTCCTCAGGAACTAGAGCGACCACCTTTTCGCCGATCGCGAATTTCCGCCGGACCGCAGTGGCATCGACGCGAAAAACGCGTCCCTTCGCGGTCAGCTTATAGCCCGCCGCCGCCCGTTATGAGATCGCACAACTCGTCCCCCTTCCCCTCATTTGGAGGGCAACAGTAGCGGCAGAAGTGCCAGCAAAGATGCAGTTCTTTCTGCCTGGCAGCAGTATCGTACTGATTTGGCTGCTGGAACCTGTCATGCAAACAGTCCCAAAATGAAAATACAAATATGGCCAAGTGACAGCTGGAGCTGTGCTGACTACATTGTGTGTTTTTGCATGACAGATGAAGGGGCAGAGTGGGAGTTGTCCAGTCTCATACCCGCAGGCGGTCAAAAGTGCGAGCGTCGCGATCCACCCAACGCACGTCAGCGTCCACATGGAATTCGCAGGGCTCCCCCTTCCGGAGCGGCAGGCGAATGAGGTTCCAAGACACATTTTGCCGCACTTGCTGCCCCAGAATGCGGAGGTTGAGCGTGTTCGTCTTCGGATTGTGCGACAAGATGGATGCGGGTAGAAAGCTGTTGTATATCAAGTGTAAAAGTGTCTGGGTCTGGAAGGATGTAACTTGTGATGCGCATTTCAGAACACGCAAAAATCTCTGATGCATAGGCAGCAGAAGCTGCTCACTTTCTGTCACCAAAATGGGGGATTTGTCATGCGGATTCGGCATTGCGGAAGCTTCTCGAAACCTGTGATGCTAGAGCTTCCATGCCAGACCTTCTGTGTCATGCAGAAACAGCATGACTCTTCCAGACCCAGACACTTTTACATTTGGTATTGTAGGTGGCCGACCAATACTCGACCTTTTCCTGGTCCGCGAAGCAGCTCGGCGGCGGACTCGCATGGTCAATGACCACACCCACCGGAGATCCCGGCTTAATAACCTCAGACGAGGAAGACGACGACGCTGCACTTTTCACCTCCGCCTCCCGCTCCTGATTTTTTGCGTCACTTTGCTTCTTCTCTACTTCTACGGTGACAGCAGAAGTACTATCCTCTTGATTTGGATTTATGGCCACCGGATTTTCCAGGTCCAGCAGCACAGAACCGTTAACATCCACCATTGGTGGTGATGTCTCTTTGCGGCCGGCGCTTTGTTCGCGGGCACCGTCTTCAGAGGATGCTGGCGCGGAAGTCGTACCACCAGAACGACCTCGGGCGGATTTTCTTCGTGGATGCGACGGCGTTTCCGCTTCGTCTCCGAGCACCGGGGCGCCTGTGACAACGCCCCCGAACAACATTTTGTCGTTGGTGTCCCACACAATTTTAGTTTTGCCTGTCGCCTTGTCGTACTCCGTGCGCCACTTAACCGCTTCCACCTTCTTCCCCTCGCCTACTTGGAGTCTGACCGCGCCCCGTTTGGGTTTGCGGCACCCCCGGTAGAGATAGGTGACCAGGGCTAAAATGATAGCTGCGGAAATCCCCATTTCCGCGAGGAACTGTTGCTCGCAGGTCAGCAACGTGGAACCCGGGCCGAGAGGACAGTCGATCCGGAACGGGCAGCCGCTGTAGTCTTCGCAGGTCTGCACCGCGAGTGGAATTGGGCCGCGACACCAGTTTGAGAAGGCGTTCTGCGGCACGAAGCAATGCACGCTGCGCTGTGCGATACCGGTCCCACACGCGGTCGAGCAAGGTCGCCAGGGCGTCGTTTTGTACCTGGGCACCTCCAGGACCATGCTGCTCAAGCCCCGGCTGAAACTCTTGAAGGACTGGATCACGGATTCGGACACGGAAAAGATCTGCGCGAAGTTTTTCGTGAACGCTTGCTTGAACACAGTCGCGAAAACACTGCTCAACGCTCCGGCACTTGCTGCCACCACCGCGGTGCCATTGGTAGAGTTTGATGCGCCACTACTGGTACTAGAAGTGCCGAGCACCGACCCGGCCTTGTTTGCTTTGGAGGAGGCGTTCGCACCGGTTAGCATCACCTGAAAGTCGTAGGCGACGTCAGTGGACGTCCCTGCCGCCAGCGTCCGTGCTGCACTCGGGCGGCGTGGCGCCTGCGGCCCACTACCTCTACCTGTCGGGCGGGCCCCGGTGTTTGATGTAGCATGCTCCCGCGCGACGTCCACGTCCTCCATTTTTTGACGTACTACATCAACTCCTGCCAAAACACGAGCTGATTGCAGCGCACCTTGTTGCCTATGGTTTGTTCCTGCGCGACCTGCTGCCACTGCAGCTGTGTGGTCGTGTGGCAGCTTCTCTCCACCAGGCAGCAGTTCCTGCAAGCGTCGTCCGTAGTAATCCACTGCAATGGTGACTGCGCCATTCACCGTGTACGTCTTCAGATGCAGTGTGTCATTCACGCCGATCGCTTCGGGGCCCAGCGAGTTGCGGATTGCAAGCGCCATAGCGTCTAGGGCCTGCCACATAGAGGCGGCTTTGGTCTTGTCCTCGGCGCTCGCCGCTTGGTCACCGCTTTCAGTCATGAGCGCGAAAAGCTGCGCTTGCGTCTTCTCCTCCGGCGGCGGAAGCGTTTCGCTGTCGGTCAAGAACACCGGCGGCCGCGTCGTCGTCGTAGCGGCGGCGCCGGGGTCAGTACTCATACCACCCGAAAGTTGCGCGAGGTCAGTAGAACCTGAAGCGGTCTCCGTAGAGGAAAACTGCGAAAACCAAGAGTCATCTACCGCAAACTGCACGCTGGCCTGAACCACGTACACTTCCTGGGTCTCGGCGTCCGCGACAGAACAGAGCGGAAAGACGTATGGAGTTTTCAGCAAGCGTGACAATGATAGCTGTTGACATAAATTTGTGACGCAAGAAGAACAAAAGTGAATGGGTGGACTTTTTTGCGCGTCTTGCATTCATTTTGCGCGTGGTCTTGTTGCATAATTACCATTTTGGAACCGACTTCCATGCTACTAAGCGCGTCGAGAGGACCTTGCCACACGAAGGAGCTTGACCCGACTGTGGGGGCTGAAGATTGATCAGGGATTTTACCTAAACAAATCGTGTAAAAGCCGATCCCTGTAACGCTTGAAAATGCCATAAGACGTTAGGAAACACCTGCATTGCAACGTCGGTGATCAGGGGGTCCCTCCGGAGCGGATAGAACCGATTCTGCACATACCTGTCATCGCTATCCTCCGAAAAAAACTGCTTCTCTATGAACTTGTGATTTGGACCATGCAACATTCAGATTGATGTGGTGCTTGTCATGAGACAAATGAAAGAGACTACAGAGAAGGCATTTCTAACCGTTTTTTCCCTTCAGGTGCATGCATGGCAGCTTTTTCCTGTGACCACGTGATGCGATATGGCGAGCTTGTCAGTGCAAATAAACTTGCAAACTTTATCCTCACAGTGAAACAGTTTTTTCGTACGATAGTATGCCGGCAAGGTGTAGTAGTTGCCGTTGTAGCAGATTCGGTTTACGCTTTGGATCGTCCGCCTTGGCGTCGCGGGGTTAGCTCCGCCCCCGTCCGTGGTTTGGTGCTCTATGACAGTTCCATACTGGTTGGTCAAAAGGATTCCGGTTCCTTCCGCGTCTGTCGTGCTGGTAGAGGCTGTTTGTGTTCCACCTCCATTCTGCTGCAGAACAGCAGTGCTGCTCACTAGGTGCAGAACGTCGTCGGAAGAGCCCTTCAGCTCCACGGCATCGCTCCCAGCCGCCAGCGACGCTGCGCCGGCAGCACTGACTGCCGTACTCGCTTCGCAGCTGAGTGCGCACGTTGCACCACTGGCAGCAGTGGTTCCGCAGGAACTAGCCAAGAGCTGAGGGAAACGCCCGGCCCCACAGGGTTGCGCCACACTACACATTTGATCGGCTCCGGTCACAAATTTTTCGTTTTCCCAGGCACCGTTAATGAACCGAATCTCACCGAACCCCTTGCCGGGGGCGTACTCCGGCATCGTACAACTCTTGATCTTGGCTTGCACCACGAGTCCAGGGGTGAACACGCCATCAGCTGCGTGCGCGAGGTATGGCGCAGCCTCGGCGGAAGTAAACTTCACGCCGCCCACCTCGTACTCGATCTGGGAAGGTTGCGTCACCAGCGCCGGATCGATGGTTGAGGTAGTGGTGGAACTGGTGGAGGTTGATGTGGTCGAACTTGCAGCTGCACCAGAACCTGAACTACCGGACACATCATTTCCATTTTGATTCTCGTCCAATTTTCGAATATAAAAATCTGTCGCTCTTCCTCTTGTTGGAACTCCCGCTTCTGATGAAGATGATGGCACAGGTATTAATCCAGTTCGCTCAGTGCCTGCTGTCAGAGATCTCCGGTTGCGCAATCCGAGCGCGAGTGGATTCGTCCACGACGCCAGGGTAACCGAGGGTGTAACGACGCCCGGCTGCAGTTCCTCATCTTCCAACAAGGCCGGCAGCAGGATCGAGCAGCCCTGTCCGTCGAAAGAAAACTCGGACGAGCCGGGAGAACAGACGAGCGCGTTCAGCCCCGCTGGATCGGTGGGTGTGTACATGGAGGGATTGGCGCAGTCCAGGGGGGCACACATCGAGGTCTGCGGCAGCGTCAGCTGGTAGGATCCCGGGACGCGTTGAGCGCAACTCGGATCAAACAGCGACAAGTCGAGCCTGTCGGCTTGGATGTTCAGATCGGACAGCTTCGCACTCACAATCGCAGCCGCCTCCCGTTCGTCGAACGCGAACAGAGGTTCGCAACCGGGCAGCACGTACTCAGGCACGAAAGCGGCGCTCTGCGATACGGAAGGCAAGGTGGGCGCTGCAGCGTCGGGGTCTGCGGTGGCTACTTGGAAGTGATCCAGAACCGTCTCCCAATCTGAGTCTCTAGGCCAGGGTTGCGCAAAAAACCCGGGATGCGCTTCGCTGAGAACTTGTGCGGGCGTTTTCACCAGCAACGATTGCTCGAGATCTTCGTTCTGCTGTGGAGATGTGCCATCTTCTACTTCTTGGCCGGCGGAAGAAGACGCAAGTGCCGTTCGCACACACTGCTGGATCAGCGTTGCAAGAGACGTTTCAAGCGTCCGCAGACGTTGCGCGAGTCCCGCAAATGTTGTGCCCGCATCTCCGCGGGCCTCCGCCAGGTAAGGATATTCTCCGTACACACGTACAGCGTCGCTGGAGCTACCAGACGAGCTGCTGTGATCGGAGCTAGCACCACCTCCGGGTGGGCCAGTGGAGGTAGTTGAGGTGGTGCTGGTGGTCATGTAGTTCAGCGTCCCCGTTGGGTAAACATGGGGATCGGGAAGGAAAGAAGACAAGTCTATGCTGTCCCGGTCGACAGACACTGTCGTTGTGGAGCTCAGCGTGGAGGTTTGCAGTTGGGTCAGAGACCACTGGTGCTCTCTCTGACCGGCCGCGAGGGCCAGCGGTGCGAAAAGGCGTCCGGTGCTTGATGCGGGGTTCGTGGGCGGGGCCGCTCCACCAGTCGGAGAAAGAGCGCGGTCGGACAAAGGACGCACCTCCTGCGCACCAAGCTGCATCAAAGTAGTTGCAGCACGATCGTCCTCGCCAGCTGTGCCCGAGTGTGATGAAGCAGCTTTCGCAACATCAAGATCAAAAGGCTGCGTTTGACGAAAAGTTTCTTGTTTCATCTGTTGCCTTGCAGGAGATGAACTACCTGGCAGACCACTCGTCGGTATCCTCATCAGTGCTTCGGTTGAGGGGTGACCGCGAATCTGCTGCAGCAACGCGCGCTGGCGGCCGTCCTGTTCTTGGTGTGCGTTCACACATGTAGTGGCGCCGTGCGTCGCACAGGTCACGGGACACACTTGCCGCACGGCGATGCGGTTGGCGCACTCACCCTGCTGCCCCAGACACGCGCAGCCGCAGGAAGCGCTCCCGCCTCGCAAATACTTGGTCGCAACTGCATCGGCGTCCTCGCACGAGGGGCCGGGCTCGCACCCGGGCACCTGCAGCTCGGTCACGGGCATGCCGTGGCGCGCCAACTCCTGGAGCGTCTCCGGACCGATGAAGCGACGCTGGACTTGGGCTTCACACCAGTCCCGAATCATGTCTTGACGTCCATATTGGTTTATCCACTGCAACAGTATCGTGCTAGTTGTAGTAATTGCAGCTATAATTATGCATGAAGACAAATGTGGTCTCTCTTTTCCCAAGGTCTTTCTCTCTATAGATCCGCGGCATGACAAGGCTCGACGCTTGTTCAGCTTGAGAATATTTGTGAAGAAGATGCGCCGACTCATACTAGTACGATACTTTTGCAATGCATATGGGTGACCAGAAACAGTTCGGTCATAGTGCTCGTGGCTGCGGACGCCGCAAACACTGTCTCCGAGTCCTGGAACTCCGGCGGCAGCAGAGAGGCCGCGGAAAACGGTCCGATCATGTACTGGAGAGTGATCTGCCGATCAAACGATGTCGGGTACTGCGGAGCCAAGTTCAAGCCTTGATTTTGGTGCGGAGCACCCGGCTGCTCCGTGGTACTGGCGCTGCTGGGAGGTGGTGGGTCTGCAGACGAATACGCTGCCGAGGACGGCCCCGCCCCCGGCGGTGGACTTGTGCTAGGCACGTTGCCCGTGCTACTGCTCGTTAACTTCCTCCTCCTGCGACCGCGCGGCGGGTGGGAGTGCGCCTGCTGGTTCATTAGCAGATCCAGGTACTCACCCTCGTCGATTGTCGCCAACGATGTTAAACTCCGGTTTACGGCTGACAACCAGACATCGACCTTGTTTGATTTCCCCAATTCCACCCCGTCGACGTAGCCTGGCAGCAGCTCCGCCAGCGCTCTGCTCTTCAGCTCGGCCCGCAAGTGATCCAGAAATAACGACGACGACCTAGTACTTGCAGCTGCTGGTGCGTTTACTGCTGAGGACGCTTCAGGCTCCTGCGCGGCACCTGTTCGCATCAACATGCTGGCTTCGTAAAAAGCGTTGCGCGAAGCGACTGACGGGAACTCGAGAACGACTTGGCCTGTCAGCGAAACTTCTTCTCGCAACAGGCTGGAGTCTGCCGCGACGCTACCCACTTGGCAATAGTCGCGAAAGTAAGCGGAGAAAGCAGTCTGCACCCCACAATTGGAAGAGAGACATCCCAGGAAGTCTTGGTACAGCTTGCAACAGGCGCGCCTGTTCCAGACGGCAGGAGTGGCCGCCCCGTTCTGGTCGACCGGTAGCCCGAAGTTTCCGCTCGCAGCGCGCATGACATTTTTGTCCTCCGGATTCGAGTTCAGCTCCGCGGCACATCCAGCCAGCAGCGCGTCGTCTTGCGCCAGACCCAAGTAGTCATAAGCCATGGCATGCGCGCTCGCATACTTCCCGGGGGCGATGGATTGCATCACAAACTGGTTGGACTCGCGCTGCATCTCCCGGCGGGCGCACGACGCGGCGCAACTCTGCTCAACAGAGACACATACCTCATCCGTCAGCGAGCCGAGCGCTAAGCGCTTCACAAAGCCGCCGCCGCAGGTGCAGCGGTACTGGGTGCCTACGTCGGTGCAACGGTTTTCAGGACTTTCCGAAGTCCGGCACTGCGCGTCGCCTTTGCTCGCACACCCATCGTTGGACACGCACGTCTGGTTTTGTCGTTGCAATGCTTCGTCGAACACCTGGTCGTTTCGAAACCCGTCCGGGCACGAGCAGACGTGTCCCTCCACCTGGTCGGTGCAGGCCGACGCAGGGACGAGGTCTCCGCAGGGTCGTCCGACACAGTCGTCGATGCCCACACACGAAGCTCCACTCCGTTCGTAGCCCCGCGGGCAGCCGCAGGTCGGCGCGGACGCCGTCGGATAGCTGCCTTCGGGCGGCAAGACGCTCGCGGTGATGGCCTCGTCGTGCTGCTTCCGGTATAAACTGCAAACATTAGTCTGGGTCGGGACGGCTGTAAACTAACTACTAAGTAGTCATGTGGATCTTGGTGTTGGAACAGAAAGGAATAAATAAGAAAATTCCAAAATGAAGTTCTTATGACTCGGCATTCGCAAATCTCTCTGGAGCTTTCGGTCTCGTCATGCTCCACGTGTACTATTCCAAACCTGCTTATACAATATATTATCACATGAAAATCAAAATCTACCGCAGTAGTGTGCTATTCACAGGAAGACCCAGACAAATATTTGCAATGCCTAGCCGGGTAGTTGCTTCCGAGCAGAGATGGGTCGCGAAGCGAGTGTCGGCCGGAGCAGCCAACTGCTCGTAGCCGAAGTAGGACCCGAGCTTTTTACAGTAGGCCATCCGGCGCCAGAGCGAGCCAAGCCGGTTGCTGACTTTGTCAGTGCACGCGGCGTCCCAGAAAAACTCCTCGATCAGAATTTGACCACTCGACGACCCGTTGTCCAGTTGGGTAGGCGACTCGTCCGCCGGCAGACTGCCTCCGCTGCACCCGGAAATCTTCCAGTAGAAAAGCTCGTCCCACCGCAGGCACGCCGTCGGGAAATGCAACAGCTCTAGCAGTTGTGGCGGATCCGCAGGGTCGACGTTTTGCATCGGGAAATTGTTGCTGTTGGCCACACACTGGTCCACGTTCGCATAGCTCACCAGTGCCATGCGGTATGGGGTAGGCGCGGGTTGTTGGGGTGGGAACATCATCTGGCCGTCCTCTAGGGTGTCCTGCACATAGGGATCGTACTCGATGCTGCAGACGAACGGCAACCACGTCGCTTCGCAGTCAAACGTGTGCCACTTCTCGTCCGACGGACGCCACGCGGCGCAGCGCTTGGCGAGACTCGCTTCACTGGGTGACCAGTAGGCGACCGGCTCGCCGGGCGCCCAGGCAGCGCCACCCGCCACGGCTCCGGGTAGGGGATCGGCACTGACGTCGCCCGCATAGCGCCGGGCAGGACTTTGCGTCAGCTCCCACATCCATTCCCCAAGATCATTGCCGACCGCGGCGGCGCGGAGACCCAACCAAAGGCCGTCGTGCACTCCGTCGGGCGGGGGATCCCCGGGAAACTCCTGTTTTCCTAGCTGTGAGAGCAACTCGACCTGGTTCGCCGTCCGGGCCATGGCAAGCGACGCGCCAAGGTCTTCGCACGCCAGCTGCGCACCCCGGTAGTTGCGGGTGTAGCCCCCGCCGTCTAGGGTCATGCGCCGGTAGGCGACCCCGTCCATGCAATACCATCCGTCCAGGAAACCATTAGCGCAGCCGTGAAAGTACGTCTTCTGTCCCATCGCCGAAACGCCGGCCGGCGGAGTGTAGGGACAGGTGGGAAACTGCTCGCCGCAGCGGTGCGCCGTGTTGTTCGCGTACTCAGGAACCTCGCAACACGTGGAATGACACCGGCGCTGCAACGCGGTCTGGTGCGCCGAAGTGTAGCCGTGGCTGACGCCGAGAAATTCCTGCAGCCGATCACACGGCAGGCCCTTCCACGCGGCTTCACAGCCAACGTACGGCGGCCCGGGAAAAAGCGGATCGTAGTAGTTGGGGTCGTCACACGAGTCGGTGGCGGAGGGAGTCAGAGCACGCGGACGGTTGGAAGACCGCTGAAAAGCGTCCTCGAGCAGCGGAAGTCCGAACCGGCTCCGAGGCGAATCGCTTCTGCCTCTAGTACTCGTGGTCAAGTGCGACGGAGAACGTCTTGCAAAATGCGCGCCTGGGGATGAGGTTTTTCTTCGTGCATGTTGCCGCCTCTCGAACGCCTGCAAACGCCTTGCTAATCGTCTTGCGTCTCTCGACTTAGGTGGTCGCGTTCCAGTTTGTAGGTCTGGTCGTTTCTTGTGTTTCTTACTCTGAAGATCATGTGTGTCCTTTTTTTGTTCATCAAAGTGAAAGGGTGCTGTATTCATACTCATCTTCGGACTTCTTTCCAAAACCCGCACAGCTGCGTTGTTCGCTTGCTGCCACTGGAGTTCAAACCCGCCCTCGCACTGGCACATGTAATGATCAACCAGGTCGTAGCACCTGTTTGGCGGACTGGGGCCACAGGGGTTAGGGACAGCATCGCACTCATCTATTTCCTCGCAGTGCGGGAAATCCCCACCGGAAGACTGATATCCGCTCGCACATGTACAGCGCCAGTTGCCAGGCTGCGCAGTTTGGTCGCACGTGTGTGTCAGCTGCGTTTGCGAGCGGACGCTGAAGCCAGCAGCGCCGCAGGGATTGTGGTCACACTCGTTCACGCGGACGCAGAGCTCCCCCTGTGTCGCACCGTCCCGAAGCCGCTCGTAGCCGGGCCCGCACGCGCACCGGTAGGCACCCACTAAGTTCGTGCAGACGTTCTGGTCCGCCGCCGGGCCGCACGGAGGTGAACTGCCATCAGAAACAGCGCACTCGTCGACGTCGATGCAGGTCGTGTAGGTCGAACCAGGAACGAACGCGTACCCCGTTCCGTGTGTGTCGACATTATAGGCTGTTTCCACAGCCTCGTGTCCGGGGGCGCATGCACAGGTGTACAAACGCTCCGTGCCCAGTGCGGGCGAGCACTGGTGGGCCGGCTGAAGTGGCAGCGAGGCGCCGCACGGATTTTTCGACGAGATCGTGCAGGCGTTGAACAAGGTCGTGGTAGTCGTGGTCGTGGTTGTGGCGCACGTCGTCATGAGACTTGTGGTATTGAACTCCCGGTCCACGTTTCCCATACACGGACTCGGGCTGGCACTGGCGTAGCAGACGGCAACATGCCGCGCAGCCTCGCAGCACTCCGGGCGAATCGAGGGGAACAAGCAGCGCGAAAAGCTTTGCACTTTCGCGTCCTGAAAGCTCAGCAAGTGGCCCGGCGGCCCGATGGAGGTTGTGGCGGTTGTCGGCGGCCCCGTGGAGAGAGGAGGACTAGAGGACGAACTTTGATCTTCGTAAAGGCTTCGCGGTCCACCTCCCCCGTCAGGAGGAGGAGCATACGGATCGGGTGTCGACGAGCCCGCGTCTGGTGCGGCTTTGGGATCAGGCGTAGAAGTAGCTGGGTCTGGAGACGAAGTGCCGCTATAGGGATCCGGCGCGGAGGAAGAGGACCCGGAGTCTGGCGCCGCCTTTGGATCTGGGGTGGAGGTTGAGTCAGGCGCCGCCTTTGGATCCGGGGTCGACGTCGAGTCGGGCTTTGTCGTGGAGGTTGAAAATTTTCTTTCGTAGTACCCCGGAAATGCAGCGTCCTCTTCGTACTCTGTGCCGAAGCTCGGATAGACTGACACCCAATCCACCGCGTTCGAATAGAGACAGTGCACTAGCAGGCAGTCGAAAGCTTTTGTCGTCGTGGAAGTCGACGTTGTCGAGGTCGACGTGGTGGTGGCACAAGTCGTCATGAGACTTGTAGTGTTGAACTCCCGGTCGCTGTTTCCCATGCACGGACTTGGGCTCGCCGTCGCGTAACACACCGCAACTTGTCTCGCTGCTTCGCAACAATCGGGCCGAATCGACGGAAAAAGGCAGCGTGAGAAACTTTCTACCGTAGCGTCTGCGAGGCTTAACAAATGACTGGGCAGCCCCAACATTCGCGGCCCGCTCTTGGCGAGCGGATCCGGGGTAGTTGAGTACGGGTCCGGTGTCGTTATACTACTACTTTCCGGACTCGGAGTCGTTGTCGTGTCGAATTTCCTGTAGTAGTACCCGGCAAAGGCACCATCCTCCCCGTATTCGCTACTGAAGCTCGGTATGCATTGCAAAAGTTGTATCGTAGAAGAACTCGTCGTACTAATTGCTGTAGTTGCTTCTACCTCTCCTGACAAATTTCACTTTTGTTCTTCGAAATAAAGCTCGTATGTAAAAATGCATCTCCCACTAGTACGACTACGAGTACGACACTCTTCATCGTGCAATGCATACTCGGGTACACCTGTAGCCAATCAACTGCGTTAGAAGCCAGACAATGCTGCAGCAGACAGTCAAACGCTTTGGTCGTCGTCGTGGTCGTGCTGGTCGTCGTGGCGCATGTTGTTAACAGGCTGGTCGTATTGAATTCTAGATCCGAATTTCCAGCACAGGGGCTCGGACTCGCGTCCGCGTAGCAGACTGCGACCTGCCTTGCCGCTTCGCAACATTCTGCGCGAATCGAGGGAAACAGGCACCGCTCGAAACTCTCGACGATCGCATCCCCATAATTGACCAAATGGCTCGGCGGTCCCCACGTCGTGGTCGTGGGACTGTTCGTGTTGGTTCCTCCCGCTATACCACCTGGAGCTGCGGGGGAAGAGGACGGGGGCGCAGAGGTCGTCAAGTCGGGGGGGTTCGTCGTGCCGGCTGAAGCGGGCGGCACGGTCGTTGTCGCGATGGCGTCGAGTCTCGTGAAATACCCTGCATAAGTGTCACTCTGCTCAAACTGGTTCGAGAAATCGGGATAAACCTGTCGCCAATTGATACTGCCGCTGTGCAGGCAATGAACAATGAGGCACTCGTGCGGCTTTGTCGTTGTGCTCGTGCTTGTAGTCGTTGTTGTGGTTGTCGCACAGGTAGACAGCAGACTCGTCGTGTTGAACTCCCGATCTGTATTTCCGACGCAGGGGCTCGGACTCGCGGCTGCGTAACAAACCGCAACTTGTCGAGCTGCCTCGCAACATTCTGGCCGAATCGAGGGGAACAAGCAGCGCGAGAAGCTCTCCACCTGCGCGTCTTCGAAGCGCAGTAGATAGCTAGGCGGGGGACCCATAGTGGAGGTCATACCGATACCACCCACCGGCGGTGGCGAACTAGAAGAACTGTCTTCATACAGCAATCGCGGAGGTCCGTCGCTGGTACTACTCGCTGGATCGGGCGTGGTCCCTGGCACATGCGTTGTGGTGGTGCTAAATTTTCTCTCGTAGTAACCTGCATAGAGGGGACTCTCCTCGTAGTCGTTATTGAAGTTCGGGTAGAGTTGCGGCCAGTCAATCGTGTTGGAGTACAGGCAATGTTGCAGCAAGCAGTCGTAGGGCTGTGTCGTGGTTGTTGTGCTGGTGGAAGTGGTTGTCGCGCACGTCGACATGAAGCTTGTTGTGTTGAACTCCAGATCGGCGTTTGGCCCTCCGAGACACGGACTGGGTTGCGCCTTTGCGTAACAGACCGCAACTTGCCGCGCCGCCTCGCAGCACTCCGGCCGGATGGACGGAAACAAACATCGCGAAAAGCTCTCGACCTTTGCGTCTTGGAGGCTGAGTAGCTCAAGATTCGCTGGCGGGGGCGCGCTAGTTGTCGTTGTTGGGAGGCCGAGCTCCCGTCGTGGTGGAGCACCACTGGCAGGAGCGCCTCCAGGAGGCATCAGAGTCGTGCTCGACGAGGATGACGAGGCATCATCTTCATCAAGATGCCACCGGCGCTCGTAGAAGCCTGTGTAAGTCACGCTCTCTGTATAGTGGTTGCTGAATTCGGGAAAGACCTGCACCCAGTCTACCGCATCGGGCGAAGTGCTGTACAGGCAGTGCACCAGCAGACAATGGTACGGCTGCGTCGTGGTTGTGGTGGTCGACGTGCTCGTGGTTGGGACCACCCACGTGTCCTCTGGAACCAGTTCCCGCCAGAGAAAAATTTCCTGCGTCTCCTGATCTTCGGTGTTCAGCGTAAACCACGCTTTTCTAGTACTGGCACCACTGCTTGGGCTGTCACTGAAGATTGTCGCGTTGCGCGGCAATGGAACGACCGCCGAGTGCTTGCGCCTCGTCACCATCAGATCGGCGGGCGATTCGCGGAAAAGCGCGGTACTATTGCACCTGGCCCACAAGAGGCAGAGGGGCCCCGGCGCAAGCCACAGCGTGGCTCCCCCTGTGGTCGTAGTTCCAGCGGGGGCCTCGTCGTTTTCGTTGAAGTAAGAAAGGTACCGGCAACGATGCTGTTCAGAGCAACGCTGCTCGCAGGTTGTGAGAGATGGCACTTCCGCATCACCACGAAGCACCTGGACCAGCACTTCGTCCGACAGACTCGTCACCCACGTCTCCGCTCTTGATACAAAGTTGGGCGCGAAGCAAGCGCCGCTGTTGCTTTGGGCTGTGTAGGGGAGAAAATCTTTGTACACCTCCGGGTTGTTGTTCGAGGATGACGAAGTACTAGTTGTGGCGCTGCTCAACCTGGACAACAACGCGGCGCGATCGGATGCGAGCACGTTCAAAGCTTCTTGCGCGGTCGGGCTGAAGGGCTCGCGAAACGGCCCGTAGTACCATTCAACCGTCAAGTTCCAGGCGGCGTCGGAGCGTCCGTGACTTCCGAACCGCGTGCGGTTGAGCGTGACCGCGCCGTAGTCTTTGGACACAGTCAGCGCCTGCCGTGGCAACTCGTTGACGGATCCGTCGGACCCGACGTCAACGACCTGCTGCAGAAACTGGTCGTTCTTCACGCGGCAGATCACCCATTCCGGAAAGGAGGGCCGCATGCTGTTCTGGGGCGCGTTGCCCACGAACTGGTTGTACCACATAGTGACCGTGTCTTGATGATGCGTCACCAGGCAACCCTGTGGGCGGTAGTCTTGGGGGTTGGCGGGCATGGGGCTGCCGTCGTCGGTGACTGCCGTTGGCCAAGTTTTGTCACCTGGCGACGAGGATGAACTACACAGGACCCACTTTTGTGGGGTTGTCAGCCGAAAGTCATAGGGCGTGCGTGGCGCGAGGTTGTAGCGGAACTGCTCCCCCTCCTCGTCCCAATAGCAGCCCCGCGGGTTCCTCGGGTCCGTTTCCGTGACGCCGCGACCGCCCACCACCTGCAGGTTGTTTGACGACGCCCAACTTTTTGCTGCGCTAGCCTCGCCAATGCAGTGCTCGGCGTCCGATATGAGCTCCAGCGACCACGACTCGCATGCGAAGTGCTTCACACGAAACAGCGTCATTGTTGGCGACGTGACACTTACCCCACTTTCTGGAACCAGCTCAGGAATGGCGCGGTCTGCGAAATTGCGCACGGCGGGCAGCGCACACTCCAGCTCCGAGAGCGGTTCCAGCTGCACACCCGGAAACGCCCCCCCGTCGCACCGCATTCCGTGCTGGGCCATTTCATCCCCCTCCGCCCCATCTACCACAAACTCGCCCGGGTCTCGCGCAAAAGTTCGGGCGTCGACCAGCAGATACTCCGCGGTGAGTGGCGCGGAGCCGGTGGCCGTGCCGTTTTGGTTGTAGCTCAACCCGGAAACGGGACGCGCGTACGCGGTGACGCCAACGTTCTTGACGTAGACACTCTGCCACAGCTGCAGCTGGTTGCTTTCCAGCAGTTCCTGTGCGAACAAGCCCGTGAAGATCCGTCGGTACTCTTCGCGGGACCGCCGGCTCACGTCCACGTCTACTCGCGGCGGGAAGAAGCCAAATCGCTCGCGAAAGCCGAGGTAGGTGTGGTTCTGCAGCTTGGTCATGTTTTCCGGGGTGGAAAACTGGCACTGCCTGGCGATCCCGGGCCAGATTGCGGGCCACGTGACTGCACCGACACCCGGTGTAGTTTCTTGCGCCTCGGCGTCAAAGGTCGTCGTGTCATACCCATAGCGCCAGGTCGCATTGGGCCGACACTTTGCGAGAACGCATCCGCTGTACGCGGATAGCAAAGGACAACAGTTCTCGAATCGTACCGGGGCCGTGGTGTTCGTCACGTTCAGACAAACATCGAGGTTGCGGAAGAAATGGTCCGGCGACATCACCGTGCCCAGAGCGGTAGACATTGCACTGCTCCCCTCGGAGTGGTACGACAGCGGGAAGGCGCTGGCCTGGTCGAAAAACTGGAACAGGTCGGGGTGGTCAAAAAGCGCACGCTGGCTGGTGTCCAGAAGCGTGACGCCACCTGCATACGCTGAAAAATTGTATATCCTTCCCCCGTGGCCCTGGATGTCTCCGATCCCAAGGCGCGCAAATCCGTGCCAGAGCTCCGCAGAACACTGCTCCTGCAGGCAGCTCGTGTCCGTGGTTCGGGGAACAAACAGTTGGCGGCTCTGCGCGGTGTGGTACAGGGTGGAGTATCCGGCGCTACTTTGCGGAAACGTGAAGTTCCAGCGCAGCGCACCCTGATCCGCTCCGAAACCGGTGCGGTACAAACAAGAAGCGCTGCTGTCAGTCGCGGGCGTGTGCTGCGGCGCGCGACACGCGCACTCTGTGTGGTTGACACTCAGCACCGACGCCGATCCGGCGAAAGCAGATCCAAACGCATCGCCGCACACACACGTGCTGCTGCCTCTCAGCGCAAAGTACCGAAAGTTAGCGCACGCCAGAGCACACGCATTTTCCGCGGAAACGTCCTCCGCACCAGTCTCCTCGGCTTGTTGTGTCAAAACCCTCGCCTGCAGTGTTCGCTGCCGTGGTCCAGATGAGGCTGCTGCCGCACCAGCCGGAGGAGCAAGCCAGTTTTCAACCACCTCGGAGAGGAAGCACCCGAGGGAGCTCCACTCGCTGCGCAGGTGGAAGCCGTGCTCGTTCGTCGCGTAGTCTATCTTCAGCTGTGCGGCGGCCTGACTTGGCAGCCGGCCGAGTATCAACGTCTTGAGGTTGTAATCCAACACAGTCTCCGAGAAGCCGTTCTGGTCACTCGTCTCGCTCGCGCCGCCGTACTCGAGTCCAAGCTCCACGTGATTCAGCGGGTTGTCGACTCTGACGTCAAACACGCCGTCGTCGTACCAAGCCGGGTACTTTTTCACCAGTGTGTCCCAGATGGACAGTCGCATGAAATCCAGATGCCCTTGCGTGAAAATTTCCGTGGCACCGTTCACCTGTACGTTGAGCAACCGGTTCTCCGCCAAGACCCGGCTTACCCTAATTTTCACCACGCCCGTCATCCCCTGTCCGCCACTGGCCGCCAGAAGCGTGACGTTGCTCGTTTCCCGAAGGTATCAAACGTAAAAATGTCTGGGTCTGGAAGAATGCAAGTTTGTCATGCGTGTCTGGCATGACTCTTAAATCTGTCATGCACATTACCAAAGAGCCCCACTTTTCTGTCAAGCAGAAACGTAGTTTGTCATGCAGAATAGGCAACACCTAGAAGCTCAGAAACTTGTCATGCTGAGCCAGCAATTGTCGCCTCCTCATGATACGCCACACAGCATCACAAGTTTCCAGACCCAGACATTTTTGCATTTGATAGAAGGTCTTGGTACGTGATGTCGCAGCCCCGTTCGATCGCGTGGTAGGCTATCCAGGAAAAAACACCCATCCCCATCCAATTTGTCATGGAAAACATGCATAAAATGCACTATCTGTTATGCAAAAAATGGATGGGGATGGGTGTTTTTTCCTGGATATAGGCGGAGAAGCTGCGCTCCAGATCGCGGTCCTCGAACGTCCGCGTGGACGCGCGGCGCCACAGGCTGTCGTACGGTGCGGAGTAGGGGTACCGATTTGGATTTCCTCGGTTGAAGAACGCGTCCCCAGCCGGATCGCACCGGCGCCGAAAGCACTGCATCACCTCCGCCAAGTACCCGTTTTGGCAGCAGAGACCCCGCAGCGTGCTGTTCTGCGAGTCCATTTCAAATTGGGGCGGCACTGTCGCGAGCGTCAGGTTCTCGTTCAAGTTTGCAACTTCCGGGAGGCAGTACCGAAAAAACTCTGCCCGGTTGTGCGCCGTGTGGTTCCCGACCGTGTACGGAAAGGTCGGCTTCGAGTACCCGCCGTAAAGTTGCTCCTCGACGGTGGTTTCGTACCTGTGCAGGCAGTCGTGGAGGCACGTGGTGCCCTGCGGGTCGTAGTACACCGAGCGCTCGTGCGTGATGGAAGCAAGTTGCTTTTCCGCACTCGGGAGAAACTGCCCGGCAGCGAGCGAGTCGTTGTAAAGCGAGGCTTTCACCGCGGACAGGAAGTGCTGGGCCGCGGTAAAGTTCGCAGCGTCCTGCAACGCGCGTTTCAAAGCGGCGGCGAGCACATAGCCCAAGAAGTCGCCTCTCTCCACGGTCTGCCAGCCGTCGCCGTAATTGGAAGTATTGTAGGTCAATCGGAAGGTAGACTTGTAGTTGCTCTCCTGCTGTTATGCAATAGAAATTTAGATTTACCACACGCGACGACACACGACTACAGCGCACGGAAAGGTGGAAAACTTCCACTTCTCCTGTTGTATGACATTGAGAATATATTTTGCTCGTCGTCCCAGCAAGAAGGGCCATACTATGGATGCAAGTAGGTAAATTCATTTCTCTAGTACGACGTCGTTGTGTGCGGTAAAATTACGGCTTCGCTGCATACTGGTCTCTGGAGGTTCAGCATGTCTTGCGGAACCGAAACGCTAACGCGGAAAGGACTGTTCGCGGAGGGATCATTCCACTTCCCCTGGTTGCCCAACGTGACAAGCGTGACGCCAGACGTGGCATCAACATTCTCCAGATAATTTGTCAAGTTCAACGACGCCGCGGGGCCTTCGAAAACCGTACCGCTTTGCGTGTCGAGCACCCGAGTTTCAAAGCTTTCCGATACCGTACCAGCCCACGGGTCGCTGGTGACCACGTCGTAGTCCAGGTGCACGAGGTTGTGCTCTCGGAAATTCCTCATCAAATGGTACGCGTCTCGGGGAAACCCGATTCCACACGCGCGGGCGTAGAGTGGCAGGTGAAAGTAGGTGTCACGGAAGTACCACCGATCGCTTGCGTGCCATCGCGCCTCGTCAGCGCAGCCGTCGTACTGCCACCGCTTTTGGGTGAAGGGATCATGGAGGACAGTGGTCGCGTCCCTTTCGTGATAGAGACCCTCGTATAACACGTGGTTAGCGAACCACGGCTCGCAGCAAGGCTCCGGATCATCCAGCCGCACGGCCACACTGGCCACCTCGAACAGCAGCGCTGTGCTTTGCAAATCGAGATCGTTCAGCTCGTAGGCTTTCGAAACAATATGCGTTCTTGTGAAGACAGCGCTTTTTCCCCGGCCTATCTGAAACTTCGCCTTAGTCGTTGAGCCACCTGTCGTGGACGAGGTGGAGGACCCTCCACCGTCATCCTCATCCGTCGTCGTTGTGAAGAGGAAATAAAATTCTGTGAATTCGTAGAAGTTCAGTTTGTAGTTCATTCCCGCATTTTGATTTTCCTCATCTTCGAGAAGAGAACTGGGCTCCAAAACCGCCCCGCTGCTGGGATCTACGAGCTCCATGCTCGCCTCCCGGAGCCGCACGGCAAGGAGAGGCTCAGTTCCGCCGCCCGCGACAGCCTTCAGAAAGAAGATCTGTGCTGGGACAGATCGCGCACGTAGCTTGAGGCTGAGCTCCACGTACTGGGCGTTTTTACCGTCCGCTAATCTCCGGAGATACGCGTCCGTGTGCGGGACCCGCTGCCCACTGATCGAAGTCGACGGCCAAGAGGAGGTAAAAGCTTTTTCGGGAAAAAAAGGACCCGTCGCCTGGTACGTCGATGGTGAGCTCGTTTGTCCCATCAAATCCGCGGGCCGGTTCAGGGCGTCAAAGACCCTGACCTTCACGTTGACGGGGAGCTCCGAGAACAGCAAAACCAGCGAACCCAACAGCTGCCCGTGGTAGGAAAGTTCCCCCCGATATTCCAGAAAAATCCCGTCCTCCTCCATGTAGCCAAAAGTGGGAGGCACTTCTGCGCTCGATTGCTGGTTTGAATCCACGGCGTAGTCGCCCTGGTTGTAGAGCAAACTCGGCCGCGCCTCCGTGAAGACCAAAGGAATTTCCTCTTCTGGATTGTCGTAGGCATAGGCTTTGATCTCCGCGAGCCTCAGTGTGAACATGGCTTTTCTGACGCCGTTGTAGATCTGCACGCCGAACTTCCAGGTCAGCTTCGCCGGAAGCTTAGGCGTCGTGCCGAGCAGGTCAGCGTTGGTGGTGGTGGGCGTCACTCGCTGATCAGCGTACACGGTATCCTGTGCGAACGAGTCCAGCACAGCACGGTAGAGGTGTTGGCCCGGAACTTGCTCTGTATGCAAGGTTTCGTTGGGTGTCGTGCTAGACCAGTGGGTGGGGTAGCAGCACTGCACTGAATAGTGTTGGCTCCACCCGTTTGTCCTGTCTGTGCGATTGACCGTCAGATAGCGCCCGTACTGGTTTAGAGCCCACGTGCCACTGGCGGGCTGCTCCGGACCGTACACAGCGTCAAAAACCTGGCTTGGATCGCAACTTGTTGCCGCAAAGGAGTCCGGGAGGTAGACCGTCTTCACGGATTTCCCGGGGCTATCGCCGATGCGGACGCGCTCGCAAAACGGAGCCGCCATGCGCGGCCGGCAAAGTTCGAAGCTCTTCGAAATGTTTCGATACAGCTGGCTGTCGCGGTCCTCCGCGCTCGAACTGGTGCTTGAGGTTTGTGTTGGAGAAGGAGAGCTGCTTGTAGGTGTAGCGCTAGTACTACCCGTTTCATCATGATCTAGAGTTGCATTCAGCCCGAAGGGAGAAAGGAACAGCGTCCAGAAGTACGACGGGACGATGCCCGGCCACGTGTGTCTTCGAGGCTCCAAGGCTCCGCGGCGCAGAACGCAGGGCCAGTGCGAAGTGGTGGTGGTGCTAGTGGTTCCCCCTGCGATGAGGAACTTCTGCGCTGAAGCGATGCTCTGGTGGCGCACGCGCAAAAATTCAACCTCCCGCAGGAACGCGGATTCACTGCTGTGGTGCTGCTCCTGCTGCTGGCCGCCATCCGTGGCCGACTGTCCACCCACCACGCTGCTACTGTTCATAACTTCGTAGTTCGTCGAGCGCAGCGGGCACGCGAGGCTTGAGCGACCGTCTGTAATCTCCGGGATTGGACTTTGTATGGCGCCACCAAACTTGTCCAAAATCTGGTCCGCCCAGAAGCGGCCAGGGTCCGTCCCGGAGCAGAACGACTCCACCTCCGCAGAGGACAGGCGATTCAACCCGACCGCGAATGTCAGATTGTACACGCCGAGCACGTCCCGGTCGTGCCGATTGTTTCCGTGCAGCCGCGCAAAATCACCGTACGCCAGCCTCTATCCACTGCAAAACAAGTATCGTAGTAGTCAGGTGTAAAATTTTCGAACATCTTGATTCATGACAAACGCAAATCTCGGCTCTTAGATAAATCTGCCGCATACATATGCATTGTTTCTGCTCGTTCTCGCAACCGCAAGAAGAAGCTGGAAACGGCATAATTATGCAACAACTTCTAGTTCTACAACTGACTAATACAATACTTTTGCAAAAATGCATAGCTCCCAGCCCACGCTCGGCGGGTAACACCGCTTGTCCGCGACAAAAACATCGAGGGAAAACTCGGAGGAAGTGGTCGCGCTTCCCAGCAGACTGCAGGTCACGTTGCCGTCGTGCGCGAAGTCTGCCTTCGACGCGGTCCGCACCATGTAGCGCATGCAACCACCAAACAGGTTGCAAGCGAACGCGCAATCTTCCGGCTTGGTGGCGTAAAACGTTCTCGTGGAGCTGCAATCCTGGTTCTCACAGCCGTGGTGCGCTTCCGGGTAGTCAGGCAGCAGAAAGTCGGGGATACTTACGTGGCCCATCAAGGGAAACCCGGACATGTACACAACCTCCTTTGTGTTTTCTTGAAAATAGCCCGCTTGCGTCGCGTCGCACACGCCCGTCCGCCCGCGCCACGCGAACTCCGGGGGCGTGCAGTTTGCTGGGCCGGATATTACCCTCCGGTACTGCTGTTGGCTAGGTGTTGCACTAGAAGAAGCAGGTCCTGTCGAGGGCACCTTACCGGTGAACCGGGTCAGCGCTGTCGTGTTGTAGGCTCGATACAAAGAGCACATGACATTGACCTGGTCGCTAGCATTGTGCTGCTTTCCGAATGACGCAAACTCCGTGTCTGTCACGTTCACGCTAGCAGCCCAACCCCCGCACGCCTGGGCAGGCGAAACTCCCACGGCGGCAGAGCGCATGTAGCAAAGTTCGGCGCAGTCCTCGACGCGACGGACGGGAAAGGTCTGACACTCGATGCGGCTGGTGCCGGGGTTCGCGCGACAGCGACAGTGCGGATTATCGGGAAGCTGCGGCCCCGGTATTGGGGTCGTGGTTGTGGTCGTCGATGAGGTCGGGCCGGACGTCGAAGCTCCTGCGTAGCGAAACTCGCACTGAGCAGGATGGTTGTTACACTCCGCTGCACTCTGACTGAAGCTGTCGCAGTACTGTTGATCCACTGCAGCGATACCGTAGCAGCTCCCGCTGCTCGGAGTTGTGGGGGCGGAAGAGGTCGAGGCGGTTGTCCCGGCGTCACTCGCTCGGAATTCGCACCTGCCTGTTTGGCTGTTGCACATAGCCTCGTCGTGAAAGTGGGCGGCTTGGGGATCCTCACAAAAAGTTTGGTCCGCTGGGTTCGCCGTGCCATCTATCGCAAAGCAATGCGCTTCACCGCCGCTATGCGGGGCCTGCGTCGAGGAAGCAGTCCCAGTTGTGTAACGGTACTCGCACAGATTTTCGCTGTTGCACGCGGACTCACTGTGGCTAAAACCGTCGCAGTGCGTCTGATCAATGCTCTGAATTCCGTAGCAGCTACCTGCCCCACCTGGGGGCGCTGGGGCGGAAGAGCTCGAGGCGGTTGTCCCTCCGTCGTTTGCTCGGAATTCGCACCTGCCTGTTTGGCTGTTGCACATAGCCTCGTCGTGGTAGTGAGCAGCCTGCGGATCCTCGCAAAAGCTTTGGTCCATGGTATTCCCGGGGTTAATCGCAAAGCAATGTGGTGTGCTGGATCCCGATCCGCCTGCCGTTGCCGGCGGCTCGGTCGAAGAGGAGGAATCTGTGGTCGTATATCGGTACTCGCATTGCGCATTATTATTGCAATCAGCTTGGCTGTGACTAAAACTTTCGCAATACTGCTGATGCATGCTGGAGCGGCCATAGCAGCTGCCGCCTCCATCGCCGCTAGGCGCAGGCGAGGAGCTCGAGTCTCCAGCATTGCTGCTGTCCTGGCGGTATTCGCACTGCGGCTCGCTGTTACACATGGCTTCGTCATGGTGGTCATTCATTGTAAAAGTATCGCAAATTCTAAGAATCGCACTGACAACAAATTAGAAACCTCAAAATTGGATTTGGAGCGAATTGCAAAAGCAAATGGGCTACCGTGCACAAAAATACTTTTGGCTATTACCAATGCTAATATTCGCATGTACGTGGAGGTCCACGATACTTTTACACAGGATACTAGTGCGGTGCGCCGGAATCCTCGCAGAACGCTTGATCACTTGCAGCAATCGCGAAGCAGTGGCCCTGGTCCTCTTCCTCGTCGTTGCCCACCGGGCCCCAGTGACACTGCGGCTCCTGGTCGCACAGCATTTGGTCGGTAAATTTCGGTTGTGATGCGTCTTCACAGAAGCTCTCGTCTGCAGGCGTTTGGGCCCAGCACTGGTAGCCACTCAACGCCCTTGCGCGCCGTCGTGGTGGTTGTGCCGTGGACTGCTGGTCGACGCCGTGAGCATGATCGTGGTCTTCCTCGTCGTTGCCCCCCTTTTGCAGATCAGCTAGGTTGCATAAAATCGCATTTTCTTCCACGTCTAAATACAGCCCGCTGGGATCGGCCTCCGCCATGCCAACATCTTTCCGCAAGCAGGTGAACCATGGTTCGGCCGCAGACTGTGTCGTTGTGTGTGAGGCGTCCAGAGCTCTCTTCGAATTTTGCAAAGTTTGTGCATCGTGCTGGTCAGCCGCGTTCCTCGTATCGGGCAGCAAAACCACAGCTCCGCGATGTAGATTTTCTTGGTAGTTGATCTCGGTTCTTCTAGTTGACGGTTGCTGTCCTTGTGCATGCTCATGCAAATTTCGGGGACCGTTCTGTTCCGCTTGCTGCGGCGAAGTAGTCACCACGAGATCCAATGGTGTTGCGAGGACCACATCGACTAGTGTAGTCGCGTTTTCAGCGAGAAAGTTATTCCGTAGCGCGCATTGCGCTTCCGGTGGCGCGTACTGCATCCCGAGCGAAGCGTTGCACGTGTCACAGGGCGGGTGAGAGCACGAGAAAAGCTCAATCTTGCTGCAGTTCGTGTTTTCTTGCGTATTAACGCTATTCGCATTATTTGTTGTTCCCGCCGACAGGTAGTGGCAGCGCAAGCGCCGCGCCACGTCGGCCCACGTGCTGCTGTTCTGCGAAACCCCAGTCACATTGCGCCAGACGGACTCGTTTCCGAGGTAGGACACGTCTTGCCCGAGACGCACCCGGTTTACTTCCGCCAAGCATTCTGCATCTACCAGTTGCGTGTCGTTCAGAGGTCCGTACTCGCACGCAGGCTCTTCCTCTTTCGCGACGGGGCAAACGTCGCAGGGCGGCCGGGAGCACCCTGTAGGGGCCGGCACGTTGTGGCAAGCCGCGCTGGAGTTGTGTCGGTAGCTGCAGTAGGCGTAACGCCAGACGTCCTCCCGGGTGGCGTCCAGCACCGGGACCCCGGTGACCACCGAGAAGTTTGGCAGGTCTTCTCCTGCGGGTGGCGCGCACACGGAAAACGCAGTCGACGCGTCTAGGTGCTGCGCCAGCACGCAACCCGGGGTGACCACTCCGGCCGGCAGATCGCTGAAGCACTTGAGCCCGTGCATACAATCCGCATCCCCGGCACAGGGTCCCTGACAAAGCCCCTTGTTGTGAGCTGCCCACTCCGAGATGGCGCGCGTGGCCAGCGGGGCGGAGTCGTCGCGAGTGGCCGCTCGCTTGTTGAAGTGCGTATCGACCCAGCCCACACAGCCGCCGACTCCCTATCCTGAGTGAAAACTATGTACCCGCAGAGCTTCAGCTTCAGTCAGTTTTGCTACACAAGTCAAAGGCTCCCGCTCTTATGTGTGAGGTGAATGGCTTTCTTGCTAGGTCTATCTATGTATATTGCTCTCATTCATTGTTCTTGGCGAGGCGCCGCGCAGTAGCGTCACAAATTGAGCCGCCCCAGCTAACAGCATGAGAAAACACTAATAGTCGCGGGGCTGTGCATGAAGAGCCGCATATATTTCTTTTAGGCCTGCGCTAGTCATTGTAGGTGTGCTCTGTGGTCACAAATCAGGGTCACGACTACCGCCAGGTGCGTTTTCACTCTGGATACTGGCGCCGACACTGTGAGGGTCGCACAGGAGTCGCATGGTGGCGAGCTGCAGTAGGGTGGCGCAGTCAGGCCCTGCTGGCTCTGGCACTGGGCTGTGTCTTGACACCAGAAAAACCGCTGCAGGTCACCGAACGTGGCGCTTCGCGGGCTCACGCCGATCTGCACGTCCGTGAGACTGCAGAGGTTGACACCGCCATCCACGGCGCCACAGGCATAGTCAACCGTGCCGTATTTCGTCCGGACGTACGCCAGGGCGCGATCAATCTTTTGGCGACAGTCTGTCGACACGTAGTTGGCCAAAGCAGCGACTCCCCGTTGAACCGGCGAACGTGTGTCGGTTAGCTCGAATCCGTAGGGCAAGGCGAGGCCTCCAGCGAGCGGCTGGTAAGTTTCATTGGTGCTGTCCTCTACTGCATCCGCCTGCAGCGTCGTGGCTGTAGTGCTACCTACGGAAACGGGTCCGGTAATGTTGACAAAGGCTTTGCGCAAGAAGTCAACAAAGCCTGCACTGCCAACCCCGTCGAACGTCGAAGGTTCTGTTAGGGTAGAAGTCGTCGTAGTGCCACTGAGAACATTTCCAGGATTTGAGTTCGACCCGCCACCTCCTTTTGCCGTGCCGACAAGGCCGCGCACCACAGAAGACGCGTTGACGACCGAACACATGACGGTACTGGCAAGGGCAAGAACAGCACCGCTCGCTCCCGCAACTTCGGCCGCGCAGGTCCGCGGGCATGCAACCTGCATGTGTTGGTTTGTGGAACATAGGCCCGGGTGCTGGTTTTTGACGCACGTGCACGCGTTTGCAGGATCCCCGTAGCAGTTGAAGCCGGGCACGGCGCTCCAGGGCTCGGCATGCAAGAGGAACGGGTCATCCAGACAGGGGCGGCAACGATTCAAGGGCGTCCAGCGCCGAAAGGTCTGGGCATAGGGGACCCCATCCCCGCCATCAAGCCACTGGCAACCCAGCCGGAGGCAATCCACGTGCGTTTTCCCAAGACTACAATAGTCCGCGTCTTCGCGAAGTGTGAGGAAGGAGGACGTCGGGCTGGTCGTGGACGAGCCACTAGTTGCCCCCGTCGTGCTACTAGAAGTACTGCTGTTCCTGCTCACAACTAGGCCGAGTGCATCGAAAAACTTTCGCAAGTGCACCACGGAGAGCTCTTCACGGGGATGCGTCGCTACCAACTGCAATTGCACTTCCACGTCGACGTTTTCTCGAACCCCCTCCGGCTCGAAGCCGCACGACGCTGTCAGATGCGAGACGGGGAATGTGCGCTCTGTAGCGTTGTCGCGGCAGCCCTGATATTTGTTTTCGTAGCAGTAACTCAGCGCAAGTGCGCCACTGTCGCAGCATTCAGCCCGGTAGAAGGGATTCCAGCAATTGCGCAGCGATTCTGCAGTCGTTTGCCCGCGTAGTGGCTCTTTCCAGGACGAGTTCCAGCCGTAGAGCCGTGCCGTGTCCGTCGTCTCCGGTACACGGCTCGCAAAATTTTCGCGCTCTGCGCACTCAAAGATGCAAGCATAGTCTTGCTCCGTCGGCACGCCCGTCGGTCCCACATTGTTTGGGTCCACGTTTGTAGTTGCAAACGCTACACGGGGCGGGCGTAGTTCTACGTGCTGACCGACGAGTACGATACTAAAGGACCACCTCCAAAACAGAGCAGCTACGACACTGGAACTCGCCCGAACAAAACCAAAATCAAACTTTTTGCGGCGATCGGATGACCCTGACATGTCAAGAACCAACTCAAGGTCGATGGCCGCTTTCGAATGACCGTGACGGAGCGAGAGGGTGTGGTGCCGGGTACCAGTCATAGAAATCTTCGCAAATAACTACCAAAGCGGTTGCCTTGATACTTGTTGTCCCCGTTGTGCAGCCAAGCTGTAGCTCTTCTTGCGCCGTTGCAATTAGCGGGACAAGGCGACGCATGGCCTGATCCTCAGGTGGTGTAAAAAGTGACAACATCTACTTCATAGGCGGCGAAGCCGAAGACGTCTGGTTGCAACAACGTTTCTACAACTGACAATGCGCATCTTTTGTTCATAATTGCCTGGTGAACTACTACTTATCACGAAGACGAGGACGAGCAGAAGGAGATCGACTTCGACGCGAATTACTTTCACTGGTTAAGAAAATGAATACCGAAGAACTTCTTAAGAAACATCATACAGGATTGGCAGGATGCAGACCCCCTGACACTGTGGTGGAAACCATATTTATCACCTTTTCATCGGAAAAACAAAGAAAGAAATAAACGTAGTAGTCGACAACATTACTATGTATAAGGTTGATGTAGCTGAGTATATATGCTATACTACATGATCTTGTAGTGCTGGTGTGTTAGTAAGGACCTGGATGACGTTTTGACTGGGACAGCAGGCTGCAAAGGGATCACGGAAACCGATGTGACTGATCTGCACCTGATCATCCTCTCAGCATATGTGCGAAGTAGACTCCTGTTATTGCGCTCACACTCTTCAAGCCCAATGATTGATGCAACACTCGCCAGGGCTTGCTCGAACTGCCAAACCATCACAAGTTGCTGCTTGTTCAACATGACATAGACGCTCCCAACTTTGAGATCTAATCGTGACTGATGGCGGTGACACGACTCTTGATCATTTTTAGAATACAGTATTTAAGTCTACGAATGACCCATCTGCATTGCGTACATGATCCTCGACAGCTTTCGCTATTGTCACGATGCACGTCTAGAAAAAAGAGAAACTGCTCAACACCGCAAACAGTGGCGAAGTGTTGACCACAATGCACAATTAAGGCGCTACTACACGCAGACGGGTTATTTTGATTTTGACATTTTCCTCGATGCGTTGCACGTTTTGTAAAAAAGTAATGAAGCTCAAGCTCCTCAACCTCAGAAGTGGTTTTGCGGTTTTTTTGCTGCGATGTTTTCACCAGAAAGGATGACGCACGAATCAGACCCAGAGAGAGGACCCCCCGGTGCGTAGTGAATTGTTACCCTCTCAGCATCATACATTAGCGGTTCGAGGACGAGGGCACCGCCACAGCGACCACCGAATAAGAATCGAAGCTGTTTCTCCTGCGCTGACTGTGTACATTCAAAGTAGGTGGCACAACCGGCGCGGGTGACCACAAGCCGCATCTTCTACATTTCTGTGCGAAAATTTTATAAATACGTTTTTCTTTTTCATCCTCGTCCGTTCCTGCGACAAGGAGCACTAGTATTCCAGTTTCCACTCGCAACATTGAACGCTGCAGCTGGAGCAACGCTGACCGACAGCTATTGCCTAGCTACGATGAAGACTCTCAACCGTAGCTTATTTGCACAAGAACTGGAGGAAGGTAGCTCAACTTATCCACTGGCACTGGCACTGTGATGTAGACAGCTCCTGTGGAGAGGATGAAAACCACCCTGCTACTGCTAGGAGAACAGGTCATCGATTGAGGAGGCGACGGTTGGTGCGGCGGGTCTGGCAGTGGAAACATTCTGCCCGCCGCTCGCCGCGACCGGAGCCGGCGCTGCCACGTTGCTTGACTGTGCTCCGCTTGCGACCGCACCTGGTGCAGTGGAAGGTGCAGCAAGCAGTTTCTGAGCCTGTGCGAGCTGGGTCGGGGTGAGCTGCGAACCCGATGCCAACAGACCCATGAGCTGCTCCCGCGACATTTCGGTTGCGGCTCCTCCTGAAGCAGTCGCTGCTGCAGGCGTGTTTGGAGAGGACGATCCCGCACCGGGCCCGCGGAGCTCGCAGTCGTTTGGGTCGAAGCTGCGCTGTTCGGGCACAGATTGCCGTGTGACCGGCTTTGAAAAATCTGTGACGGAATCCAGCGAAAGAAGATCCGGCGGGGGCCCACCGCTCGGCGGTGACGTACTAGAGGCGGAAGTGGTCGGCGGCGTGGTATCCAATCTGTAAATTCATTCTCAGGGTGTTGGTCACGAGCATGTAGTTTTGTTCAATGGTCCAAAAGAATAACAGTATGAGTATCTGGCTCGTCAAAAATTGACGAGGAGGTGGGTACCAACAACAGCATGAACATCTATAGTTGAGCAATATATTCTGGCTCTTCAAGAGCAAATAAAAACGAGAAAAGCACGAGAGCAAAAGTTCTACGAGAGCAAGTCCACAGGGGGCGCAGCCGGTTGCTTCTGAGCCATTTCTTCCAATGTAGGCTGGCGGACGTTGTCAACTGTTTGTTGCATCATGTGCTTGCAGCAGATAATAAAGAAACAAAAGATGATAAAGAAGCAACATATAGCAAAAACGCATGTCTTCGTCCAGCAGCCCAGTTGTGTTTACTTCTTGGTGAATGCAGCAGTGGCATTCCTGAGCTAGTCCTCATAGAGTTAGAGAAGTAAGGTCAAATGATACGTAATTCATATATCATAGTTCATACGAAGACGGACACGATGAGGAGCAAGAACTTCTTACCGCCTTCGCGCGCAGCCTTCTCAGCGCGCTGCTTTTCGCGTTCATCCTTTCTCTTTTTTCGCAGCTTTTGTATCCTTCGAATCGTGGTGGGCATGCGCACGCCGTCTTGGGCATCAGAGGCCGAACTCGCGGTTTTGCCCCCGTTCAGAATCCACTCCATGGCACTCTGGGTGTCGTTGTTGTGTAGCCGAAGTGCTCGGCGGGCGTCAGCTTCGTCAAATCCCTGGCTGAGCAAGCTCGAAAGCGACAGGGGATCGACGGCGACTTTCTGTGAAAACATGAACGAGTGGTGCCTTGGTGCACGACTACTTGCATATAGCTTTGCAAGAAGAAAAAATACATTCTTTTGTCATATATACGACTCTTTTCTGAAAACACCGGAGTAAGAATCGAGTTCGAGATGAAAGCGAAAATAACCTCAGAAAAGATGATGTACCGGCTCCTCTTCTACCGCACGGCCGTCCCGTTCGAGCTTGGTAATGAGCTTGATTCCAAAATCTGTTATGGGCTCCTCTTGTTCCGTATAAATTGCGAAACAAAGAAGTATTGTATCGCGCACGCGCTAGAATGTTGACATCAAGATCAAAGTCTGATTTTTCCACCAACAAGCATGGAAGTCGAAGTTGTCACGCACCTTATGATTACGGTAAAATAAAAGCAGGACCACATCATGTGTCGTGCCAGGCATAGATGCCACGAGTACGATACTCCTTATACAACAGGATATTCCTCGTTTGGGTCGGTCTCCTGCAGCTCTATGTCGACCTGGTTTTCTAGGTGCTCCGGCGTCATTTCGACCATGGGGCGAAATTCCATCCGCTTCGGAAGCACGCCGCTTAGCGCGTGGGCGGACGAGGCAAAAAACTCGTACTGGAGGTATTTTATGGTCTGGATGGTGCTATCCAAGATGTCGCCCTTGTACTCATCCAGGATGTAGAGCCACTCAAACACGTTTCGGTCGCACTCGACAAACTGTGCCTTGGCAGCTGTGAGGGCGGCGTCCGCCTGCATCACCTTTTTGTCCGTTTTTCCCAGGTATCAAATGCAAAAATGTCTGGGTCTGGAAACTTGTGATGCTGGGTAGCGTATTACGAAGAGGCCACAAATGCTGGCTCAGCATGACAAGTTTCTGAGCTTCTAGGTGTTGCCTATTCTGCATGACAAACTGCGTTTCTGCATGCCACAAAAATGGGGCTCTTGGGTAATGTGCATGACAAATTTAAGAGTCATGCGAGACAAGCATGACAAACTTGCATTCTTCCAGACCCAGACATTTTTGCACTTGATACCAGGTTTTTCTTACCCAGCTCCTCTACCTGCTTTTTCGCGCTCTTGTACTCCATCAGCTTCCGCTATGGAACTGTCAGGATTGAAATTAACAAAGTTGAAATAGTTTGTGATGCATAAAATCTATACCAGTTGGACCCGCAGTTTCCAATCGGCGCATGACAAATTTTCCTGGCCTCTGAAGCAAGTCTGTCATGCTGTTTAGGGCAAGATGGCTGCTCCCTGTCATGCTAGTCAGCAGCCCAATGCTTGACCCTTACCAGCACTAGAATCTGCCTCCCTTGCGCCTTCAGCAATAGAGTCAGTCTCTGTGTCGCATTTTATGCATTACAAATTATTTCAACTTTGTCGATTTCAACTCTGACACATCCATAGCCGCCGACGCTGCTCCAGGTTGCTCTTCAGGTTGCCTGAGGCGGTGCGATCGGGAGTTGGTAATGTTTCTTTAAAGATATACTTTTTGAAGAATTTCCTCCAGTGTCGATGCTGAGGAGCATGATAGACCACACTACTTATTTCGTCCAATATTTATAGGCGAACAACAATAAGAGGAGGGTCACAAACCTAATCCTTAGGTCCGCACCGGACTTACGGACCACCCGGCCGGGTGGTCCTTAGGTCCGGTGCCCCAAAAGTTGCTTTACGTAACTGCATGAGGAGGAGTTGCAGCAGCTGAGCCCCACTCTGACGGCAGAACTCTTACGCGAGATTCTGCATGTTATTCAATTTCTGCACGAAGAGGCGGCACTATGCCATAGGCAGTTTTGACGTAGATAGTGCAAGAAGTTTCTTTATATGCACTAGGAAGGACTTTCTATTTGGTTTTTGAAGCTATTTGGAAAGTTTCGCTTTTGATTTTGCATTGCAGTGTATGCATTTATAGGACTTTCTATATTCGTCTTCCGCTAAAATGAAACGTCACCCGTTGGCCGACGTCGTTCGTGCAGGCACACCGACGTCGTTCGCGCAGGCACAGCCACAATCGTATCGGGAGCGGTGCCGCAGGAAAAACAGCCGGCGCAGCGTCAGCGTCGTCACCACCACCACCTCTCCCTCCTCCGTGTCAACGCAACCAACGCCGATGCCGCCGTCGCAACCGTCGCCGGGGCGGCGTTTCCGGATTGATTGGAGGTAGAGGTGATGGCGGTGATGATGAACAATACTAGTGATGGGCAATTGTTGGCGCTGTACTGGCTGTTTTCTTGCGGCGCCGCTCCCGACATGATTGTGACTGTGCCTGCGCGATCGACGTCGGCCAACGGGTGATGTTTTTAGCGGAAAGGGAATATAGAAAGTCCCACAAATACATAGAAAAGAACAAACTTCGTGCACTGCATCAATCCAGAACTGCCTATGGCATTGCGTGTGTACGGTAGGGAAAACTGTCCCCACTACCCCGGTTTTCCCCAAAGACAATTTTTTTTTTTCGATCCAATTGTAAGCAGGGCGGGCCCTTCGCAAGCGACCTGCGCCGCGAATGGCCAGACCGAAGCCCGCTCCCCCAGGTGTGTTGCTGGACTCAAAGACACTGCACGCCTTGCCCGGCTTTTTGGGGCGCAAGCAGCTCGGGGCCCGCGAGGCAGCGCCCTGGGCAAGGCGCCCATGCCAGACCCGCCCCCCGGCCACCTAAGGCTGAACGCAATGCCCCTTGCCGCGGACCTGTCTTCTCCGCTTGAGGCTGGCCGGCACCGTTTCCCTGAGTGCATGTTCGGACACGCTGGCGAGAAAAAAAACGTATGCTGGGGATTTCGGCCCTAAGCAGCTATCTACGCACTTTCGGCCACCAAAACGAGCACCAGAAACCTCCCGAAAAGGTACGCATGCACGACCCCCAGGGAAACGGTGAGGCCGGAGCCTCAGAAGTTGGGCGCGGCCAGTGTGGCGGGGCCGCGTTGCAGTAGCCCACGCGCGGATGGGGCCGAAGTAGCTACACACATCCACAAAGCTTGCTGCCCCGTCAGCTCATGCGCCGACTTTTGCGCGCCGCTATCCCGCTTGCTCCATTGCATACGTAACAGCCTCAGAAAGTATCCGTGAAGAAGATCCACTAGCGGACACTATCCGGGCGGGCTGCGCGGCCGGTGGCCGTGTTGTTGCATCAGTTCATAAAAAAATTTTTGATTTGGGGAAAACCGGGGTAGTGGGGACAGTTTTCTCTAACGTAGTGTGCGTCAGTAAAAACATATAGAGGCCGCCTTTTGCTTTTCAAGAAATTGCATTCATCAATTCCACCGCGCGAGTGCAAGCCTTCTGAGAAGTATAGCTCGCGCAAGCATTAGTGTGGCTCTGCCCTTGAATATATGCGGAATCTCACGGAAGAGCTCGGCCGTCAGAGTAGGACTGAGCTGTTGCAGTTACGCAAAGTAACTTTTGGGGCACCGGACCTAAGGACCATCCGGCCGGGTGGTCCATAAGTCCGGTGCGGACCTAAGGATTAGGTTTGTGACCCTCCTCTAATTAAATCATGATGTTGCTCCCTGCAAGAGGGTTTTTTGCACGGTACATATGGCGATATAACCATATGACAAAAATCTGCGAAATTGTAAAGTGGAATCAATGACTATGACGTCCTCAACATGTCGACGAGCAAGTAGTACGGTTGTTCAGTAAGTGCTGCCGCATCGGATTGAGAATGTTGAAGTCCATGTCTCGGCGCAGCTTCGCTATAGCACTGTGGGGGGCATCCACGCGCGTGATCTGGTTGGCCGCTTCCTTCAGCTTGCAGGATTCGGCCGCAATCTGGGGGTCTTTCTCTTTGCCCATCCCCTGGACCACGGTTTCCGCTACCTTGAGAATCCCCGTGCACAGGTTCTCGCAGCTGCGCATAAACTGTTCGATGTTTTTGTACAATTCCTGCATCACTTGGTCGAATTCACAAAAATCCCGCACCGTCCCCTCAAACACCGGGTCAATTTGCTCTCCGTAGAAATACTTTTCCTTCAGCACGACCCATTCCGTCTTCAGCGCAGACAGATGATCGTCCAGCCCCTCCATTTTATTCCCAGGCTCGACACAGTGAAGACCCTATTCCGGCTTTGTTCTTTTGTCGCAGGAAGGGAACAGTGACAGGCTTTAGCGTTCCGCTGCGCTCTGGGAGTTGAAGTTCAAACAACTTTTTTCTCGACCACCAGTAAAGAAAGCGACACCTCCAACCCAGGAACAGGAGGTGGTCTTTTTTATACACATTATTTGAAGGTGTCTTGTTCAGGGGAAAACAAAATAAAGAAGTCTATTTGTTTTTCAGTGATTGTGATGTCTTCTCGTAAAATGATTCAAAAACCTTCATCGACCACGGAAACTTGAACTTTCGGCAGCCTTTATCTACTGTTTTCTTGTGATGATATTCGAGGGCTCCTCGTCCTCGTCATCATCTAAAGCTTTTCGTGCATAGTAGTAAAAGGCTGCCAGTACCGCATTCAATAGAGGTAGTCCGAGTCACAATCATATTCCAAAACTTGGAATTCAAAAAACGAACTCACACGTGATTGAGCCTCTTGTTTGCCTTTGCGTGCCTCGGTGATAATTGAGAGGCTCAATGAATAAACAGTGCTGGTAAAAATCATACGTCTAAGAACTAGCAACTACTCATACTCGCTCCCATTTGCTTTTCTTCTATCGCGACGCTTCATTGTCATTGAAGAGTTGCCCTTTTTAGGTGTGTTTCTCTTTTCTCCTGCACCAAGATCGTGTTGCTGGACGGAACACTCTGTCCTGACTGAAATGCGCCTGCTGCCGGACGACAAGCACAAGCAAGGACGTAAGTACTCTGTTCGCCCCTGCCTTCTTCGGTCGGAAGCAAAAGCAATGATTGATGAATGATCTAGTCCTTTTTATTAAATTGTATTTCATTCGCATTCGGACCAAGCCGTCAACCTTAATTCGCTGCTATCATACAATTACAGAAGAAGTACAGAGCCACGAGGGGTGCACCACAGTAAGTAGCCTGCTTTCTTGGAAAGTATTGCAGTTCTTGTTCTTCCAGTTCTACTTTCGGATTCGCACTCGGCACCAGAAGATGAAGAGCAAAACCTGCTTTGCTTCAGACTTTGAGACAACTTCAAATTAGCAGCCGTTACAGCCTATACATAATCATACAAAAGCAGTCGGGCAAAAATTATATTGTGGGTATGAGTCGTCTGGCGATGGAGTTCTCTTGCACGTAGAATTTTGTCCAGAGCTCCGCGCTTGTGAGGTCGGATTCCCGATCGGTGTTGTCAATTTTGGCGTTCTGGGCGGCGCGCTGCGCTTCCGCCGTTCGCTCCTGGAACATCATCGTGTCTACCATGTGCTCGATTGGGAATTCCCGCGGCAAATCCCGTATCTTCCGGGCCTGTTCCATTGGCACCGCGAGTATGTGACTCTGGTGCGCGCAGCGGCCAAACTTATCTAGTAATGGATCTTCGCCCGGCCCGTCGGTTCCACGGACGCGAGCGAACCTCTTCTTGTAATCCCAAAATTCGCGAAAAAAACCCTCAATCCTGGGCAAAAGTTGTCTCCACGTCCCCAAGTTACTGTGTGTTGAGCTCTGCTGTGCAAATCAAAAAGGTGGACTACAACTTCTGCGACGAGTCACGTACTTCTGGTTACAAAATCTCTGATGCTACTGGTACTTCTACGGGAGCAAATCCACGCATTTTCTTAGAGTTCTCGTCGGGCGAGGACTCGTCAAGCGCGGAGACATATTTGCACAGGATATCCTCCCGAATTTCGTCAGCTGCGGACCGAATCGTCCACGCTGCACCCGTATTATGCGCAAAGGTATCTTCAACTTCGCACACTACCACGCACGCGTATGGTACGACTACGAAATGTAACCGTACTGCATGACAGCACAACTCGCACTGTTCCTTTCACTTTCGTAGAAATTATGTTCGTAGACGTAGTAATTCTTTTTACGTTCCACCTCTATGATCGTTTAGTAGAGCTGTGCTCTTCTTTTGTATTTGCTGTTGGAGGGCGATGTATTAATTGTGCGTCGATCCTTTTGAAGATGCGGTGTGGATAGAATAGGTGCCCACCGGAGAGAATCAGGTTGTAGATGATGATGAATACCCAGCTCGAGTCCGGGAACGCGAAGCCGAAGGGCGCCATCACCAAAGTCAACAAGGCCGAACCGATGGAGTCGAGCACGCCGAACAAGCCGTCCGCCATCACCTCGATGGGGTCCTTGACCTTGCTCTCTTGCAGCTTCGCCACGACTGCGGCATTGTCCTCATCCGCGATCGCAGCCACGACGAGTTCCGTACCCGTAGGAACGCCAGCTGTTATGAAAGTGCACAACTCGTCGTGGTCCCCTAAGTACCCCCTCACTTGGATGGCACCCACAGCAACACAAGTGGTGCTGGCACAGATGCAGCTTTTGCATGACAAATTCACGACCGAGTCTTATTGTGATGTTTCGGCTTCGGGATGAATCTGTCACGCAAGCAGTGCCACGGAGCAAAGGGCGGGCTTGGCATTTTGCATGACAAATGAGGGCGGTGAGAGGGAGTTGTGCACTCTCATAGCTGCGTTGACGCCGGTACCGTCGCCCGAGCTGCCGCCCTCTCCGCTCTGCTTGGGAGCGACGGTTCCGGCAACGTGAAAGTAGGCGAATACCTGCACTAAGGCCGCGAGGAGCAGAATGAGCCAGAACGTTAGGAGCTGCAGATAGTAGGCGGCACGAACGGGCTTCTCACAATCGTACAGAATGCCGGCGAGCGCGGGGGGAAACAGGATCAGCGCGAACACGCACCAGGTAATCCATATTTCACCAAGCACGTAGCTTACCAAAGGGGTCTCGCTGCTCTCGCGCGTGTCGAAGGTTCCCTTGTACACAAGAAAACAACTGACTCGCTGGCAGAGCAGCAAAGCCACCAAAAGAAAGGAGAAAAAACGAAAGTTGAGCCAGGGCACGCCCGGCACCATCAGGATGAGGGGGGGCCAGCTGCCCAACGGGTCGAGGATAGCCATCTTTGCTTCACCTTTTGCCTTGTTATTCAAATCTTTGAAATACCGACAACTACACGCTTGCTAAACTACAGATGATTCGATTGACCAGACCATGTTGGAAGTTCGTCGTTTCCAAGGCGGCCCGTACTCTCGAGGTGGCAGGGCAGAGTGCCACAATCGTGTAGAAATACAAGTAAAATGTGTCAACTACATACCGACATTGTCACTGCTGATGCTCAGCGTCCCCCTCATTTCGTGTTCGTGACTTTTTTGGGTTTCATAAAGACGTTTACGCGAAGAGTAACAAGAATATAAATTCGAACAGTAGCAAGAACATACATTCACATTCTTGAAGATTGCCGGGCTCAGGAGACTGCGGAGCTTTCACATCCGAGTCTAATTTGGTCCAGGGTCGTCGTTATCAGTGTTCTCGTTTTTTTGATGTAATTCTCTGAGGATAATTTTCTGTCGCCGATTTTGGTGCTCTTCTCTGAAAACATAGGAAAAAATCAATCGGAACCCGCCGTATCATAAGAGCTCCACTCTTCTTCATTCTCTTCTTCATTTTCGTCGCTGCTGGCTTCCGAATCATATGATAGCGGGCAACTACGCCATCTCCTTGTCTTCCCCATCGATCTATGAGGCAAGAAAATGAATAAAAAGCCTACCGGTGGAGTATGGCAGTACTTGGTTCTGTGTGTTAAGGCCGACGCCGAGGCACCACGGAACAAGCCAAATAAATTACAAAAAGCGCAACCATACAAATTTGGGTTCTATCATTTCTTACAGCCAGGCTACCTCCTTTTTCGGTTTGTGTCTAGTACTCTGGATCGCCAACATGATCAACTGAGGGGAAGTTGGGGGAGGCCTTGATTTTTTTTTATAAAAGAGGCTCTTTTTCTGCTTGGTCAAGGAGGACTCCAAAGTACTCCGGATCGGATGTCTCCATGCCATCATTCTTGCGCACATGGACGTCAAGCTTGAGGCCTTCCTTGATGCTTTCGGTGTCGTAGCGCGCGTCTAGCGGAATCTGCAGCAAAGTTTCGCACCCCTTTGCCAAGACGAGTCCGACCTCGCGCGGCTGTTCTTTGTTCGTGCTATCGTTCATACTTCGGTCCCCTCGGCGTCGACCCAGCGGAGGCAGGTAGATCTTCGTCGGATCGGTTGTGTTCTCTGCTGCTCCCAAAGAATGAGTCAAGGGGAACCAGTTGGGGCAGAGTTGGGCGGTGTGCAAGGTCATTCCCATACGGCTTGCCAAGTTCGATGCGGTTGTGCGATCCTGAATGTCCATAGCAGGATCGTCTTCCTGCGGCGCAACATCCTGTTTCGCCTGCTCCTGGTCTGCATGAGCAAGATCCGCATCCTGCGCAGGAGCCGGAGCTGTATTCTTCTTGCATGGAACGTTTAACACGAACCCAGTTTGTTCATGGAGCTTGAGAAACCGCTCCGTCATTTCCAAGTCTTCGCGTCTATGTCCACAAAGGGACCACTTCCAAAAGGCAATGCGAGCCCGCAGCACCGGGTTCGTCAGCTCGGTCGCATCCATGACGAACTCCGCCGCGTGCAGGCCTTGGTGAAACAGGAACACTATGTCGCCGAGCGACAGTGCGTCCGCGCTTTTTCGCAGGGTTTCGCTGAGCAGCTTTTGCATGTCCTCGTCGAACAGGCGGCGTGAAGATGAGGACCAAGTCGGGGAAACATTAGAAGGTGTCGAGGAGGACACAGAAGATGCGGATGAGTTCGCAGCACAGTTATTCCCGTTTGGGTTTGCGCGACGAGAAATCATCTTCCCGTCCTTTTTCTTGCCCTTTTGTTCCTCCCCGCTCGTCGTGCCGTCGACAGGAAGGTCACGACTGGCATCGCCAGCGGAGGCCACAGTTTCTTCGAGTGACTCTGCGGGGGAAGATTCCTCGACGCTGATCTCCTGCGCTCCTTGAGCAAAACAACTACCTGGGCTAAAATTAAGTCCTCTGCTCGTGGTGCAGTCGGTTCTGTGGGGTAGTTGCGACGATGTTCCGGCTCCCAAGCCTGCTTCCGGTGCGCCGGTTCCTTCAAGATGCAACGTCACCGGAGCCGGAGGCGCGGTTGACGGAAAAAGTTGCTGATTTAACTGGCCGCTCGACGTGCCCGTACTGGTACTCGATAAATGCTTATGGAAGTAGAGACCTGCGGGAAATCGGCAAAACGAGAATAGAACTTGTCGCTTGGATGTTTTTGATGAAGCCTGGAGACTGTAAAAACTTCGGGCTACTTCTACTCTACTGGATGATCTCAACAGATACTTGATTCGTCTACAGTGGCAGAAGATTTAACAAAACATGCACCGCCACGAAGTCGAGTGCTGTGAAAGTGCGGGCCCAACAAGAACTGATACATATTTATTGACTCTATTGTCTTTTATTTTTTCAAGGAATGAATAAAAATGCATCTGCATCATGGCACCTGTTCAACATTTCTACCATTTCCATTCTGAAAACTTCCCACAGGACAGACTCATACTGCGCGAAATCGTCGCCGAGAAGCCCTCGCTCTGACTCAAAGCGCACGAAGTCTTGCACTTTCGCCAGTAGCGTAGCGACCCTGGCTTGCAGTCTTTCCCTGCTTTCCGATGGACGCGCAAAAAGTGCGATCCAAGGTCGCCAACTTTCGTTCCCGTCTGGGGCAGGGCCGTCCTCCCCGTTATTTTTGTGCGTCAGAGAACGCAGGAACTCCTCCATTAGCTTATCTAAGTCGAGCTGCAGGTGGTTCACAAACCACTGGTGATGTTCACGCGTGTAGACAATTCGGTCGTAGGTAGCTTTGTCGTGACAGTGGTACGCCAGATACTGCGTTGCGAGCGGGGCATCGCGCCAAAAACTCCACATGTAGGTGGTCTTGCTGCTTCCGCGCCCAAGATCCTCGTCGCAAGACCGGTCGAGAATGTACTCGCGGAGAGAGAAGTCCCGCCGCTCCAACAGGTCCTCTCGAAGCTGAGCGTGTACCGCTGCCCGCTGCTCGTCCTCGTCCCCTGACGAATTATGACGGTCCGGACAAGCAGGAGCAGCAACATGCTGGCTTTGACTCAGCCACAAGTCCAGGTCCAGTCCTGGGTCGCGCACCCGCCCTCTGCCATGCGTCGCCATGACAAAGTCGCGCTCGTTGGGAAAGAGGATGCGGCCGTTCAAACTTGCCACGAGCCCCCCGCCCGTGTAGCTCCAGGACGCGACGGTCAAGTCACGCGTGATGCCGTCCTTCTTTTTCTGCACCTGCCGCAGAAGAAAGATGGTGTTTCCGGGATGTGCAAGCATGTCTCGGGGGTGGTCTTCCTCGTTGTAGTCCTCCATCTCGCACTCGGCGTAGGCATTCAGCTGGTGGTGCGAAATAGACGCCGCTGCGACACTTCTGGTCGGAAACAGTGTGACGTCCATAGACTGCTCTTGTCCGTGTCGTGGGGGAAGACGTGTGGTCACTACGCGTGGTCGTTCGAAGAGGTACTGTTCCCGAATCCACGCCCAATGCGTGGAAACCCGCTCCCTGAACTCCTCTAAGGTCTGACACATCACCAAATTTTGCTGGAACCCCGGGCGCAGGTCGGCCATGCGTGCTCTTGCCGAGTCCACCGGTTTGATTTCACCAGTCTCGACGTCGAAGCAGTGCGCAACAGTTTGCTCCGTTCGTCCCGCTTCGTAGGTGCGTTTCGCGAAGCTGAACGGCTTGCACAAATCTTCTCGCCAACTGAGTCTCAGCGACGGAGTAATGTTATCCACGAGGCCTTTATCGTGCTCCATCCAAAAGACTTTTCGAAAGCGCTTTCGTACTTTTCCTTCAAGGAGGCCGCGTTCCAACGCAGCGATTCCGGGGCGGTGGGTCGCGGGAATCAAACAAGTTGTGCGGTCGTCGAACGCAACACTGCCGTCTGGTGCCGTCGTGCTAATGTGTTTCTTCGGCCCCATCGTTAGACCCGGCAAGCAGAAACGGTAGTCGCGCAAAAGAGTGCGCCGGCGGTCGAGAAACCAGTGCAGTCCGACATAATCAATGGTCAACTCCTCCCCGGGGGGTATCGGACGGAGCGCGACGACGAAGGCCTCCCAGGTGTGCGCCAGCGGCGCCTGGTGTTCATCCCTTTGCTCTTCCCTTTGTTCATCACCGGCGGCCACGCTTCTACTCCTTCCGTCGTAATCATCACCGCAAGCAACATGATCCTGTCGCAGGCAGTACCGGTGATGGGTGTTGAAGCCCTGGATAGCATCCGTTTCGGCGGTGAAGTGAAATGCAATTGTCGAAGTGCTTTTTACTCTCTTGTCGTCTTTATTGGTTTGGAGGGAGCAGGACAAGGAGCTGCCCCTGCCGTCACTTTTGTTTGTGTTTTCCTGGTGGCACCGCCCGGCGGTAGGCTCACCTCTTTGCCGTGCTGCCAGAGTTTTCGAGTCAATGCGTTCGTGCAGAGCTTTCTGGAGATTCGCGCCTCGCAGCTTCCGCGCTCCTTTCGGGCACGGCACGCGCCGGACCTGCACGTCACAGTTTGGAGTGTCACTGTGCCGCATGCATTGCAAACGTGTCTCAGTCTACGACGTTCTAGATACTGCAAGACCACGGTTTCATTTTAAGGAGCGCGACGCTTGTCCTTGTTCAATCAAGTCCTACTAGAGCATTTTATTTATTGACAAATCCGTCGTGTTTACGCAGTTCGCGAGCTGGTCAACTACATGATGACAATTTGCATGTCACCAATCTGCAATATGTAAACAAAGCGACTCTACCGCTACCGGATGAAGCATCAACACGCACCATCTAGATCACACGACAGCTGGGGACGAGTTGGTCACCCGCGCGCCACCCAGCCTGGGGCATGACAAATAACCTTGCAGCACTTCACGTTGTCGTGGTCTTCCAGTTCCAGACTGAAATGGATTTTTGCGTGGGATAAGCTGCATTCGAGCCACGAGAGGAAAAAGGGCGGTGCCACAGAGCTCAAAGGGATTGTCTAAGTCGGCGACAGTGATGGCGTTCGTGACGTAGATACCTTCGATATGCTCTGCCATGCTCATCTCAAAACAAGATCTCTCCAGAGGGTGTTCCTGGTTCTGCTGTACAACCTCGGAGGGGGCCGCTCTGTTGTGGTGCTCCACGCCTCCAGAACCACCACCACCACGAGCATCTGCGGTATCATCTGCGGCCGTGGTAGTACTAGTACGGACTACGTCGGGAAGCAAGCAGTTTGACAGCGATAGAAACGCGACCAAATTTTCGAAATCGGGAAAGAGTGTCCGAAGTTGGTACCGGCACAAAGCTCTGCGCCGCTTTTTTGCACGGTCATCCTCGGGTCGTTGTCCTTCGACAGAAGACGCCGACCGAGCAGAGCAGTTCTTATTAACGTTGTCAGCAGCGAAGTTCTCCTTCTTCTCGATCCTCGTGATCAGCGAGGAGTCTTTGAAAATCAGTTCGCCGGGTTGAATCACTTTTTCTCCGCACCCACGATAAGAATCCTCGTCAGAAGTCAATTTTCCCGAACACCTAGTGCCGGTTGAAGACGATGTTGAACTGGACCCATTACGAGCTTCGTCACGGCCGAAATAAAGTCCGCTACCCTTTCCACTCTGGTTTTTTACCAAGTATCCTGAGTAAAAGCGTACTTACCTGTTCGTCCGCAGTTAACAAGTGTGGAACTTTTGCAAGAGTTTCGATGTTGAGAATTTGCGCATGATGACATAGACAGGCGGTGCAATATCAATTATGAGTCTAGATCCGTAGCGTAGGGGTGCTGAGCTACTAAATAGGACAGCCGTACGACCAAAAACCGTCTTTCCTACCCTGATCAAACCGCTACTACAGAAACAGAATTCCAAACAACACCATCAGAAAATTGTCTCCACACGGTGGGAGGTTTTCAGCACGAAGGTTTTCATGACAAATGAGGGCGCGAAGTACTCATAGGTACGTATTTACTTAGGATACGAAGACTGGCTTGTTTTTCCACAGCGGGTGGTGCGGTGGCACAGTCTTGGCCGTCGTTCCGAGATCGTTTTCCTGATTGATCGTTGTTGATCCGAGTGGGTGAGAGAGAGTATTCATCGCAGACGCAAACAAATGCGATTGCCCTACTGCTACTATACGAGCGCTCACACACAACTTCTACGTTGATTATAGAAATCTTGAATCAGAGAGTCAAGAGAAGTAGTACGGCCATGATGCAGGAGCTTCGCAACCAGTTGAAAATAAAGGTAGAGCAGCACGATGCCCTAAGTACCTTTGCAGATCCAGATCCCAACACTTCGTCCACGGTCGTGGGCACAAACGGATTTTCCCGAAGGCGGTTTACCAACAGTGCAGAGAGCCAATCCATGTCACTGGAAAAGGAATCCGACAAATTGTCTCGTTGCCGTTGCAGGGCTTCTTCAACGATCGGGAGGAGGTCACGCTTGTACAAAGCCACAGCGTTCTGCTTCGCCCTTTCCTGCTCCTCGGGAACTTCTTTCGTTTCCAACTCGGAAAGGCAGCGCCTCAGATCCTCGATAAACTCCTGCAGATACCTGTCATCCACGTCTGTCATCAGGCCAAAGTCCCAATCCCCAGTATCGGCATACCACAACTTCGCGAGGATCTCATACACAGTGTGAGAAGGAACTTTTGCGCTCTCTCGGGACCACCGTTGTCGATTGGGACTGCCGTGAGGTAAGCCCACACCTTCGACTTGCTTCAGAAAAGGTGCGCAGCTCTGCCGCTGCGCCGCCAATTTCGATGGTGGAGCTGCCATTTTTTTCAAAGGAGTTGCGGTAACGACGATATCGATAACTACGAAGACGAACAGATAGAAACTATGATGAAAAAAAGTGAAACTGGACAACCTTCCTTAGGACAAGCAGTGAGGTGGCACCATCAAGTTCACCTCGTCGAAAAGATATTTGTTTATAGTGTCTTTCTAAGAAACCGTAAACCGAGAAGTTGTGATGTGACGGTGCGCGGAAAACTATATGAAAACGTGAATCCTTGTTGCCTCGTCGGGCCCTTCGCCGCGGTGCATCTTTGTATTCAAGATCGCAGTCGATCGTGTCGCCTGTTATAACATTTTTCAAGAGTAGCAAATCCAACTCAGCACGGCGACAGGGAGAAAGATCTTTTTGTCTTGTGAGGTGGAACTCTGGAAAGGATTGCCAAATGATAATGAGTCTCGCTGAATCAATTGGATCAATTTAATCCTTCATCTTCACAACTACAAATTAGACTCATCTTTTTGTACTCGTCCTGAAATGCGCGGCCGCGCCTGAGCCTCCTGAGATCTACTACAACAGGCTCGAGTTGTCAGCCGGTCAGATCGTGTCTGGTGCAAAAAATTTGCGTTGTGAGGATTTTCATTTTCTTTTTCAGCTCTGGCCGCAAAAATAAAAAAAAACGCGCGTGATCATCTCTGTGAGGCACCTTCTAGGGTATCTCTTGCGTTCGTCGATCGGATTTAAAGGATCTGCTGTGATTGCGACGCACTTTTTTTCCCCGGTTTCGTCCTATGCACTTCGTCATTTTACTTTTGAATCAATACGGATCGCGTACGGAAAAAGATGCTGCTCTGCAAAATCTTCAACAGAGAAGAACATCTTTCCGCGTTGTGTTGTGCTGTTGCGACTTCCTGCGTTCCAGCTGTAGTTGCGCAACTACGAACTGCAGGGAGGCCTCGAGTTCGCGACTTCGTTTTCGTTCTTTATTGCGTAGGGAAAAACCAAAACTAAACTGTATTCTCAAAGACCAGCAGACTGATTCTTAATGATACGTCTTCCGTGATACATAGAGCAGCAGCCCCCACTCAAAAATCAATGTAGTCGAGGTTGTTCGTGTACACACTTAGGATCTTCATAATTGCAGAGCGTTTTTTTTATTCGTGTGGATCATGATGCGATCATGAGATGTCAATAGTCTTCGCATTCACAACGAAGCTAATCGAAGAAGTCATTCGTAGCTATAGAAGGTCGCGCTCGCGCATCTCCTTCCCGGGGCGGGAAAGGCGAGAGGACAGAAGCAGCGCAATGTCTTGTGCTGTCGTCAAATTTATGTGTATATGAATCAACGCCATACTGGTTCGCGGTCCGGGTACCGGTTGCTGTAGGATATACTTGTCATTCCGCGTTTCGCAGCAATATAAAAATCAACAGGAAGAGGTCGCCTTCATTTTCCGTTGCACGTCTAGACGAAGTGCTAAATCGCGCAATTGCTTGAAAATTGAGTTGAAGTTCATCTTGAATATAATAATTTGTTCGCCATTGCTTATGCTTTTGGTTTTGCTATTGCACATTAGACGGCGCTGAATCCGCTAGGCGTGCCGGTCTGGGCTAGCAGGGTAGCTGGCTGACGTATCTAGCAGATCCAGCTGGGCTGCTGGTGGCCGTCGATCTTTATTCAGTATTACCATGCCGGCGGGCGGTGCAGCAACTCGCGTAGAGGCCTGATGCTGAGGACCTGCGCTTTCCTCCTCGACCTCGTCTACGTCCATAGGAGTCGTCGCTCTCGTGTTGTAGTGCGGATGCTTATCCATGGCCGCGGTGGTCGTAGTGGTCTCACCGGAAGCCTCTGGTGCAACGGCCTCTGAATGGCCCACGAGCGCGAGGTCTGCCTCTGAGAGATCATAAGGTGCGTCACTTTGTGCTCCAGTCTCGTCCTCTACCCGGTAATGCTGGTCGTTCAGTGTCGGTGGGTTGCTGCCTATCGACGAATCTCGGCGGGCCTCGATCGAAGACCCACCACCGCCCGTCGTCTCTGCTCGTTGGTGCTGGTTTGATGGGTCCATTGTGTTACTTCGGTTTCCTGTAGTATAATTCGCAGAGCTGGCTGTTGCCTTTTCATATTTCTGCTGTTCCGGGGAAACGCCACCTGCACTGAATGCCTCTGACTGGTAAGTTTCAAGATTTTCACTCCAAGAAGCTCCCCTTTCCCCGTCTGGTGCTCGTGCTGCGCCACTCACACGACCGGCGTCATTGTCCTCGAGTGGCTCACCCGTAATCGTGGTGTCATCTACTTCCAACCGGAGGGCGTTTTTGTCTCGCCAAGTGTCTGCTATTTTGTGTTTCTGCTTCTCCTCGCGCTTGCGCTTGGCCACATTACTGCTTCCGTAGTCCTCGCGGTGGTTGCCCAGCTCCCTTTCGTTTTTTATCTTGGTTCGTATTGCCGCCACGGTTCTTGTGCCGCCAGCAGTTCTTCCGGAGCCGGAGGGAGAAGATATCATTCCGGGTGTGTGGTCGACAAGACGGAGGTTCATCCCGCTGCCGCAAGGACCAACATATTCGTGGCAACTTGAGTCGGACGACGTGGAGTGAGACGAGAGGCGACTGCACGCAAAGTTATTGTTTGACGAGCCACCTGCGTAGTACGACCCGGCCGCGTAGTTGGAGGACATCCCTCCATACTCAGGACTGGACTGCGACGTTTGCTCGTCCCCGTAGTGGTAACCGCGGCTCCTTCGTTTGTTTCTACTGCGGCCCACCTTTTGGTACATCCGCCCGTGTTCTCCGCATACCACCCGCCGGTCCTGGTCCTCTTTGAACGTTAGGTGCACGTTCGTCGGACACGACCGCGCTTTCCGCCTCCCGTCCTCGCTGTACTGTTCCTCTTCGCGCTCCTCATCGCCCTGCGGCTCGTCGGAACCAGAATGGGTGTACTCAGAATCTTCGTCGTCTTCCTCTTCGTCTGCATAATTATAATTTTTGAGAACTTGCGCATGTCGTGTCTATGCATCTGGTGTCATCATCCAAGTGCTCGCGTCTTGTAACTACAGTCAACTCTTTTAATTTGCGGCTAAGATAAAAAATGAATTTCAGGAGCTTGTTTTTTCACCTTTGCAAAAATGTTGCACGTAGTCGCGCACTTGATACACTTCAGGGTCGAGAATGATAAAAAATCATCTAAGTAGCACTTGCTTCTACAGAAGTACCGTCATAGTCTTGCTCGTCTTCGCTCGAATAGACCGGCATGTACTCGTCGTGCTCATCGATCTCGTCCACCCGCGAAATCCAGGGGTGCTCCAAAGCTTCTTTTGCCGAAACTCGGTCTGCGGGTCGCCAGCGTAGCATAGAAAGCAGAAAATCTGCAAAAAGCACTGCCTCCTCTTGTTCTACTTTATACCTATCGACGGGTTGTTGATTCTAATGAAGATAATCCATAGAAATGAGTGTTGGACAATTTTAGGCCTTTGCAGTAAAAGATGCACTCATGCGTGACGTCTCCACAGAATCAAACTCTCAGCAATTATGCGTGCAGGCGTGAAAGATGCAAAAACACAAAAGTATGTATTATATTTCGATACAAGCGTTAAAATGCAGTACTTATTCATACGTTGTCGCGTCACTACATCTACTTCCACATAAAGATGAAAACAGTAAAAGCAGCTGAAAGAATTACTTAGGAAACCATTTATATACTTCTCTGACAGCACTTTCTCCAGGGGCCAGTAGTGCAGTTTTTTGATGTTCAGCATGTGCTTGCAATTTTCTGTAAAGAAGTCCCCGGAGTATTCGCCTGTATCGAGCCAATCTTTCGGCGGAAAACCACCAAGAAGCTCTATCATTAACGCCAACTGGTCCTCGTCGGTTGACCATTCTGTTGTTTTTACATTTAGTATAATTACTTCACTTTTGGTAGATGAGAAATATAGCTGCCGCCACGGCGGGGGTGGTGAAGTGACTGCCGTCTTCTTGCGTTGCCGATCGTCGCCTTGGCCGAGGCTTTGCTTTTTGTGGGCTCGCCGTGCCGTCGTGGATAACGTTATGCCGCACGGAAGGGCGGCCAATTCAGAAACTCCAAAGGCCCACTCAAATTGCTTTTGACAACTCAGCAGTACTACAGTTGTAGCGCAGGCTGGTTATTTACTGCATTTGGTATTAGCAAAATAAAAAGATATCATTTATGGTACTGTCAGTGCTCTTCGGGTCGAAAAGGAAGTCTCCGGTGAGCAACTCGAAAAACATGCAGGCCGACGACCACAAGTCGGTGGTGGTATCGTAGTCTGCACCGATCAGAATTTCCGGAGCTCGGTACTGTCGCGTCTGGATTTCCTCCGTGAAATGTTTGTCGACCCAGCACCCATTTCCAAAGTCGGACAGAACGCACTGCAGATCCGAGAGTGCAAAGGTTTCGAACCGCGTCCGCTGCCGCGCGGGCGGGTCAGGCAGTACTATTTTCTCCTCCTCAGGGACGTCGGGGTGCGAAATTTCGTGAATGTTCTGTTTGTCGTGTTTTATAGCAGTAGAATTGTAACAAGAAATCGGCTACGTCTAGCAGCCTTATATATAGATACATTATTCAGCTACTTTTGCAATAGAATAGGTAAGGCCCTGCGAGGAATATTTCGATTTATTCACGGCCTATCTACGCGATATTAAAACGAGATCACAATTCTACCTCCTGCTCCTAGATGCCGCTGGTTGTACAGCTGCTCAATAAACATGTTCGCGCTAGTACCCAGCGACACAAGAAAGAATATTTCGATTTCATCTGTGCATCATTAACAGCTGTTCTGCGAGGCTAGAATAAGAATATTCGAAAATCATCCACCTAGAGCTGTTTGTCGAAAATGTTTGCAGTAGCAGTACCCTGAGTGCAGCTCCACTTCCCGCGTGCGCCAAGTTGACGCCGGCGGTCTCGGCCAGAATCTTTTTCTTTTTCTGGTTCATCTTTTTTTTCTGCGCTTTGGTTAGCTTGGTGGGCATTTCTTTCCCGGCCTCCCCGCTGTTGAGCTGTTTCCTGCGCAATTCGTAATCCTGGTACTGCTTCTCTGCCTGTTTCAGCGAGCGCAGAACGGCGTATGCTTCTTCTTTCACTTCTTTCATGTCGTGGCGATGCACGCAAACATTTTCTAGCTTGATATCCGTGTGAATTACGCCCACCTTCTCCATGTGCCAGCAAGCCTGTCGTGAATGTTAAATGAATACGAGAGTAGATGATAATGATGTTTTTTTTAGTTTTCATCATCTTCATTCTTCGACGATCCTGGTGGAGCCGAAGGTTGCCGAGAATCACTTATATTGACAGGGGATTCACATTCATCATGATCTTGCGCGCCAAGGGATTCAATGAATATCGGAAAGAAGTAGGGTGGGCTACTTCTGGTAGTAGAACAACATATTGCAGGTTCATGCGTCGAAGACGCATAGGCATAGATGAATTGCAATCGATATTATCGATCAGTGAGGAAATATAGTGAACAAGGGACGTCGATGCGCTTCGTACTTCACGACCGTGTGCACCATGTGAAGAGACGCTACAAGACGTTCCCGCTCGTCTCCACCGACGGACAGCACAAGCACTGGGAAGAAAAAATATATATACCTGCAAGACTTGGCGGGCAATTTTTCGGACCCATGGGAGGGGCAAGCCCTGATAAGCCGTGTGCTTCACAAGCGCCAGAAGGTTTTCGCCGAGCAGGTCAAAGATAAGGCACATGTGTTTTCCGTTCGGTCCAACGTGCCAAAAATGGTGACGCATCGGCATGCAGTAGTGCCGGCCCTCATATTTTGGATATCAAGTGTAAAAATGTCTGGGTCTGGAAGAATGCAGATTTTTGTCATGTTGTTTTTGCATGACAGAGAAGGTCTGTTATGGAAGCCCTAGCATCACAGATTTCGCGAACGTTCCGCAATGCTTAATCCGCATGACAAGTCCCTGTTTTTGGTGACAGGAAATAGGAACCTTTTGCTGCCTTTGCATGAGAGATTTGCGCGTGTAGTGGAATTCGCATCACAAGTTCGCATTCTTCCAGACCCAGACATTTTTACACTTGATATTGGATCCGTAGCAGCGACTTGGTCCTGCGGATTTATGCACCGCAGCAGCTTCACTTCGTCTATCCCACAGAAAAAGACCGACAGGTCATATTTGTAATGCAAAAATAAATACACAGGAAAATCTGTCATGGGCGAGGCCATAGCATCCTGTTTAGGGCATGCAATACAGATTTTTTTGTCTATTTATTTTTGCATTACAAATATGACCTGTCGGTCTTTTTCTGGGGGATATCGTCCAGGGCTTGCTCACAGACCTGGTGTGTAAGTATTCATTCTATATTAATTCTTTCAAGAGCAGCAGCAGACCTCCGCTTCATGTGGTCCTCAGTTGCTCATACTTTGTAAAAGGCATGCGGTAAAAATAAAACAAGGGTGAGGACTGTGATTAATAAATACGCCTCGCTGCTGTAGCTGCTCTATCAATTTCTCAAATCTATACCGATGCTTTGCTTTTGCAAATTTTCATAGCCACCAGCGCGTCACTGTTTCGTTCGTCCGCACACAACCACACGGTGGAAAAGGCGCCTGCTCCCAACTTGCTCAGGATTCGGTACCGCCCCCCGTACTGCTGCCCAAGAACAACCTATGTATTTCGTAGTTGTGGTTCGCGTTCGCACTTCTTTCTACGAATAACAATTGTAGACGAGGATACTTTTCCATGTCAGTCAATCTGCGGTGTAGATGACCTTCTACAGAAGTTCGTATGCGGATATTATTGAAACAGAAACGACCACGCGAATCATGACGAAATTTCTTCACGATCATGCAAAAATGAGAAATCATTGATTACCGGGTGATAGCCCCCTTTCTTGTAGGCTTTGGGGTTATCCTCGTCCCCACTGTGAGAGCACTTAGAGCTTGTGTATTGCGAACCGCTACGAGACGACCCGCTGCGAGACGATCGATCTGAATCGGAATAGTCCTCCTCGTCTATGAATTGCAAATCATGTGTCTGAATCATCTGTATTAAGAGCCCGAGTTTGTAAGGATGCTGTGGCAGGTCGACACAAATAATATGATCTGCAGCGTATGGGCAGAGATATTAGCAGGCACCTTCTGGTCACCTGAAGATGACTACATTTCTCATGCAGGTCTAAAATGCAAAATAGTTGTACAGCTCGCATCTAATTTCTCTATGTTCATCTACTGGGTTATGCAAAAGCTGCATCACGACCACGAGCCTGGTGGCATGATCCTCCCTAGCCCAGACACACTTTTTGCAGTGGATATCATCTTCCGACTGGGAGCAACTTCGATCCTCTCTGTACCGCCCCCCTTCCTCACTGTTTGGGTCGTAGTCAGATCGTTCGTAGCTTTGCTGCGACTGGAAGTCGGAGCTGTCGGGCTCCCCCTGGTCGCGCTCGCTGCGCAGCTCGTTCTGCGAGGACAGTACGGACGAGCCGTTGCTGTCCCGTCGATAGGTTTTTGTTACGATCTCCCCGTATCAAATGCAAACATGTAGTCCGAGTCGGAAAGTAGATTGCAGATCGATCCAGTGTAACTTTTGCGTGGCGCGCAGGGACAAGTATAACAGGTGGTTCTTTACTATTACTTCTGCGGCAGCCCCAGCCGTGCGGTGCTTTGTTTGCATGAGAAGTCGTCCGCTCTCAGCGCGACCACAAATGGGCGTCTTTTGCTAACTCTGGATGCATGAGACAGATTTTATTCGCGTCTCTAGCAGAGAGCCACTGCCACTTAAGTTCGCATCTTTACTTTCCAGACCCAGATCGATATTCGCAATGCATACCCCGGTGACAAGATCAATTTCGTCCACCTGCTCCACAGCAGCACCTCCGGGCGCACTCGTCTGCTTGCTGCCGGCAGCATTTTTCTTCTTTTTCTGCTTGTTGATGCTCTTATCCGCTTGCGCTTCATCTCCATTGTTGGTGCTGCTAGACGAGGGCTGCCCCACTCGTTTTCGTCCATGAAGTTGTTGCTCATTATCTTGTTCTGAGAGGTTGACGTCAGAGAAGTCGCTGTCTAGTACCTCTTGCTCCTTCGCGCCGTTGTTCGCATTCTTACTCTCTTGCTGCTCGTTGGTCTGTTTCTTTTTGCCTTGGTTTCCTTTCTTTTTATTTTTCTGTTTTGCCTTTCCGCCCATCTTGATTTTTTTGGTTGTGGTACTTTCGCTAAAAACCAGGATGTTTTAAGTGATGAACACGTAGTACAAAGGCCACGGAGATGAAACACGGAATTGGGGGAAACCGTCTCTGGCTTACAAGAAAAGTCGCGCGCCGCTGAGGTGAAGCTGTGAGGATCCCGGCCCGCCGGAGGTGATCATGACACAGTCCCGGTTACTAGTCGCTTGCCCTGTTCTTGTTGCAATGTTTGCACGTAGATGCTGACTCTTTAAGTAGTGTCTCACAACAACATCAAATTCTTCTTGCTTCGAAGGCGATCAGGTTCCAATCAGAGTTAGAGTCGCCGTCTTCCTTGATCTTGCCAGCTCCTCTTATAACCAAGCAATCTCCTTCTTCACTTCATCAAAATTTTACACAACACAGATGAAATGAGCGTTAGGATTTCTTAGTATTAAGGGAAAAAAAGCTGACCAATAAAATAATACAAATGTCTGGTCGTGAGCGTCCTAAGAAACCTGGTCGTGATTCGATTGTGGGTATTGTTTAACATTGATGAAGATCGTCGAAAAAGATGACACTACAATATTGGTCGTTCACTGCTGCGGAAATCCACTTATGATCTGTTTCATGTAGGATGTTTTCGAAATCGAACTCAGAATTGCTCTGTAGAAAGCGCTGTTGTTTTTCAGAATTGCTCTGTGGCCCCAAAGAATTTCAATTTTAGCAAATAAATGAGGAGCTGTAGGAGCCACGACGTCCATAGCAAAGATATTCTGAAGTAGATCCACCATGGCAATTAGATCTCTTGTCGTCGATTCATTTTTGGAAGTCGATACATTAAATCGAACTGGTCAACAAATTTTCATACATTAAATCGAACTGGTTTTTAGAAGTCGATACATTAAATCGAACTGGTCAACTGCTTGAACTTCAGAGCGAGATCTTCTCTTGTCGTGTTCATCGTGGTCATCAGCGTCACGCTAACTTCTGGCTCTGTTACAACTGGTGCTGCATCAAAGAAGTTGATCCTCGCGACCTCATCGTGAGTAGAACACGCGCTGCCAGGAGCCCTCCGTCGAAACTGCACGAAAATAAAGAAGATTGCGCCGTGCTAGGATGCAGGGACACAAGCATGCCAGGCGTTTCGTATTATATTTCTAAAATGGGAGGAAACGCAATGCTGTCGATTGACGCGCTTCTTGCATCTTCAGCTTCAAGACTTATTGGGCAGGACACGGTCCGTGGTTGAAGTTGTGCCAAGCAATACACAAGGGCGCGCTAAGCAATGCGTATCCAGTTTTGGAACAGTGTCTGTCAATATCAGTTTCATCTCTGCAGTAGCTGCACCTGATCTTCCCGCGCATGAATGGTCGTCCAGTTGCCGATTCCCATCTCGACCATTCCTCTTTGTCAGTTTTATCATCTTCGATGATAGTACAACTTTTGGAGTGGTCGTCGCGCCACCTGCTGCTGGTGTCGTCCTTGATTCTACATCTGCACCTGCCGCTTCCGCGCGATCTTCCGCATCGCCCGTTTCGGTCTCCATGCATCTTTCTTCAGTTGGGGATGGTTGCAGCATCACCGCATTACCAGTAGTTGTCTTACATCTTGTACTCGTGCTCGCGTTCATCTTGCTGCTTCCCAGTTTCTCCTTTGCTCCTTCCTCCAGCCCAGTACTCAGCCCCCGAACGATCATCACCTGGTCGGATTCGAACTGCGAGTAGAGCGATCGGTCGGACCATAGTACGTTTCGACACAGAAACTCGAGCTGCGACACCGGCGAAAGGTGAAAATGCTGCAGGATCAAATGGTCGATCCGGTCCGCGATCTCTTCGTTGTCCGTTTCAAGCTGCTCCTTGATGCCCTCGCGAAGGGCGTTGTTCTGCGCACTCTTGCTGCCTGCTGCGGTTGGATCATAGGTCAGGAACTTATGGCGTTCTCAAACATTACATTCTGAACTGTTGCATGAATTTGCCATGCAGAACTATCTTGCGCCGGTAGAATAGATGATCAAGCTGCTTCGCATGACAAATCTCCGAACAAGGGCTACGCAGCATCTAAATCCGTGCCAAATCTGTGATGCAAAACAAGCAGCAAGCTTGCGCCTTTGACTGTTGCGGCTCTTGCGTGACAAATTCATTTAACATCTGAGAATGTAACGCTTGACCACGCGATAGAACTTCATCGAGGCCTCGAGCTTCTCCAGCAACTCCTATCCAGCACAAAGGTGCTAACGTTAACGGTTTTCACAGATTGCAACCATGCATCACAAATGTAGCCCAATAAGCATGCTATGCGTGACAAATTTAGGCACGTTGCGTTCAGTGATGCATTGCTGCATCACAAATTCCGTTAACGTTAAAAACACTTTTTCCTGTTGTGATAACTCCGGGTGGCGTTCCACGAACGGCGTCAGACTGGTGAGTTGTTCGATTGGCTTATATTTGCAGCTGTGGTTCATCATGTTCAAGACAAACGAGCGACTACAACACGTCATGTAACAACTCGGTCGAGCAATTCTTGCAATATTAAAAATGAGTTCATCGTAGCGTATACTTCTCATAAGCAAACTGCAGCGCCGTGGTGGTCACACTTTTCGTTGTGTTCGTGTCCAACAGAAGCTGCAGAAATTGCCTCCGGAGCAGCGTGAAGTGCACGCGCGGCCGCAGCCCTAGAATCCTCGGCGAGATATCGTCCAGAAGGCGGATGGCCTCAGTGTGGTTGTTTCGCAAAAGCGCGTTGCGCACATTCTTCCTCAGGTGCATTTTCGCGACGGGAAGTGTACTAGCGCGATCTGCGGATGTTGTAGTAATATTTTTTCCTTTGGTATTCTTTTCATAGGACGTCGTGGTGCTGCTGCCCATCTCCAGCAGCGATGATAGCCCGGCTGGGCAGATGCTGCCAAACCCAAAGGCTGCAGCATCAACTCCCTTTTCATCGTCTCCCTGTGGCTGGAAGAAACGCGACCTCCCGTTGTAGTTCGCTTTAAAGTTCTTGTTGTGTCTAGTACAACCTCGAGAGACATCTTGATCATGATGATCTTCGCGTGATCGCGGAACAAATTTTGATGAAGACGAGGACGAGGCTGATGAACCACTAGTCGGGCCATTTGATGTAGCATTTGAATTGGAGCAGGCCACACGTATGAAATGCAAATATGTCTGGGTCTAGAGGGTGTCTTGCACATTTTGCATGACTCTGGACGTCTGGGATGCACGCTCTAGCATCACAGATTTTGCGAGGGCTTCCTGATGTTGCCCATACTGCATGGGAAATGCCCTCTCGACCCCGTGGCGAACGCTGACCTCTTCTGCTGTTCATGCAACACAGATTTTAGGAGTATCCAAATGCAGCATCACAAGTCAGTACATCCTTCCAGACCCAGACATATTTGCAATGCATAACACGGAGTCCGGCTTCTTCCTCCCAAGCCTCGGCCGCCTCTTGGTTGCCGGTGATATGACACCCTCAGAATGGATGAAATCCTCAAAGTGGAAATAATTTGTGATGCATGAAATGCGACACCAAAGAGACTGTATTGCAGAGAACGCAATGGAGGCCGACTATTGTGCTTCTACGGGTACAGACTATTGTGCTTCTGATTAGCATGAGAGAAGGGCACCCCTTTGCCTAACTAGCATGACAGACACGTTTTGAGTGCTCGGGAAATTTGTCATGCGCCGACTATAAATGGTGCTCCAACTGAAGTCGTTTTTCTGCATTACAAATTATTATTCACTTTGAGGATTTCCAGCCTGAGGCTTTCATAGGTGACAAGGAAATAATTCAACACAACGCTGCGTAAGTCGGACTCCAAAACCTCAACTGCTGATAGGCGGTGGATGTAGCCGCGCAACCAGGCCTCAACGAGACCCGTGTCCTGGGGCAACAGGCGGCCTCCGTCGTGATCCGTGGCATCGGCGGCCATTCCTCGACTTCCGCCTACAAAAATATTATAGAGACATCAATCATAAACACGAGGACAATAAATACGAAATAACAATAAGCTACGCACGTAGAGTAGGCACTTGCGGAAAGTGAGCCCGTCTTTGGTCAAAATCAAAACGCATCATGTCTCATGCATAGCGAAATCAGGTGAAATTGATGCGCTGTGATAGATACTTCGATTTACCTCTACAACGTAACACCAAGCACGACATGCCGATATGGATACACAACCTACCACTTTTTCCATTCACTTCCAGTCGCTGAAAGTTTCAAATCAAAATCCACGCCTTACGTAGCTGAAAATCTCTTCTAGATCCTCTATGTGATGAGAATAATAGAAGATCATCGTCAACAGAATACCTCCAAAAGGCAACAAAGGCAGCGGTAGCGCTACAATAGAAGAAAAAATGCAAACATGGCAAAAACGAAAACAAGCATTGATCTGCGAGGCATGACGCTTGCCATTTGCTGGTTACACCAGCACCTAACTATCATGTATGTGCTGAGAATTACATGATCTGATGGCTTTCCCGCCGTTGTGAAAAAAAAACCAAAACTTCTGTAATTTTGATCAAAATGATGCACTACTGTGCGACTCGAGAAACAAGTAGAACTAACGAGTCGAACAGCACGACGGGTCGACGTTGGAACAAGATGCACACAAGGTTCGGGGTAGTATCTATCTACTGGCTCCCGCAAGTGGACAAAAATCAAGCTGCTGCCATTGGCTTTCATTGCGCAAAGAAGTGCCAGTAGAAATGCGTAGGTGGTAAAAAGGACGATAGAACGGGGGTGGGAAAAGTTGAGTTTTTGTTGCTGCTGCATTCTTATTGGGGAAAACTTGAAGTCCTGCTGGGGACGTCGTCAGAAATAGTGACGTATCTACTTATATCGAAACCTGCTGTTGATGCGCTCCAAGAATATCGGGGCCGCGCAAGCACGACTTTCGTTTCACGTCATCGAGAAGGAGGACGTTTAATTTATTACGTTGGAATCCAGTCACCTACTTCTGCTCGAAGTACGCGTAAAAGGGCCCCAACTCCCGTCAAGAACCGGAACTTTGCTTCATCAAAGCGAACAGACGATATTATGTAGAGCGCCGCTACGGAGCGGCATCGAAGCCGAGCCACAGCTTGCAGTTGGTCGGAGTGGAGCCGTACTAGTGCAATTTAATAAACCGCTTCGGTGCGCGCGCGGGACGAGGGCTAGCACTGCTTATCCATATGACCCGCATGTTGACCACGCACAGTAGACAACATCGCAGAACTGTTGCCACTGGAAAAGGCGTCGAATTCAACTCGTCGCGCTCGCGTTTCGGTCGTTTGCGCACAGGAACAGAATTATGGTCATATAATTATCGCAAATCCCGTCTCTGTCCGTACCTGGTGCGTATCTCAATGCTGCACTCGTCCTGCTCGTGACAGCAACCGCAGCTGGCCGTTGCTGGTGGTCGGTGGTGCTTCTACTGCAGCTCCGTCACTATTTCTTCATCCCCGCCCCCGGCAGACGAATCAACACGGTGCGGCAACCACTTGATGTTCGTTCTTCTTGGAAGCTCTGTTTGAAAATTGAATATGGCCAGCTTTTTTCCCTTATACTTTCTCTTTCATCGAAGCGTGTAGTTTCGCTTCTTGTTCGAATGCAGCTTCGAACCATAATAGACACACAACGAGGACACGTCAGGTAGTAGCATGATCAGGATGTCGATGATAAGAACATCATCATAAAGTTTTTTAGTGCCTCCCCTCCAGCATCAAATCTACTCAAGAATCACTGACTTCTCGACAATTGTTCCCCAAGCATGCAAATGATATAGGAAATGTTGAGGACGAGGACGCCGGTGGACACAGCACTGACTGCATCGATCTTGTTCACTCCGGGTCCAGTAAGTAACTGCAAAAATAAGTGAAAAGGAAAACGAATGCAAATACAGGTACCTGAAAAATAGTGTGCAATGTACAATCGGTACCGGGTGGCTTGGAGTGGGACCGTATTTCCAGGGTGGGTCGTGGGGACAAATATGAGCAAGAATTGTTCCACGTTGTCGATCGCTATGTTGATATGTGAAAATCATGCTGGATGGTCGTGTGTCGTCTAGTCGCAAGGATGTCGCCTCGATCGGTGAAGATTTTTTCCTTTTGATGTTGATAATCAAAAAAACCTTCACCCCTGTATTAAATGTCGTCGTCGAATTCCAGGGACACGGGCGAGTAAACGACCTCAATGTGCCGCAGGTACTCGTTCGCGACGCCCCCGATGGCGCCGAGCAGTCCGCCGATCTGGTAGCAGTAGTGCTCTACTCGCAGCAGGGACAGGCGGATCTTGTACTTGCTTTCGTCCGCGACTTGTAGGAGGCCGAAAATGCAACCAAAAATGGCGCCCATGAAGAAGGCCAACAGCAGGACGACGTGCACCTGGTTTGGCGACTCCACGATGGGGCGCGCGATGGTGTTCCCCTGGACGAAGCCGACTGTGTAGTTGACCAGGTCGATTACCGAGAAGGTGAGCGCGAAGCTGACACTGATCCCGAGCACGCTGTAGAGCGGCACCTTCGTTAGCGGAGAAAGCTTGAAGTACCAGTCCTTCTCGAGCATGAAGCACAAGACGCCGCTCGCGATGATGAGGTAGCTAAAGAGCGTCAGGTGGAATTTCCTTCGCGCGTCGGCCTCGTCGCTCGCGGACGGGTGGGCGGTATTCACCTCCTGCTGCTTCAGCCGCCAGAGAATAATGCAACCCACACAGCAGAACAACACGCCGAAGTAGGTCGCGAAAAAAGCGTTCAGGGATATCTCCAGAAGGGTACAATTGACGATCAAGGAGATGGTGATCCCAAGCGCGATGCCTGCGCAGGCAGAAAGGGTGGCTCGGCACAAAAAATTCTGGGAGTAGATGGGCTGTATGCCCGGATACGTCTTCGTCGCATACATCCTCTCGGCTCGTCTTCACTTCGGGAATTCCACCATTCAGGTTTCTACTATGTCATTCATGTGAGGGATCACAGCAAGAACTTCAACTACAGAATTCAAAATCATCACAGGATATTTCTACACAACAAGCAACGAACTCTGTCTTGAAGATGATCCTGCGAAATACTAAACTTAGGCGCCGCTGGGTGTTGTTCGCTCTACCACCACGATGCACTAAAACTTCTTCTAGAAATTCTGCCAAGAAGCCTTGTTGTTTTGTAAGTAAGTACTACGCCGGAGGAGGATTCTTATACTCGTCGAGGAGTTGAAATGGAACAAAGAATTCTACTTCCCACACCACTGTGACCTGTTGAGAGAGAAACAGAAACGAGAGAAATATCATCCACATCACATTCACACTAAGACCAAGAAATAACTGGGATACAACATGTGTCAATGCTTCGTTCTTCTAAAAAGTATTTATGTAGCCGCACCAAATTTGCTGATGCTGATCTCCCACCCGCCCAATAAGCAATGCAATGTATGAATTCTTGAAACAATTACAATACCTATAAATATGTTTTGGATCGGGATCTTCAACTCTACTTGAACAGATGGAACGGACATTGGAATTGGTGTGGTCCTCCTCCTTGAAGCATGTTATGTTTTTTTATTTCGAAGGAATGCGCTTGTGGAACAGGGTAAGCGTAAGGTCCATTTCGATTTACTTTTTCAGGATCCCAGAAGGAATGATATTGATTCTCTTTTAATTTTTGTCTCTACAACGTACAGATCATTGGTCTAGTACTGTGGTTCGCATTTTCTATGTGTGTGTGTCGCACGACGTAGACGGTTAGATCCACGCGTACGCATTTTGGAAATAAAGAAAACCCCGAGGATCGGTGCTGCTGCAAAATATTTTATAAGTCGAAAGACAAAGAGAAGCGAGGAGTGACTTCCATCACAATAGGAATGGCTCGGGTGCTTCTCTGAGCACGATACTGACAGAGTACATGGCTATGTATTAGTCCCGTATAATGACCTCCCGCCAGTAGCGTCAGCTTGTGAAAAATTCCTACACTTCCTTAGTACTACCTTTTTACTTACATCAATGACAATGTGCAACGCATTCCATTGCAAGTGCTGCCACGTCTTGCTTCCCACAAGGCCTCCTAGTTTCAAAAACTCTAGTGCATACACTATGTCGAATTTGGAAGCGCAAGCGTCCCCGCCACACCAGAAAGAAACCGGGCCTGCAAGGAGCTGCGAAGACTAGGCACGAAGATAGAACAACGTCATCAATCCTAAACTGAGCTGCATCAGGGCGGTAGTTGTACTATCGGCAAAATTCATTCTACGTGGTCTAGTGGAGTACTTATTTTATTCGCAGGTCATACCAAACCTCGTTAAATACTGGCTTGCGCGAGTGCAGGACAAATCCTAGCTTGTCCTCGAAAAATCGAATCGAAGCAGCATTATCTTCCAAGATCTTTGCCCGAAAATGGTTGACGTGCAGCGCATGGTGAGCGTAAGACACCTATGGAATGCAAATATGTCTGGCTACTCTAGTTGTGGAAGTGATGCTGATGCGTGAGCGTGCTGGGCCTGGGGAATTATAGGCTTACATAAAAATCTGTGCTGCATGACTTGCAAAAGATGCTCATATCTGACCATGCTGCAAGGGGGCAATTTCTGCGGCAGAATACAAAGGCATTACCAACAGGGGGCTGCAGGACCTAATTATATATAATGCTAAGCCTCGCATTTTTCCAGATTTTCATTTTGTGGGTCTTGATGGAAAAATTCCATGACAAATCTTGCAATCTTCCAGACCTAGACGTATTTATTGCGATGGATAACATCAGCAGCCGCACCGCTTGGCGCGCGACACCCTTTTTCCGAAATTTCTCGTGAGCTATCATTACATTCAGCTCGGCGATCTGCTCTTCCGCATCCCAAAACAAATTAACGTCCCCGCATGGTACGAGGTTTTTCGTGCACAGAGCGAGGCGCGGAGCTGCTGTAGAAGCTGTCAGAGGCCTTCTTGCCGCTCCGATTTCCAGCTCATCATGGCGCATATAGTTTGATGTTCCGTCGAGCAAATAGAAAGGCGCCACTGTCCTCGGGGGGGCTTCTGTCTGAGGCTCTGTGTCTTGTCCTTGAGGCTGAAAATTGAGCCGCTGTAGTATTTTCCCAATCTGCTCATCCACTTCTGGGGCGTTGTAGCCCTTTCGCGGATAATCGCCTGGCGTTATCGCGGGCGACCGCTGCTCTATGACGGCGGCACCAGCTGGGACGACACCTTGAATATTCAGAAAGGGAAGCAGCTGCGGACAGGACGGGAGGAGGGACGCACAGTGATCCAACAAGTAACATGATGAACTTGATGAACTCGAAGAAGCAGAAGATGCAGTTGCGCAGGATACGACCGTTGCTGAGACCTGATCGGAGCTGCTCGCCAACCTGTTGCTCTTGAAGCGCTCGTTAAGCTTCTCAATCTGTTCGTGACGACTTAGGCATGGAAACGGAAACCTTCCCGCAATGGCTTTGTTGGCCAGGAAACTTGCAGCTTCGGCACCTGTTTCCTTGCTGCTGGCTGACATCTTCACTGGCTGCTCACCGGGTAGTGCGGGAAGGGCTATTTTTGGAAGCTGCAGCGATTCATCAAGTTGCACAGCAAGATCATCGGACTGGTCGCCACCTTTATGAACAGGGCTCTTCTTGCGGCTCACGTGTGCGCATCCAGGACGTCGACTGAGCTTTGATGTAGTGGCATGACCATGAGCATCTTCACTATCATGCGCGTCCTTATCTTCAGGTTCAGACGGCGCGATGTGCTCTTTTAGGACGCCACCATTTACCGTGTCTTCAGGCAAAGCACCAGATGAATCATGACAATCATACTCCCGCCCAGAATCCGGGACGGCAATCAGAAATGTTAATTTACAGGGATCTGTTACCCAACCGCGCCAGGCCTCGCGTTCTTCCTGCTGCGACAGGGGCTCGGAACACGTCATCTGTTGAAGGTAGGGGTCCGTCATCCATTGGTGGTAACAGGGAATCAGGTCCTCCGTGTATGGAATTAGGGCCGTCTGCAATACTTCGCGCTGATTATGTAAATCTTCGCGCTCTTCTTGCTGCTGTATGCTGAAGATCGTTAATCGCTCGTAGTCTTCCACGCTGGGTTTGTAGTCGGTAAAAGGCAGAAGTTTATTTCTTCTAGTCTTTTTACTGGAAGTAGTCTCGTTAGTATTTGCCCTGAAAGTCGTGGCCGTGCTCTGGTTGTAGTTCTTTGCGTCAACACGACCTTGTGCTTGCGAGGACACTGATGCAACAACCGAGCAGGGGGACGGGTTGAAAATCATGTCGCCATTGGTGCTCGGAAATGTCGGAGATCGTGAGCGACTCCGAGACGTGGACAACCTGGCTACGACGTCCATATTCAGTTTTTCAAGAGCAGACAGAAGAAGGAGCTGCACAAGCAAGAAAAAATCACAAAATGCTTGGCAAGTAGCGTGATCTAGTACAGCTCAAGGAGGATCCAGACGTCGAATACCGTTTAGATTGGTGCATTTTGCTTTTTTTACGTTGCTGGGGCAAAGAGATAAGTTGTATACTCCTGGACATCATTGAGGACGAGGCACGACTATCCTTGACTGACAGAAAATACAAGCAAATAAGTACGATGATCGATCATGCAGGGGTGGTCTTCGTTCCAGCAGGAGGCAAAGCTAAGGTGTAGAAATATTGTCATTGCCGCGGTGCTTGCAACGACGTTGATTCAGAGTTGAGTATCATCTCCGCTGCGCCGTGATCAACCTTGTGCGGCACGAAACACATTACGGGATCTCCTAGGCTTGAACGTGGTCTCGCGCGATCTTCTGCTTCATTTTCGATTTAACAACACGACTGCGCAGCTTCTTCTGTCCCAGATGAGCGGAAAGTAGAGAAAAGTGTTAGACTTTGTTGGTGATCTGTGAAAAATTATTCGTCTTCATCATACATCATCGTGTGGTGGACACCCGCTCCCAGGGAGGAAGCACTTTCGACGATCAAGGATTGCACTTGGACCTGCGTTTTCCCTTGCGCCCCAACGCCGCTTGACGGCGCCACTCATCCCGCTTGATGATGTCCAAAATGGTCTTCGGTTCGGCTCGCCCACTGAAGATCTCCTGGAGTCGCTTGGCCTCCTTTTCGTCTTCCTTCCGCTTCTTCTCGTCTAGCCTTGCCTGCTTTTCCGCTTCCCTCCGGGCCTTCAAGCTTGCTCGCGCCGCCTCCTTCTCTGCGGCTTTTTGATCTCGCGCGCGCTGCTGCTCCTGGCGTCTTTGCTGCTGCGCGGCCGCTTGCTGGTCCGGCTCTGCCACTTCCAGCAGGCAAGCCATCGCTGACACCACTTCCCAACGCACGAAGATGGTGACCAGAGTTTTTATGTTCAGGTGGGCGGCATTCAGGTCGTCCGCATATCGGGGCAGGAAATCCGGCACGACTGCGGCCTTTATCCGGTGGGCCGCGGCCCCTGCGTTTCGGACTACTTCGCTGCTAGCGCTCCACAGCTTCCGCAGCGCAGGCGTTTGGAAACGCAGAGCAGCGAGCACGAGAGTCGCGTGCTTTGCGTAGCCCCAAGGCGGCGCGTCGTCTTGCAAAATCGCAGCGGCGGCTGTCTTATACTGCTTCATGCCCATCCTGGAGTAGGTGCCCTTGGTAGTTCCGGTGTCGCGCACCGTGTCCCGCGTCGCATTGGCCTCGAGTAACTTCGCCTCGAGCTGCGCCGCCGCCCGCGGCGCACCCTCGTCGAAGGTTTCCCACCACCGGAGCCCCCCCGGAGGCACAGCGAAGTCGTGCTTCAGACTGCTCATCTTCTCCCTCGTCATGCGCTCCAGCTCGGCAAGCTCGTGCGCGGTGATTCCCTCGGGTTTCCACGCGTTGATCTTGTACAGGCCCAGACCGGAAGCGATACCCCGCAGCGGCGTGATCAATCGTGGTCCGTTACTTTCTGGCCGCTCGAGCACTGCTGCCGTCGCACCACTCAGCCTGCGATTGAGTACATTTCCTGCAGGTTGTTCATCGGTAGAAGCAGATGTCACGACAGATGACATTCGCCTGTTGTTCGTCTGAAGTCCAGTTCTTTCACCGAAGCCTGCAGAAAGAGAACACGCAAAGGCATTGGTCTCGGTCGTAAAGGTCTTGCCACTTGCAGTGGACGCTTGGCTCATGCAACCCGTCTGCGTGTTCATCTCTTGAGCTGAGGGCCGTTCAGAATTCTCCACGAAGAAGCCGCTGCTCGTCTCCCCGCTGAGGTGATTCCACTCGTGAAAATTGTACCTTTGGCCGCGCCAGTGTTTGTCATACTGGTTGTAGTGGTTCTCAGAGTTCCACTCGTCATACTGGGTGTAGTGGTCGTCATACTGGTCGCACTTTTGGCCACGCCAGTGGTGCTCAGAGTTCCACCCACGAAAATTGTACTTTCGGCCACGCCAGTGGTTCTCAGAGTTCCACCCGTGAAAATTGTATTTTTGGCCGCGCCACTGGTTCTCAGAGTTCCACCCACGAAAATTGCACTTTTGGCCGTGCCAGTGGTTCTGAGAGTTCCACCCACGAAAATTGTACTTTTGGCCACGCCAGTGGTTCTCAGAGTTCCACCCACGAAAATTGTACTTTTGGCCGCGCCAGTGGTTGTGATTCTGTCCGTACTTTTGGCCGCGCCAGTGATTCTCAGAGCTCCACCCGTGAGAGTTGTGTTTTTGGCCGCGCCAGCTCCAGCACGACTGTTCTTGCAGAGGGCCCCCGCGCCAGTGGTTGTCATACTGACTGCCACGAGATCTTTCGTCGGACTGGTTGCTTTTGTGCCACGAAGTCGCTGGCGCCCTCCCGCCACCATTGGCGGAGAAGCTCGTCTCACTCGCTCGCCCCGGGTGAAAGTGGTCTTCGCAGCAGCAATTTCTTCCCCTCGAACGCGAGCGGGATAGGGAGCGGCTCCTTGACCGCGATCGGAAGTTTGTGCGTGGTCTTTGTTTCTGAGAACGACAAGAGTATCGCGATCTTTGCTCAATTTCAGAGGGGGAGGCTGTACCTCCACGGCTCCTTTGCGGTGACCGCCTGCTGGATTGAGACCGGTACATGCTTCGAAGAGAATAGTTGCCATGATGAGGCTCGGCACACGTTGATGGCCGGGATCGAGATCGGGACCTACCTTGACTCCGGCTTCTTTTATTCCAGTCGTGACGATCTTGGGCCTGGTCAGTTTTATCGCTGCTGCTGTCATTGGAGGTGGCCCTGGTACTTGAAATTCCTCCAAAAGTAGTAGTTGTAGAATTATAGCGCGGTGTATAACCGTAGCGCGGTGTATAAGAGTAGCGCGGGGTATTTTTAGTTGCGTCGCCGCGTGGTGTTCCGGGTTCGCGTTGAGTGTCGTTTTGTGTTTCCGCTGGCTTGTTCCACTCTTGCCACAAATCTGTGTCTCCAAAGAGCTCCCTATACGCGTCGATGTACTGCTCTTCCAAAGTCTTTGTTCTCTTTTCGTGTTCCGGAAAAGCTAGACTCGGGGATTCTTCAGACATCCCGTCATCAAGGCGTAGCGATCCTGGCGAAGCAGTTGTGGTTACTGTACTCGTGTCCGCCTCGTCTAGTACTACGGCGACAGAGTCAGCAGGTGAAGGCAACATACGGGTTAAAATGGATGAAGAGTCGTCGATCCTCGGCATGAAGGACAGTGGACCCTTTGAATCTACAACTTCCGGAGGACCTGAAGATCGTGGCTGAAAGTTCGCCACTTGTTCCTGTTGCACGAGTATTTTATCTGCGTGTAGAGCAGGATATTTATCACTTGATGCTTCAGCCGCGCCGCCTCCGTTTCGTGCGCGTGCATCTAGCGGCGACATCAGAAGTCCAGCTTCACTTGTTCCTGTGCAAGCGCTCTTTAGGGCGCCTCCGCCTGCTCCGTTAGGGCTATACAGATATATATGATCTCCGACGTCGTCCGGAGGCCCGTCTGGGATGATATCGTAGGCCACGTTGGGGCTATACAGATACACGTCCTGATCTAGTACCGGCCGCGTTCGTAGTTTCATCTTCGGGACGGTTTCGATTTCGCTTTGAACACTGTTGCTCGTGCGATGGTACTCGTCCACTGCGGGAACGTCGGCGCTCGTCTGGTCTTCTTCAAGTTCAACACCGACTTCGCATGAGTCGCATGCAGAAGATTCCGCGCACACAAAGAAACGGCATCGCATTTGTTGACTTTAAATTGCGTGAAGTACTATCATGATCATGTTGCTAATCACGCCAGGTACTTGCTGTTGCTTTGGCCACTGCATGATGAATCTTTGAGCGAAAATGGATACGGACTTATACTGAAGAATGGATAGTATGACACTACGCAGCTGGCAGCCCTCATGTGCACATGAGTCGCGTTACCTAGTACAAGCATCCCAATGATGAATCGGGTGTTTGAAAATCATCCATCGGAAATTACGACGATGCTGAAGCATCACTTACCAGAGATCATAGTTCTTGGTACTTGTGCAAAAGACCACGAAAAGGCGGAGCATAAACGAAAGGAAAAACTTGTGAAGCACGACAAAACTAGGCTCAAGCAAAAGTTGAGCTACATCACCAGACCCATACAACTGGAACTGCCGGACATTCGCTGTCAGCACTGAAAGAAGTGTGCTCACGTTGGATTGAAAGCGACAGCGAAGGAAAAGGAAAATTACTCATTGTACATTTTCATTTTTCGAATTCGAAGCAATAAATAGAAGATATTCATGCTTCCAAGAAGTTTTCCTATTCTCGTTCATTTGCTGCAAACCACACATCATGGGGATGAGTTTCGCACCTCCTCCAGATTTTAACAAGAAAGGGCAAGGTCACCATTTCAAGCGAACAATCAATCTCTACAATGACTAGCGAAAGGTGAGAAAACCCATTATTTAATAGTATTCCGCAATAGAAACAAAGAACAGAAACGAAAAACAAAAACAAAGAATGGAAACGAGAAACGACAACAAACAATGGAAACAAAAAACGAAAACAAAGAATAAAAACGAAAAACGAAAACAAAGAATGAAAACAAAAAACGAAAACAAAGAATAGAAACGAAAAACAACAACAACGAAATGCTGACAAAGCGCCCAAGCTTCTAAGCGACGAAGCCTCGAAACGAAGGGGCCTCGAAACGCCGAAGCAGCGAAGCCTCGAAGCAACGAAGAAGCCTCGAAGAGCCGCGAAGCCTCGAAGAGCTGCAAAGCCTCGAAGGGCCGCGAAGCCTCGAAGAGCCGCAAAGCCTCGAAGAGCGGCGAAGCCGCGAAGCCTCGAAGCAGCGAAGCCTCGAAGGAAGCAGCGAAGCCTCGAAGGAAGCAGCGAAGCCTCGAAGGAAGCAGCGAAGCCTCGAAGGGAGCAGCGAAGCCGCGAAGGGAGCAGCGAAGCCGCGAGGGGAGCAGCGAAGCCGCGAGGGGAGCAGCGAAGCCTCGGAGGGGGCAGCGAAGCCTCGAAGGGAGCAACGAAGCCTCGAAGGAAGCCTCGAAGCAGCAAAGCCTCGAAGCAGCGAAGCCTCGAAGCAGCGAAGCCTCGAAGCAGCGAGGCCTCGAAGCAGCGAAGCCTCGAAGCGGCGAGGCCTCGAAGGGAGCAGCGAAGCAGCGACGCCTCGAAGCAGCGACGCCTCGAAGCCTCGAAGCGGCGAAGCTCGAAGCGCGCAGCGATCGAAGCCTCGAAGCGCGCCGCGAAGCCTCGAAGCGCGCAGCGAAGCCTCGAAGCACGCAGCGAAGCCTCGAAGCACGCAGCGAAGCCTCGAAGCACGCGACGAAGCCTCGAAGCACGCAGCGAAGCCTCGAAGCACGCGGCGAAGCCTCGAAGCACGCGGCGAAGCCTCGAAGCACGCGGCGAAACCTCGAAGCACGCGGCGAAGCCTCGAAGCACACAGCGAAGCCTCGAAGCAGCGAAGCGTCGAAGCAGCAAAGCCCCGAAGCACCGCCTCAGGCCTCGAAGCAGCGCCTGAGGCCTCGAAGCAGCGCCTGAAGCCTCGAAGCGGCGTCTGAAGCCTCGAGGCAGCAGCGTGCGAAGCCTCGGGTCAGCAACGTGCGAAACCTCGAGGCAACAGCGTGAGAAACCTCGAGGCGGCAACGCGCGAAACCTCGAGGCAGCAGCGTGAGAAACCTCGAGGCAGCAGCGTGCGAGGCCCCGAAGCAGCAGCGCGCGACGCCTCGGGGCAGCAACGTACGAAACCCCGAGGCAGCAACGTACGAAACCTCGAAGCAGCAACGAACGCACGAAGCCACGGCGCAACAACGTACGAAACAACGCGCGAAGCCCCGAAGCCGCGGGGCCCCGAAGCAGTAAAGCCTCGACGAAGCCGCGCCGGCCGGTGCCGGACCATGGCCAAGCCGAGCCGGTGCGTGCCTGCCGGACCATGGCCAAGCAAGGCGAGCCGGTGCCGGGCCATGAGCAGACCGAGCCGGTGCATGCCGGACCATGGATGGCAAGGCCGGGCCGGTGCGTGCCGGACCCTGGCAAGGCCAAGCCGGTGCCGGACCATGGCCGAGCCGAGCCGGACTATGCATGGCCAAGCCGAGCCGGTGCCGGACCATGCATGGCCAAGCCGAGCCGGTGGGTGCCGGACGATGCATGGCCAAGCCGAGCCGGTGCCGGAGCATGCATGGCCAAGCCGAGAAGGTGCCGGACCATGGCCGAGGCGAGCCGGTGCCGGGCCATTCAGCATGGCCAAGCCGAACCATGGCCAAGACCCGAAGCGAAGATAAAAGCCCCGAAGCAAAGAAGCCGCGAAGCGAAGAGAGATGCCCCGAAGCGAAGAGAGGCGCCCCGAAGCAAAGGAGCCCCGAGGCGAGGATAGAAGCGAAGATAGAAGCCTCGAAGCCGCAGCGAACGAAGTCTCGAAGCCGCGGCGAAGCCTCGAAGCCGTAGCGAGGCCTCGAAGCCGCAGCGACGCCCCGAAGCCGCAGCAAAGCCCCGAAGCCTCAGCGACGGCTCGAAGCCGCAGCGAAGCCTAGAAGCCGCAGCGAAGCCCCGAAGACGCAGCGAAGCCTCGAAGCCGCAGCGCAGGCCGCTCGAAGCCGCAACAAAACCTCGAAGCAACGCGGCCTCGAAGTAACAACGCCGCAGCGAAGCCGCAGCGGAGCCAGGTCGTGGCCGCGCCGGTGCCAGATCAGGGTCGGGGGGGCCGGTTCCAGGTCGTGGCGAAGCCTGCCGGTGCCAGGTCATGGCCAAGCCGGTGCCGGGCCAATGGCCTGCCAGCCAAGCCTACCAGCCAACGCCACGTCATTCATAATTGCCGAGCCGGTGCCAGATCTTGGCCAAGCCAATGCAAGGCCGTGGCCAAGCCGGTGCCAGATCCTTCCTGGCGAAGCCTGCCGGTGCCCGGTCGTGGCCAGGCCGGTCGGTGGCAGATCATGGCCAAACCAAGCCTGCCGATGGATGCGTGCCAGATCATACACGGCCAAGCCTAGCCGGCCGGTGCCAGATCGGGGCATGCAAAGCCCCCCCCCCGGCCGGTGCCCGGCAGATCATGACAAAGCCGGTGCCAGATCATGGGCGAGCCTGAGCCACCCAGATCATGGCGTGGCCAAGCCGACGCCAGGTCGTCCGTGTCCAAGCCTGCCGGTGCGTGCCAGATCATGGCCCGGGTCGCTGGCGCCAGGTCGCGCGCGGTCCGAACCGCCAGGCCAAACAAGCCTGCGTGCCGGCGCCAGGCCGTGGCCAAACCGGTGCCAGATCATGCCCTCGCCTGCCACCGTCTGCCACCCTGCCCGCCGGCGCCAGATCATGGCCAGGCCGGTTCCGAGTGATTCTGGTGGCCAGGCCCGCCGGTGCCGGAACATGGCCAGCCCGCTGCCAGATCACGCCCAAGCCGGTGCCAGGAAGCGGCAAGGCCGTTGCCAGATCATGGCCATGCCGGTGCCAGGTGGGTCGTTACCAAGCCGGCGCCATATCATCGCCGAACCGGTGCCAGACAGGTCGCGTCCAAGCGAGCCGGTGCCAGATCATGGCCAAGCCGGTGCCAAATCATGGCCACGCCGGTGCCAGGTCGTTGCCAGGCAAGCCGGTGCCGGGTCGCGGCCAAGGCGGTGCCAGGCAGATCATGGCCAAGCCGGCGCCAGATCACGCCCAAGCCGGCCCCGGGTCGTGGCCAAGCCAGTGCCAGGTCGTGGACAAGCCGGCGCCAGATCATGGCCAAGCCGGTGCCAGGTTGTAGCCGAGCCGGTGCCAGATCATACACGGCCAAGCCTGCCGGCCTTCCGGTGCCAGATCATGGCCAGGCCGGCCGGTGCCAGATCACAGCAAGGCCGGTGCTCGCCCATGCCCAAGCCGGTGCCAGGTCATGGCCAAGCCAAGCTGGTTCCGGGTCGTGGCTGAGCCGCAGCCGGTGCCAAATCATGGCCAGGCCAGCCACCAAGCCGGTGCCTGCCAGATCATGGCAAGGCCAAGCCCTTGCGCCAGATCATGGCCAAGCCGGTGCCGGATGGATCATGGCCAAGCCTGCCTGCCGGTGTCAGAGCATCGCCAAGCCGGTGCCAAATCACGGCGAAGGTAGGCGGTGCCAGATCATGGCCATGCCGGTGCCCGATCATGCCCAAGCCGGTGCCGGACCCTGGCCACGCCGGTTTCAGGCCCTGGCTAAGCCGGTGCCAGACCCTGGCCAAGCCGGTGCCCGATCATGCCCGCCCCCCGCCGCCAGATCGCGGCCCCGCCAGTGCCAGCATGCAAGATGGCGGCAAGGGCCAACCTGCCAGCCGCGCCGGTGCCGGATCGTGGCCATGCCGTTCTGGCGCTTTGAAAATAGCAGGCAGATGGGCCTGCCTGTGCTGAAGCGCCGACGACGATTTTCCACAGAGAAACGCTGAGGGCTATTATTCATCTAGCGGAATACTATTAAGTCTGCAGGCTACTGGACACGGGAAGCGGGATAAGGCTAGTATACAATATGACATTTCAGTTTACTGTCGGTTGGTGAATTCTGTGGCGAACTAAAGTCCTGGCCAAAAATCCACAGATACCGCACGAGAACGACGTTTCGGTTTGAAAAGGTAGATGTAAGCATAATGAAACGACGCACGTGGTCTACTGTGTATCAATATGAAGTCAGCTGCTTGTGGTTGTGCCATGTGGTACATATAAAATCATCAAACCGGCGTGATATTAAACTTTTATAGTTCTTTTTGTGCCGCATAATACCCAATCGAAGAAGCGATTCCATTGCAGTCGATGGGTGAAGATCATGGGCATGACCCCCACTCGTGGTTAAAAATGCGTGCAACTACAAGATTTCCTGGCCGACTCGCAGTGGCCAGCTCTCGAAAAAATAGAAAATACTTAAGTAGTCGATGAAGTGCAAAATAGCAAAACGGAAACGCATAATTTTTTTTACTGCTTCTACAACTAGAACTAGCACTAGACATGAGCGGTAAGAACGAATGCGGCGTCTAAACCTTGGGTCTGCAGCACGTGGAACTTGTAGGCGTCATCGTCTTCAAGAAGAACACGAAGCGTAATCAGGCAGGGGCTTATCACATGACCACTTTTCAAATCCTCATTTTCGGTTGCGCATCTTGACACCAACGTTTTTTCCCGGGCGCCGCGGGAGGGCAGCAACTGCTGAAGCAGACGACCCTGGTCGGACCGGCTGCTGAGCCCTACCGGATGATCCAAAGGCAGCAACGTCATCAGTTGCTGCGAATGCAGGTCCTCGTGCAGCTGCATCACCAGCGGAGGCATGGCTGTGCCCGTGACCACGCACAGCCATGCCCTGGTCTTCCTGTGTCTCCTGTCTTACCAGTTCCAGTGCGCCGAAGATACCATGTTCGCCTTTGACTGAACGATACAGGTTTTGCGCACCAAGAGCCATGAGCATCACGCAACCGTACAGCTTCAAGATTTCCCGGATATGGGGATACGCAATCATCAAGTCGTGCAATAACGTGCTGGTTACTAGCTGCTTGTCCGCAGCAGCCATGCTCGTGCGCTCTTCATCTGTTTGCCCATTCTGTGACCTTGTTGATGATCCCTCTGCAGTCGCGCAGGCTGCCATCGACGTATGCCCGTCGCGTTGCGCCAGCACCTTGCTTGAATCCGATTCAGAGACATGATCGCCTCCGTCGCTGCAGCCCCGTTCTGTGCCCGCTTGTTCTCCGCCCTCCTCATGATCGCTACTGACCACACCAGTCAACATGGCTGTGCCTGTTGTTTCGTCGCCCTTATTTCTCTCGCGCTGCGTCGAAAGAAGAGCATCTTTGTCTTGCCGAGCTGCTGCCGTGCTTGAAGTTGTGTGACTGCGGAAGGCTGCGTGTACGTATTCCGGTCGGTTAGCCATACGAGCAAGCACGTCAGGTGCAATCAATTCCTCTCGATCACCCGCTCCCCGTTCTACATTTTCATCTTGGGATATTGATGACGCCGCTGATGAACGAGAAAGCAATTCTGCACTACGGGCCGCTTGATAGGGCAGAAAGCCTGAAGTGGGGTCTTGATCCTTGTTACGAAACGCAGCAATAATACCACGGCCCTGCTCATACTGACCGTTGCCCGCTGCCGTGAAAGGGTGAAAGAGGTCACGGAGCGCATCCACCGTGGCTTGTTTTGCAATTCGAGCCACGTAATCCAAGTCATGATTCCGGGCGTAGCATGTGCCAACGAAAGCTGCTAGGCCGATTGCGTAAAAGCGTAGGCATTTCGTAACAGCACGACAAAAACTCGCGTCGGCCGCCGTCTTGATCTGCTTCAACTCGGCCAGACAACACTCCACCTCCCCAGCACAGGCGCTTTTATGTCTCGCAGCCGCGGCCTCCTCTTGGGCTTTTTTCCTCCGCTGCGCTTTGTTCTTATGCGCACTGCTGGCAGCCGTGGCACCTCTCAGCAGATTTGGAGTCGGGGATTGTCTGGATGAAGACGCGCAGTGGACGTGGTTTCGTCCTGGTGCCGTAGCTGTCGTGGTTGCTCGTGGTCCAACAAGACATTCCGCAGTCGTACTAGGCCTAGCTGCTCCTGCCGCAGCACCATCCCAATCAGGACATGACGCCGTCGCGCACGACCCTCCAGACGTCGAGCTGGACGTCGCCACTGCATGAGGTGAAGCACCCGCTACATCACAGCCTCGTGGTGCCACGCTGTCCTCATGGACCTTGTCCGAGGCACCACTCGACGCTTTTGCCTTGTCTAGCACGTCGTCAGCTTTAGCAATCATCGCTACGGCGGCATCCATATGAACTGCAAAAGTATCGTACTCCTATAAATGCATTACAAATTTACTCAGCATGAGAAGCAAAATCTGTAATGCTGATTTACCTTGAGAAAAAGATTTGTAATGCATGATTGCAGTACGAGTACGATACTTTTGCACAGGATAATCCAGAACCTGGCTGGTATCATCGCGGGGCGCCACATCAACTCGGTCTCTCGTCTCCACTTCCTGCAGAATCTCCGCAATATCATACGAAAAAAGTGCTTCACTACATCTATGGATTTTGCAGCAAATGCAAGTTTTGAATCAAAGTTCGTTACACATGACAAAGAAAACCTGCCATCCGTGCTTCCTAAGGGACCACACGTTGAAAAACCCAATATCTCGCATGTGTAGCAAGACAATGACAAACGCGTCTGTGTTGCATTGTATGCATCACAAGTTTACAGTGTGAAGCAGTTTGATGTTCTTGCGATACGCCAGGATGCCTCTCCAATATCGACAGTCCTCGGCCATTCGTTCCATGTTCATTTCACGCCCGGGTATGAGAGGGCACAACTCTCGTCTCTCCACCCCCGGTATTGCAATACAAGCGTCGGCATGAGTGCAGGTTTTGCACGAAAAGTGCCAAGAGGCAAAGGGCGCATTTGGTATAAACAAATCTCTACCATGACTAGTTATAAGTCAGAAAACCCATTATTTAATAGTATCCCGCAATAAAAACAAAGAATAGAAACGAAAAACAAAAACAAAGAATGGAAACGAAAAACGAAAACAAAGAATGGAAACGAAAAACGAAAACAAAGAATGGAAACGAAAAACGAAAACAAAGAATAGAAACGAAAAACGAAAACAAAGAATGAAAACAAAGAATGAAAACAAAGAATGAAAACAAAGAATGGAAACAAAGAATGGAAACAAAAAACGAAAACAAACAATAGAAACGAAAAACAACAACAACGAAACGCAGTCAAAGTGCCTGCCCAAGAAGCTTTTAAGCGGCGAAGCCTCGAAGCAGCGAAGCCTCGAAGCAGCGAAGCCTCGAAACAGCGAAGCCTCGATGAAGCAGCGAAGCCTCGAAGCAGCGAAGCCTCGAAGCAGCGAAGCCTCGAAGCAGCGAAGCC
>CAJINV010000003.1:10984387-11104338 GCA_905178155.1 Amoebophrya sp. A120 | reverse complement strand
GCCTCGAAGCGGCGAGGCCTCGAAGCGGCGAAGCCTCGAAGCGGCGAAGCCTCGAAGCGGCGAAGCCTCGAAATCTCGAAGCAGCGAAGCCTCGAAGCAGCCAGCGAACCCTCAAAGCGGCGAAGCCTCGAAGCAGCGCACCCTCGAAGCCGCAAAGCCTCGAAGCGGCAACGCCTCGAAGCAGCGAAGCCTCGAAGCAGCGAAGCCTCGAAGCAGCGAAGCCTCGAAGCAGCGAAGCCTCGAAGCAGCGAAACCCCGAAGCAGCGAAGCCCCGAAGCAGCGAAGCCTCGAAGCAGCGAAGCCAGCCTCGAAGCAGCGAAGCCTGCCAAGCCGCCCGGTGCCACATCATGGCCAAAGCAAGCCAAGCCGGTGCCAGATCATGGCCGACCTACCCGGCGCCAGATCATGGCCAAGCCGCCCGGTGCCGGGTCGCGGCAAGGCCGACACCAGATCATGGCCAAGCCGGTGCCAGATCATGGCAAGGCCCGTGCCAGGTCATGGCCAGGCCGGTGCCACGCCATGGCCAAGCCTGCCGGTGCCAGGTCGTGGCAAGGCCGGTCGGTGCCAGATCACGGCAAGGCCGGCGCTTCCTCAGGCAATGGCCAAGCCGGTTCCAGGTCCGGGGTGGCAAAGCCAAGCCGGCTCCGGGTCGTGGCCAAGCCGGAGCCGGCGCCAAGTCATGGCCAAGCCGGGGCCAGATCATCTCATGACAAAGCCAGGCCGGTGCCAGAACATGGCCTGGCCGCGCCCGCCGGCGCCAGGTCGTGGCCAAGCCGGTGCCAGATGAATCATGGCCAAGCCTGCCTGCCTGCCTGTGCCAGAGCATAGCCAAACCGGTGCGGGATCATGGCCATGCCTGCAAGTGCCAGGCCGCGGCCAAGGCGGTGCCACGTCGTGGCCACGCCGGTGCCGGACCCTGGCCACGCCGGTGTCGGGCCCTGGCCACGCCGGTGCCCGACCATGCCCGCCCCCCGCCGCCAGATCGCGGCCCCGCCGGCGCCAGCATGCAAGATGACGGCAGCGGGCAACCTGCCCGCCGCGCCGGCCGGCGCCGGATCGATCGCGCCAAAGCCGTTCCGGCGCTTTGAAAATCGCCGGCAGATGGGCCTGCCTGTGCTGAAGCGCCGACAACGATTCTCCACAGAGAGACGCTGAGTGCTACTATTCATCTAGCGGAATACTATTAAGTCTGCAGGTTACTGAACACGGGAAGCGGGAGAAGGCTAGTAATGAGGGGGGGGCGGGAGCAGTAGTTATGCACTCTCATACCGGGCACGCTTGTTTTTGTTTTACAAGGATGCACACCAGTAGTAGTAGACTGCGATGACAAGTCGTCGTCTGGCGGAAGATAATCTTCGGTGGTTTTTCGACGCTCCATGTCGACGTTAGTACCCTCATCATCGCTCGCTGCCCCACCTTCCGCTAGTGTCTCCTCATCGCCAGCATCAATCCCGCGTGCTTGCGTTATTAAGCCGTTCTCTGTGGCACCAGCTGTAGATGAAACCTGGTCATGTTCCTGGTCGTCGTGCTGGATATCACGAGCCTGTTGAAGATGATCCTTGTGCTTGTAGTTCATCTCCTGCAGTGGTTCTGATTGGGATCGTGAACAAGCCCACGGCGGTTTATCGAAAAAACATCCGACACTCGCTCGAGCAGTTACCTCACCGTCGCCAGAGCTCGCAATGCTGCTCTCGTTCGCAAATGCAAATTCCGAGGAGTGTGCATCATGGTAGTAGGCATGATCATCTTCCTTACCCGGCGCAGTTCGGGCCAGAAGCGGAAATAACGGTCCAGCAGAGCTGCATTCAGGATCGCCGGTGCCAATGTCGGACGAAGCTCCGTAAGTGAGCGGCTCCCCGTCGCTGCGTCGACCTCTACTTTGTATAATCGGCACCTCCGTTACTTTTTCGTCCTGCTTCCCCCTTCGTGCTTGCACGACTGCCTCCCGTCGCGGCGCATGCTTTCCTTTCCGGAACATGCGATCGTTCTGGTGAGACGGGATTCTGAATCCGAAGAAGAAGCTGCGTCCCGTCCGTCGCTGGTACTCGTACACTTCCTCCGTGTACCATCGAGACACAAGGCAGGCGGCGTGGTGGGACCAGACCAGCCGTTCCACCAAGTTCCCAACGGCTGGTAGCCATGTCAGAAGTTGAAACAACAGGGCAAGAACCATGGCCACAAAGTCGCTCCCATCCGAAAAGATTTCGCGAGCTGTTTTCTGAACCGCAGTGAAGGCAGCCAGCATTGCGGCACGGCAGCGCTTGCGCGAAGGACATCGAGCGCCAGAAAGTTTTTTCCGCAAGGACCACCTGTATCGTACACTCGGCGCTCCTTCGGAAGATGAACCTGGGGCCGGACAACTAGGCGCCCTCCCCGATAGTGGAGGCCATTTTTGATGCTTGGCCTTTCTTTGTAATGCTCGCTCCTGCGGCTGCGCCTGCGGCACAGCACGATCTTGATCATGAGTCGAGGTCTTCTTGCAGCTGATATTTTTCGTCCCTTGGTCGTTTTTGCTCGCAGCGCGTTGCTTCGCGACTTCGCTGCGAACCTTGTTGCTCGCTTTCCGACTTGCTCCACTCGTTTGTCGCAGCCGAGAGCAGCGTGCTCCTGTTTCAGCTTCTGTTGTTCTTGTGGTGTCCTCCTGAATATTTTCATCAGTATCGCGACCTTTCATTTCGTGCGTCTTTGAGGTCGTGTCTTCACCGTCTGCACGTATCTGAAGAGCCTCCATCCTTTGGACTAATGATAATGTTCTTGACGAAGACAATTCTACTGATTCGCCAAAATCAGAAGTCGACATCGTATTCATACTCCTATTTTTCTTGAAGTCTCGAACTCGGTCGCGTATTCTTGAAGGAGGTTGTCCACCACGATCATGTCGATGTTGGTCTACTTCTTCATCTACTTCCATAGATGTTGATGTAGGGGAAGCTGACGAAGCCGCGGCACTCGACCAGAGCGATGAGGAACTGTCGCTACCACTGGAGGTGGAGGACCTCCTCGATGTTGCTCTCGCAGGACCACAAAGCGCGAACCAAGACAGCGGGGACGATGTTGGCCGGAACGACTGGAATAGCGTGCCACTGCTGGAAGTTTCCACGTCACGAGGACCGGTTCGTGAAAACGTTTCGCAAAGGTTTTCCCCTTCTTCTTCTAATTCTTGTTGTAATCCTGCGACCTGAGTAGAACTGAGGTTCTCGTCTCTCCTGTCCTGGATGTGCAGCCCAAGCACGTTGCTCTTTCCATCTTTGTTGCCATGCGAATCAATCTGGATTTTCTTGGTGCTACTAGAACTAGTGCCCTCATCATCTCCTGCAAAATCTTCTCCAATTGGACTTGGAGACAATTGAAGACATCTCGCCTTTCGACATGAGCTTGGTTCATCTACTGATCTGAATCGCGATCTCCGAGGTGTGGCAGGTGCTGGCGGTTGCACACTTGCTGGCAGGGGGGCTTGCGAAATGGTAATGGCATCCGAGGGTTCAGGTTCTACCAAACAAGGTGGCGTCGGTTGTCTGAAAAACAGAGAGGACCGAGTAGGCACTCCTCCGCGCAGACACCGTTTGCTTTCCAATGCTTCTTTGTCACCATCGACATGCTGGAGTAAACCCTTCCTGTTGCTCGTTGCATAGTCCGGAGATTCGTCGTTTATTTGATTCTCGCTTATTGTGATTTCTTTTTCTGCATCAATGGCCTCAAAGTCTGCGTCTGATCTGAGTTGGATTTCCGGTTCCGGCTCATCGGTGTCGCTTCCTTTCCTGCCCTTCAACGTATCGTTGTCGTCCAGCACAACATCAGACTCCCGTCTACTTGGTGCAGCTTTCGTATTCTTTATCGTTCCCCCGTCTTGCTGGCTGGTGGCATATGTTGGCATACACTCGTTAATGTTAGCGTTTATTGTCTTCAAAGCGCTATGCAGTGCAACAGCCGGCGTTTCTTGGTCTTGTTCGACATGTTTTATTTCACACAGCAATGGGGGACCGCACTGAAGGCTCCGTTTGTGTTGGTCAGGAGCAGCCGTGGATAGGAATGAAGGTGCGCCAGGTCGTCCTCGTGAGCCTCTCTTCGAGGACTGGGGACGAATCAAGCTGGATGAAGAATCTAACGAGAATTCGCCTCCTTCCTCGGGCCTTTCGTATCCGGGTGTCGATAGTCCATGCACCTGATTCAACTCGAGCAGAAAAGGACTACGCAAGGAGGTGGCATGATCACCATCTTCATCTTCGCCACGCCTGTCTATTCCATCCATGGAGGTCGGGCTCGGGCCTGGGCTAGTTTCGTATATGCGCTCGATGCGCCAGCAGCGCCGTCGTACCACCAGAGTCAGACGCCGAGGATGAATCGGAGTCATTTATTGCATCGTCCCAGGCGGCGCAGCATCCCGATCTTGCTTCCCTGTTCGGGGAGTCCGAATAGGCATAGACTTCAGCAACCCGCTCCGCAAAGCGAACACTCTTCAGCGGCACTCCCGCTGCTTCATCTTTTCTAGGTGTACATGTCAAATTCACTTGCTTATGCTTGTTGCACCTTGTTGCCGTCTCCGCGCCGGCTGCGCCTGGTGCTTTTTCTTTTTCGCCTCCAGCGGCTGCGACTATCCTCTCCTCGTGGATAGCAGAAGAGGAAGCGGGCGGCCGCAGGCAGCTTCGCAGGGGACTTGAAGATGAGGTCGACGATCGAAGACATTCATGACCACCTGCCGCGATGGAGAAAAGGAAGAACCTGCCTCCAGGCAGTAACAACACAGAAAGAACGAACGACGCGCGAGTGAACGCATTAGACACGGTCGACGCCATCTGATAACGATAAGCACCTTCACAGCCAGGAGGTAGTAAGTTTCAATTTTCGATTACTTTTGGCAGACCAGCATAAATACACGAACACGAATCTTGGTCTTCGTTTGCCAGCAACAACATTATGTTTATTTATAGTGAGCTCTTCCATCGTCAATGCCTCTAATATATGAATGGAGGAAGAATGTGCGTCTTCGGTTAACTCAAACATAATCATAAACTGGCACTGTGCTACTAGAGCCTCAGAAAAAAAAGCGGACAAGAATTGCAATTGGGCTATGATTTGCTTGAAAAACCGAAGTCAGAAGAACATGATGTCATCCACATCAGCTTCATTATAATTCTGCAAATTCCGCGTCCGCTACCACTATAGCAGCTGCGAAACGTCAGCACTACATTATAAAACATGTAAATGTAGATACGATCGGGATCGAGATGACCTCTGCGTGATACGATCAAGGAATATGTAGTCGATCCTCTTCTTTGACTGCCGGTAAAAAACACACCACAGAAAGAACAGAATAACACTTCTACGACATCATACGGAGGAAAAAGTAGATATCGAAACACAGATTGCAGCTGCACACTCGAGGATTGAGGACCGATACTACACTACGACAAGCCAGAGTGCGTAATATTCCAATTCCTCTTCGAGGATAATTAGAAGAAGAACACAAAACATGATGACAGTGACATGTTGCTAAACCGCCATCTTCGCTGTCCATCATGTATTTTCATTGTCATACCTGCAACCACAAAACAATCTATAAGAAAAATCAGGAAATGCGGCAAGAGTGACTTTCCATTCGCAGAAAGAGAAATCACGCAGCGGTTTACGAAATTATTATACAACTTTTTCGTATCGAATAATATTAATATAAAGTTTCTGTCACATTATTTCCGCATTCATTCACAATCAGAGCTGGAGGATTATGAAAAATCCTCCAGCTCTGCTTTTTTGGAAACTAAGTAGTACGTTATAATGCAGCTAGTCATCGCTATTTTATTTTTTATTTTTTTTTATTTATTTGATCCACTCTTGTTTCAAACAGACGTGGCGCTCGCTCTTTGATCCTGCTGTTCTGGCAGCGACCCACTGAACAACGAGGTTGTGGAAGCACAGTGAAACGAAACCCACCTACGCAACACGACATCTAGACGCGAGGCTGGAGGAGAGCATCGCGCTGGAGGGTGTGACCATGGCGGGCCGGCTCTTGCGCTGGTTCCTTATAGTTTCATCAATCAGAGGGCGCACTCCTGGTGCGCAGCACAGAATGATTATACTACGGTGTGTAGGGAGACGCTGCCTGAGCGGCAGGCTCCACGTGCGACTGGCACCAGGCCAGAAGTAGTGACGGTTGTACGTTCATGGTGGCAAAATGCCCCTCGTGCTCAAAAATTGCCCCTGTGCTGGGGCGGCGGTGGCCCGGCTGCGTCGCCGCCGCCGGCGGCACGGCGCCGCTCGTCTTGGTGTGCGCGCGTTTCGTATGCGACGTAGGAGAACAGGCGCGCCAGGCGCTGCGGGTCCGATAGCCCGACAAGGTCCCCGACTTCGTAACACTCTAGGAAGTGGGCCGGCGTGTCCGCAACGGCGTCGCACTTGGGACAAATACGGCCGAGAAGCCCGGCCGGGGTGAGTTGCTTGAAGCGGGTGGCGCCTAGTAGGCTTGCCGCAGTTACTTGGACCTCGCGACTTTCGCCCTGCGCGCTGAGTTCTTTGTGCAGTTTCTTGCAGGCCGGGCGGTCCGGGAGGAAGACACTGCTAGTCATCGCTATCGCACTAAGTAGTACGGCAATGATGGAACTTTGCAAGAGCTAGTCATCGCTATCGCACTAAGTAGTACGGCAATGATGGGACGTTGCAAGAAAACGAAACGAAGCGAGTCCGTTCGTCTGTTGCTTTCTAGCTTCAGTGTGTTGCTTTCTAGCTTCAGAAGTGTCTTCCTTGCCAACATAGGAGACGAAGGAGCTTCTTGCTTCTTAAAACAGCAATAACAATCAGCGACGCGGCCGCCACTTTTTTTTTTCGCAAGTCTGAGTCTCGTTGTTTCGATTCGCATAACAAGAAAATGCTTTTGTTGAAGGAGTTTTATACCGAGAGAGACCACTTTCAACCCCTCCCCGCCCGCTTTATTCCGCAGCGCATCGAAATCGAATTAGAGCGAATCAATGCAATGGAATCAATTGAGCCCCAACCACGTCGAAAAACAAAAAACAACCAAGGAGATAGGAAATGCAGGAGATTGCGATTACTCTTCAAGTTCGAGTCTATGTAGTTGTAGACTTAGATAGGCGCCATCACCAAGTCGATTTTGTGTTGTTCTTTTCCCAGAAGATACAGGCTTCAATATCTGGCATCATCACATCCCAAAAAGGAAGTTCGCGACACGACTTCTGTCGAAAACTATCCTCGACATGGTATTTGAGTTCTGCCGCTGGGGACACACTTCGTTCGAAGTGGGCTACCATTTTCTGGCTCAGGTAATCTCTTTGCTCCGGCGAAGCCACAGACACGGCGCAAGAGGCGAAATCTTTATCACCAAAACCTTGCGTCCTATGTCACGACTTGTCTTTTGAGCCAGGAGCTACAAGATCGATGAAGAACCTTAAGACAAGTGGTGTCGGATAAAAAGTAAAGGGATGTAACACTGCATACTACATCATACCCCTTTAATCTATCTTGCTCTTTCATGCAATAGACAAAATACTAAATTGTTGATGTGGAATAATTCTAAACCGATTTTACAGACATAGAAGAAGAACAAGAAACGACGAAAGAGAGAGAGAGTGGAGGGAAAGGACAACACTTCTGCCCCTACCGTCCAAAGCAAATCTGCCACGCTGCAGTTTAATAAAGTAAAAAGTACTTCTCTCCTCTAGATCCTAGAAGTGCTGAAGCTAGGAAGAGGATAACTCTGGCGCCGCCGCCTCTCCCTCTGCTTGTTCAGCCGTTCCCGTTCCGTATTGTTGGGGTTCGCTTGCTTGTTGTAGTGTAATGGGCGCTGACACAGCCGCGGGTCGATGGTCAGACTCTTCCGCGCGCATGTAGGTCGAAGTTCTTCCAGCACGACTCGTCAGCCAAGTTGGGTGGTCCGCAGGAGACGGGGCGACGTTGGCTCTCCATCGCGGACTATGAAAACCACACGCACAAGTACCGGCGGCCTCGCTATCAATGCTACGAGATGACATGACTATGAAGGACGAAGCACATGATCAACGAACAAGGACGTCGCTTGTTGCGTTTGCTGCGTGAGTCAGGGGTTGACAAATCAAAGCGTGAGAACCCCAACCGAGGAGTACGAGGAACGGGAAAGTTTTCGAGTCAGGAGTTTAATACTCGGAGGCCGCCGTGTGTTCACTAGCATACCCGTGGCTGTGTCGAGGTGTTCTTCTGCCTGGTGCCGCATCCCCTGGGGGCACCGGCTCCTGGTAACGCGCACGCAACTGTGACACCGCTGCGCGGATCTGATTCTTTTTTGGTGTCATATCGCCCACTACCAACGAGGCGAGGGCATCCAAGACCGCTGCCCGCCAAAGTTTCGGGGAAAGCGAATGGGAAAAGGAGTCAGAGCTGCTGGACCCGCCGACAGGATTTTGGAGTAACGGACGGTGCTCAACAAGGACCACCTCGTAGCAGGCGGCCTTTGGAGTGGTTTTGACGGTTCTTGGCGCAGGTTGTGCCACCGAGGAGGAGGCCGACGCGCCAGCAGCTCCTCGGGCGTTGCTACTACTATCTTCGCTATCCATAACAAACATTTCATCTGGGTCTCGTGGATATCTCACAGAATGCAATTGCTGCGTCTTGTTGCTGCCCCTGATCGCTACACGAAGCGTGCTCCAACCTACTTTCGTACGACATAGAGAAACGATGTAAAGCTCCAGCTTCTGACTGAGACGAGCCAGGGGCATCGTAGTTCATTAGATACTTCATCATCAAGAAATCCAAATTTGCTACCCGTCATCGTCCAGCACCAGCTTCAAGAACAGCGGAGCAAAAACTTGCAGAAAAACTTAGTGCCTACAGAACATGCAATACTTTGGTTTCAATTTTTGGCGGCGTCGGCCGCGTGGCCGAGGTCGTTGAGACCCAGAAATTTCGTGCCAATGCGTAGAAGCTGAAGGAAGAAGTATCGAAATTACTGCGCTTGCTGTCCCAGTCCCGGCGCCGGTCCTCCGGTCGGTCGCTAGAAGTTCTTTTGCATTCAGTAAGGGCGAAATACAGCTGGCGTCCCGGCTCCAAGACGGGCAAGATATCCTCAGTCGCGGCGGCGCCGGTTGTCCTCGCGAAAGGTGACGCTGTAGTAGTCCATTGGCCTCCTGCCCCAGTATTCTCTTCGTCATTCATGGTATGGGTATCATCTTCTCCGACAAACGGCGGGACAGAGCCCACAGTGGCTGTCTTACTCTTTGCATCCCCAAAAAAAGTATGCGCTGCAAATATGTCCTGTGGAGGCGGTGTCGGTCTCCCGGATGAAGATCGCATAACTTTCTGTGTCGCTGAGCTCGCTCAGGAAGGCTCACTCCTGCTGCACACTATCCTGGATGCTGCGAAACATTAAGAAACTACAGTGCGTGATTCTTTTTCTTTATTTACAAATAAAAGGCGGGAGCGAGGACCTCTCAGTCACGTAACAGAATGAATTAGAGAGCTGCCCCTAAATAGCAATTCGTTGCACTTGGCGGCGTCGGGCGCTCGGTTTCTCATTCATGAATCAAAAACCTCCGGCGTCTTCACAGCTTTCCCGGGTACAACTTACTCGTCAGATGAGATATTTGCAGCGCATAGAGCGGGACAAGACCCGGCTCGCACCGCAGCTGGCCGTCGGTGCAGGATTTTCGTTGTCGCCTAAGGATTTCGATGGAAAGCAGATCGGCTAGCGGGATCACGTCGCAGTTCGTGCTAAACACGGGGGCGTCGCTGACCTTGTCATCATCTTCCCCATCGGGTGGAGTTGTCCGTACCCCCGACGTCAAGACCGCGAGACCAGCTGTGCCGCGGTTCTTATGTGTTAATACAGAAGCCGCGGAAGGCGCCGAACGGGGGACGCTACTTGATTTGTCCCAGAAGCTTTCGCTACTAACTGATGCAGGACCATGGTGCGAAGGTGCGCAAGCGCCCCGCGCGAACCCGGTGACGTCAACGCTCCTCACGGTACTACGGGACTGCACCGGCTTCGCCGAAACTGCAGAAGTTGCGGATGCCGAAGCTCTTCCGTGCGCGCTGCTGGACGAAAGCACTTCAAACGCTGCGTGGTCCCCGTCCCCTGCACCAGTTAGGTCCGCAGACAATGACACGAGGCTTCCACTAGTCGGAGCTGTAGTCATTTTCAGGTCCCGAGCAATTTTTTCAGGATCACCAGTCGGCCAACGAGTCGGCCCTGACAGAAACACCTGTGACGCTTCTCCGGGGAAAGCAAATGACAGGGGGCGAACAGACTTATGGAAGCGTCAGGTTGGAAATTGCCACCTCGGAACTGATATGCACCAGGTGCATGACAACTGCAACTGGTATGCGGAATGAAATAGAAAATAAAAAGTGCACTCGTCATCTAGCATGATGAACTTCCATCATGCAGGGGAATGCGAAAAAATTGTAGGCGCAACTTTCTGCATCTTCGTGAAGATTATTCCCAACTGACGGAACCATGCATAGGTCTCCTGTGCCACATAGAAGTGAAATCGGGACGATACCTCCCGAGTGCGCATATCGCGATACTTCTCCTGCAAATACCTCCGGTATGCGACCTCCTCCGGAGAGCCATGCCGTCCGCGGCCGCTTGCCACTGCGTAGTTGTCTTCCAAATCCAGCAGTTCAGACGAAAGGCGGGCCTCGTCCGTAGTATGCAAGGAAAGACCCTACACCTTCTGCAACGGGATCACGGTGAGCGTGAGCCTCTAACTGCGCAACCAATATAGAACGAAATTCTTAGCTGCTACAGGGAAAAAATGGAGCTCGGCCCCCAGATGCGAATGCGTGGTTTATCACGCTATCACTTTCGTGCCACAACGAACCTAGCATCAAACCCGTTCGATCAGGGCGCGCTAGCATATGTGGCAAAAGCATGCGTCGAACCTCCTCTGACAGCAGGAGGCGCCGCCTGAGAGGCGCTTTTGTTCAATTGAGAATTGTTGTTTTCTGGATGGGAGACGAACCCCTGTCGGAATAAGTTTGTAGGAACTCCACCATCTCCGATGATACTCAGCTACATGATGACGCAATTGCAAATCGTATGAAGCGCAACTCGTGGTGGTCTTTATGTAGGGCAGATGAGGATAACAAGGACCACGCTGCAGACGCAGCTTCTTCTTTCCTTAGGGGCGCAGTACTAGAAAGATTTTTCCATTCATGTTCGTGACAATCGGGCGGTCAATATCGGGAACCCAATCAAGACAATTCTGCTCCCCGCGCCGACTCTGGGCAGCAGAATCCGTGTCCGGTTCTCTACCGGTTTCCTTCTTGCTGACGAGCGGGAAAGACTGAGGATCGGAACTGAAGCACTCTGTGAGTTTGTTGTAGCACTATACATATTCGCGCAAAATAAACGCGGATTGATAACAGAGCCCAAGCCGCTGCTAGAAGACCAGCTCTGACAGGTTGCAACAACAAAATCCAGCAAAATCTTGCTGAACTTACGTGACCACCAATGCAAAAGAAACACCAGACGAGCGAGGCATCGAATACAAGCCTCTTGACGCTTTGCCCTACGTTGGAGTTGCAATCGCGGCCGCTAGTACGAACGAGTCATTATAAATCTAGTTGCTGAACAAACCTCAAATTAACCGATATTTGAGAAACGAAAAAACAGACTTGGAATCTCAGATCTGGAATCTCAGATCTGGAATCTCAAATCTGGAATCTCGAATCTGGAATCTCAAATCTGGAATCTCGGATCTGGAATCTCAGATCTGGAATCTCAAACCTCAAATCTCGAAGCTCGAATCTCGAGTCTCGAGATATTTTAGATTTGAGAGATTCGGATTTGCGAGATTCCGATTTGAGAGATTCAGATTTGAAAGATTCAGATTTGAGAGATTCAGACTCGGGGTATTCAGATTCGAGATATTCAGGCGCGGCGGCTTTGGAAGCCCACAGCCAGGCTGTGTGTGGGCTTCCAAAACCGCCGCGGCGGATTGCGGGCCTCCCTGCCTCCGGGCCTTCTTTCGGCCTTTCGGGACTTCTTTCGAGCTTTCGAGCGCCTTCGGGACGGACCTCTTTCCGGCCTGCGAGCCCGATGTGTTTGCGCGTCAAACTTTCGGGCGTCGCCCCTTCGCGCTTTCGTGCTTCAATCTTGCGGCCCCAAGACCCCAGGGCCCGGGGCTTGCTTAACACTCGCCGAGCGTGCGAGCCTGACAGCGAAGGCCGGCCCCGAAAACGAAGGGAAGCCACGCGGGGCCCGAAGCGAAAGCCAAGGAGACGGCCCGAAAGCGAAAGCCTGGCCCGGCTGCGAAATCAAAGCGGCCCGGCAGTGAAAGCCAGCTCCGAGACCGAAACACAAGCGCCAGAGCGGAGGAGAGCGAGAGCCACGCCCGGCAGTGGAAGCTAGGCCCGAAGGCGAAGCCAAGCCCAAAAGTAAGTGGCAGCCAAGCCCGAAAACGAGGGCTGGGCGCGAAAGCGAAGGCCGAGCCCGAAAGCGAAGCAAGGCAAAACACGAACGCGAAACAAAACCCAGCCCGAAAGCGGGCGCCAGGCCCGACAGCGAAAAAAGGCGGCGCCCGTCCGTCCGAGAAAGCAGATGGGGGCCAAACCCGATAGCGAAGGCCAAGCCCGGAAGCGAAAGCCAAGGCCGGAGACACAAGCCGGGCCTATGGAGGCGTCAGGATCGAAATTCTTAAAATCGAAAAAAAATCCCGGGACCCCCTGGAGGGGGGCTGGTGTTTCGCATTTCGATTCTGACGCACTCGGCCCTTTTCGAGCTAGCCACCACGGTATGCTTGAGTGTGTCAGAATCGAAAGGGGTCCCCGAGGGGTTGCCCTGGAGGCCCCCTCAAAGGACTGCCGGAATTTTTTTTCGATTTTGTCGATTTCGATCCTGACGCTCCCATAGGGCCCGAGAGCGAAATAAAGCCAAGCCGACAAGCGAAAGAAGCTAACAGGGCCAAGGCCGAAAGCGGAAGCCGGGCCCGGATGCGAAAGCCGAGCCCGGAAGCGCAGGCAGCGGAAACGCCACGCGCGAAGGCGAAGGCGCAACCCGAAAGCAGGGGCCAAGCCCGAAAGCGGAGACCAGGCGGGCCCGAAAGCAAAAGCCAGGCCCGAAAGCGCCAGTCCAGCCCGAAAGCAAAAAGCCCAGCCCGACCGAGAGCGGAAAAAAGGCCCGAGAGCAGGGGGGGCGCCTTTTCCGCGGACCTTCCTTCGCTTCGCCGGCGCGCCTAGTGCTTGGGCGCGTGCGTCCATGTCAGTCTGTGTGGCAGCGGCCAGCGTTGCATGTCGGGATGCGCCTCGCCGTCGCTTCCGGCACAGTCGGCCCCTGCCGCTGCGGCCTTCACTCCGGCAGGGTATGCGGCTAAGCGGCCGGGCGGCCGCTCAACAATGATCGTCCCCACGGCCTTTGACGCCGCGGGGCCGGCGTACGCCGAGGCGGCGGGGGCGCATGCCCCGGCATTACACGCGCAACTACGGACACCCCCCCTCTGCACCCTGCCCTTTCTCCCGCTGTCCCGCCGCCGGATCTGTGTGGCAGTGGCGGCAGCCGTCGTGGCCCGCCCGGGCGCGCCCGCCCCCGACGATCTATGTGGCGTCTTCCTTTGGCCAATGCGGCACCTGCCTCCCCGGCCGCCACGCCTTCCGGGTGGGCAGGGGCCTGGGCGGCCGGACTTTCGCAAGCGCCCGCCACCTTGGCTTCCGCCGCGGGGCTTCTTCGCGTCGTGGGGCGTTCGCCAAAGGGGGCGCGCGGGCGTGCATCTGCTGGCCATTGCCGTGGCGCTACCTACGGGCGCCCCCCCTACTGTCGTCCTGCACCTTCTGCCGCTGCCCCCGTGTTCTTTGCCTGGATGCATGGGGGCCGCCGTCGTGGTGCGGCGGGGTGCGTCTTCTACGGTCTCTGTGGTGCTGCTCCTGGCCAGCTCGACCCCAGTGTCTGTGGCCTTCTCAGCCTGCCGGGCTGGAACCGGAACGGCCTGACTATCGGCATTGATAGATCTACTCCCCTCGTGTGTTTCTATGTTTCTCGTTTCTCAAAGATCGGTGGCGACAGGAATTGCGCAACTTGTATTAGAACAGGTAAAACTCTGAAAACTTCTCGTCATCAACAAGCAGTGCGAAATCAGTTGTGAGTCTTACCAAGCGCCAGCGTCCGCAACGTGCTGGAAAAACGGGCTTCGTCCTCGCATGGTATTCGCGCACTGCTGGGATTCGCATTCTCTGTCCCTCCTTCACGAGCTGCAGCTCGGTCTCCTGCATCACCTGCCAGAAACGAAGAGCCTCTGACTCTGTCCGCTTCATTTCTGCCGCGTTCCTGCCATTTCTTCTGTCCTCGGAGGACGCTTGTAAGTGTAACCCTCTTCATCTCGTGCAAATTCGCAGTGACGTGCACGCGGAGAGAAGACTGCGAATCTGATGAGTCCGGCTCGTGTTGTTCACGCTCGCAACAAGGGCCAGCAGATCCGTCAGCTTTACTGCCAATCTTCGTGCTGCTTAGGCTTTCGTCGTCACAGCCGCGTTTCAGCGAAGAGAAATCCGACGAGCGACGGGTCCGCTTTTGTTGCCGTTGCCTATCATGATCTTTGTTTTTCTGCTTTTCCTCAACTACCGCAGAATCGGAGTCCTCACACCCCTGCGAGCTGCTCCGACTGCTTGCGCAAAGCTCTCGACTGCACTCCGGCATTTGGAGTCTCAGCGTTCCCCTTTCCATGCTTGCGCTTGCCGTTGGATCACTGTTGTGCGATTACGTTTATTCTTCTTCTTGACTTTATGAATCATGAAGAGGAGCTATATTTTTATTTACAAAGAACTGTCTAGCTCCGCCTTCGTGCTCAGTTTCCATTTGCGACGCGGCTTGCGGCTACATTTGTATCTGGCACAATAACCACCAATGCGGGCATGTACAGGCTTTGGGCATGCCGTCACAGAGATGTCGCGTGATGCACATCAATGTCCTCGCATGTGGTTGAGCTCGAGCTGGAAAATTACAACGCAGATTGAGGACTACAGTAAAAGCCGCAGACGAAGACTTAGAGCTAGAGATAAGCCGAGACAAACAATAAATACTTCTCTTCCACCAGACGATCTGAGTTTGACCACTACCCTATGAAAATGCTAGGTAGTAGAGGACAAGAAAAAAAAAGAGTAGGCACATCTTCACTGCGACTGCAACTCGGACTGCAAAGCACCAGATACCTGGTTCTGTCGCAAACATTTTCACATCTCGCCGGGCGTGCACCTTTGCCAGGTGTCGCGAAGTCCCCGGGTGGTTGCTCGTCGCCGCCGCCAACATACCCAAGTGGTTGCGAGTCGGAGCCGCCAAGTCGTAGCTGTTGGCGTGGTAGTGCTAGTGAAAGCCCGGCTGTGTGGAGAAGAGAGGGAGATCCATATTTATCCGTATGAAAACGCCAGCCTCAGGTGGGGAGGCACCAGCTTGGAATTAGTCGACATGGCGAGAACTGCGCCACGCCACGCGCATGAACATGCTTACACTGGCATTGCAAAAGAGCTAGGGCTAGTATGTGATGCCTATTGTCGTGAGCGCGGCCGCTACGGTCCTCACCCAGGGTGTTTCTGGATTGCATCGCCGACGCAGCGGGGCATGGATATTAAATGCATAAAACGAGGGCATTGGAGGCAAACTCAGAGCCTTTAGTATTTTGCACAACTCCGACGCGGTAAAAATTCTAATTGTGCTGGGTCTGCGTCTACTGCATGGCGTCGGTCATTTTTCAAGCTGACGCGACGATCTCTCGCCTGAAGCACGTCCCATAGTGCGGGCAATCGATATCGAACAAAGCTGCCACCGAGTTTCCGGACGTATCGCGACTGCTCCGACTAGTATTACGCGATCGGCTGCTGTCGAGAATAAATTGAAGTTCTTCATCAACATCGTCGCTCTTGTCTGTGTATGCCCTTCCGGCGTCCTCCCCTCCGTGAGGTGTGTAAGGTCTGTAGCCCCCCTCGTAACTACGCCGCTCGTCACCGCCCGCGTCATCTTGCGCGGAGATTGTCCCGCCTCCACGTGCTTCCTTGCGCAACTCCGGTGCGTCGGGCTTTTTGTCCTCGCTTGTCCCCACGGTTCGCGCCCTTTGACACGAAGAACCGCGAAGGAGCAAATCAGAGCGCAGTGGTGAGGACGAGCTTTGTGGTGGAAGGAGCAAATCATGGACATGGTCCCCGTCGTGGTTGTCATCTGTGTGCTGGTGATCTCTGTGGTCCTCCGAGGACAGGGAAAATGACAAGGACGACGAATTTCTCGCAATGCTGCCACCAGCAGTAGGCTGCAACCGCGGATGAAGAGATGTTGACGCGTCTATCGGCCGGTGGTCGTATGACGGGTATGGCGGCTCTACCGGGTAGTTTGTCAACTTGAACATTCTGGCAGTGGCAGAGCTGCTGGAGGAGCCACTATGTTGCCCCAGCGCGGAGGCATACGAGCTTACTTTCCCTTTGGGCTGCAAGTAGTAGGGGGCGAGGTCTGGCAAATGCGGATCCTCGTTTGCTGCCGGTTTTTTTTCTAGGATGAGAGGCTCGTGGTCCGCCAGTTGTGCTGCAACTCGTGGAAAGCTGTACGCAGGGCCCTGTGCCTCTCCGGTCTGCTCGCACTGCTGTTGGCGCTCCGCATCAGGGAGTTGTGCAATGTGAGAAGCCTCCCGCAGCTGGTGCGTAATGGATGTGTCATGTCCGTCCCCGGTACTCCCACCGGGCGGGAGAAAAGTAGTCTGGTGCTCAAGTAGACGATCATGCTCCGGATGCTTTTCCAGCAAATATTCCCTGCGCGGGTCTTCTTGTTTTTGACAGGACGGCGAGGAAGTGCTCTCCACCAGAGAGGATGATCCTGCAGTGATGGGCAACCCAGAAAAGACTCTTCGTGCTGCTGCAGCATCGTCGCGATCGCCCACGACCTCGCCCTCGCGGGTGGTGGTCGCGTCCTCCGATATAAAACAGAAATCAGACGAGGCAGGCGTCGCAGTGGTGCAACCCCCTAGCGTCCGACGCGCCTTGAGGTCGAAGTCCGCATCTTGGAGGTCGGTGGCGTTGCGTCTAATGTAGTAGCCACCCGCTTGCTCGTCGTGGTCCTTGTCTTTCGCTCCTTCGCCTTCTGTTTTTGTACTCGACGTCGGGTCGTGTTGCAGCCATGCTTCTCCTTCTGTCTTGTTATCACTGGATAGAAACCAGTCGCGGTATTGAGCAGGGTTGACATGATCATGATCATCCCGGCTGTCGTGTTCCGCAAACACGGGGGTGGACCTTGTTGTTCGTTTTGGGGTCAGTAGCTCCTCGATGTTCATCTTTAGCTTGTTGGAATAAACATCGTCTGGCGCAGCTTGTTGTTTCTCGTCATGTTCAAGTCGCCGGTCGTTGCAACAAGATTCTTCCGCAGGAGAGGGCGAAACGGGACGAGGTCGACTCGACCGAAAACCATAGATGAACACTGGCGCAGCTATGGCTAGCACTAGCACTCCCGCGGGTCCTCCTGCAAACGAAATGCCGGGTAATTTGCTGCTGCGACGCAGATTTTTTTTTGCGTAACGTACTTGCCTTTGCTTCGATTCGTTACGATTTCCCTCTTCCGAGATCGTCGCTCGTCGCCCAGGAGGGGTCGGTCGTGGTGACGCAGCCCCGGCGAAATGCAACGACATTTATTTGTGTCTTCAAGAAGATTTTCCAAAACGCAATTGAACCAGACACAGGCAGCAGATACGATGATGTACATATACTAGGCTGTTGTATAAGGGGGGGCTGGCACAGATGACGAAGGTACAGATGAACAGATGACACAGATGACGAAAGTTCGACGGGAAGCCGAAGAAAAGGCACAGATGACAGATGACAGCCCGCACTTCACTCGCCATTTCTTGGGCGGAGCGAGAGATTTGGAATGAGGCGGAACGTCGTCGGTCTACCCTAAGTATTTTTTGCCTGAATCTGTTCGAGGCGGGAAGGTGTAGTGCACAGCACCGCCTAGCTATCGGCGTATATGCGCAGCACCGTCGTGCTCGTGCCTTTGCTATTAGGAATGCTGGCGCATCGGCCCACAGGGTGGGGCCTATGGAGGTGCTGCCACTCCATCTGCTCGCACCGTGAAAGGCGCACTTTCTCGGCGACACTGGAGAGCCGACCCTCTTTTTTGTTTTGTTTTTGATTTTGGGGCTCCGGTTTTCGCTGTTCGAATGCTCGTCATCTGTGAACACAGATGACCAAAAAAAGCCCCGCAACAAAACTCGCAAAGTTGGTCATCTGTATCATCTGTGTCATCTGTTTCATCTGTCATCTGTCTTGTAAAACACTCTAATATACGTCGACAGAAATAAGATGAAACACCAAGAACAGTGCGATACACGAGGGTGCCGGGTCCAATGCACCACTCAAATATCTCAGCCTATGTTCAGAGGAGAGCTATCTATTATTTTCTTCGATCTTGAGCTTGACGATGATGATCTTGATCTTCTTATTCTTCGGCAATCTCCCAAAATAATAAAATCGGTTGTAAGGTGCGACGTGCTTTCGCGTCGCAGGGTAGAAATTACACCAAATCGTACTTCGATTGTTAAGCAAATGGGAGCAATCAATTCGTAGGAGCAAGCACACGACTGATAGGTCTTGTTCGTCTATTCAGTCTCTTTACACGCCTTCCGGTTCCGATGTTTTTTATTCCGATATGGATATCATCGTAGTCTTAACATCCATGCATGCGGACACTAAAGCAAGAACAGCGCAATAAGGAATCTTCAGGCGCAGTTATTTGTATTTCAAACAGAAAACTGCAAACCTTTCGTACTAAATCTACCAGTGGAGACTTTTTGAAACAAAATAAAATAAACCATGCCGAAGCAAAGGGCCTGGGCGGAACAGCGATTGCGCAAACAGATACAGGAAGAGGATCGGAAAGTAGAGCCAACATTACATCGATAGCCATCAGTAGAAGTAGTGTTGTACAAATAAACAAACTGCGTCGACTAACTTGATCCACTTCGAGAGCTTCTCCGCCTTGAATTTGTTGATCTTCGCACGACGCGATGAGGTGAAAAAAGAACAAAATGAAAATGCACTCGACGCACAACAATAGTGAAGTTTTCCTTTTTTTCCTCAAAGTATTATAAACTTGGCCCACTGGCAGCGATAGGCCAGGAACAAAACGTAAACGATCATGTTGATGCCATTGCTCGTAGAACAAGCTGTCGTCACATCTTGTGGTTCACGTGCTGAGTGACGAGAGAGCGACAACGTGCCTCATATCCATGAGCTGAGCACATGACTCAAGGTTGGATCCTGACATCACCTATGACACTTATCCTCCGCGTGTTGATCCCTGTTGGAAAATAAGAAAAGCGCGCCTGCGGGGCGGGCGTAAAGTCTGATGAAATTCTTGACGTTACAGCTTCAAAAGGAGTACGAACAATACTACAGATCGCACATGATAAATTGGCACTGAAGATGTTTGATGACGTGTGTCGTTGTATCCAGTACTATGTTTCTTGGCCAAAAATGGCAAAAAGAGAAAAGGAGGTCCTTGTTTGTGAATCATGGTCAATCTTCTTGGAAGGTTGAGTAACTTTTGGTGCGCGGCGAGCGGCAAAATGGCAACACGCCACGGGAAAGAAAATGCCATACCTCCTGAGATGAAGAAGCTCAAAGAACGTGCGTTATCGTTTTCATCGAAGCGGGAAACTTTTGTGAGAGAGAGAGAGAGAGAGAGAGTGAAAGGCACAGCTACATATTTAATCTACAACCAAAAGCACGACTTTCGCTCAATTTGAATTTCAGCCCGACACTGATGCGGCAGGGTGTTGCAGTGTAGGAGCGGTGCCACTGTAGGTCGCGAGAATGTTGGGTGGCTGCATACCAGAGGAGAACTGAGAGCTCGTTTGCAACCTTGCCATTTCAGACTGCAACCGCATCTGCATCTGTTTTTGGAGTTGGACAGCATGAACATCCCATGATCATGAAGCGACTGTTGTATCTAGTTCCAGTCAAACAAGATGATCAAGATCATGTGGTGCGTACTTAAATTTTAGAAAATCATATTCACTAACGGCCTGTTTCTGTCCCTGTTGTTCTTTCTATGGCTTGCCGCATTCACTTGTGCCTGGTAAGCAGAAATTTACAGGAGCAGTGAGATGATCACCACCGCACATAGATAAGTAAAGCGCGTGAGGAGCTTTGGAAATATTAAGCTGGTACCTCCTGTTGCTGTCTCTCCATGTCGTATTGCTGCTTCTGCATTTCCTCCTCGGCTTTCTTCTGAGTGGACTATGCAATTACAAATGACCTGTACGGCAGAAAATGAAAATGTAAACTGCTGAAAGTGCTTCTCTGTTTGGAAGTCGTTACGACATTTGCTCGCTGCAGCAACGCAGTCCTACTTGTAGTTGCCAGATTCAGATTTATGTTTCAATGGCAAAATTATTCATCGCTGCTCCACTTCTACTACGTCTGTTACTGTTCCTTCATTGTAGATATATCATGCTTTCCTTTGTCGCATATTTTCTTCCGAAGCATTCATATCATAAATACCTCCTTAACATCAGAAATACAAACATGCCGTTTTCGGCATAAGGAACTACGACTACCACAGGCATTGTTTGCGCTTCGTAAGTAGTCGAGTATGAGTTGCATGCTCTGTTGCTCGAGCTGCGATTTTTGTGTTCCCGCTTGATTTTGCAGCGTCATCTTCTGTTCCTGGTACTGTTGTTGAAGTGCCATCTGCTGCTGGTTGGTTTCCAGATCCACTTGCATCGCGAATCTAGCAGGTGTTGGGAAAAAGGATGACTGGAGAGATTAGCAAGAGGACATAGACATCAAACATAAGTTACCAAAAACGAGAGCAGGGATGGAAGACTTTTTACTCAACCTCCATACAAAACACATTTTGGTCCGTTAGACATAAACCCTTAATATCGACTTCCGTTGAGGCGCCGCTCTCTTGCCGTTGCGTCCTCACAGTCACAGTGATTTGGTGTCACAACTTCTTATATCTTTTTCCACTCTTTTTTTCCTTGCCTCCAGCTCAAGCGCGGTTTTCAGTATCTATACAAGAGCCTATCGTATCCCAAAATACAACAGCAAAAGAAAAAATACTGTTTCTTCTGCTGTTCTGCCTGCGCTGCGAGATACTCCTTTTGGTGCTTGAGCTGGGCGTCCAATGCAGTGACTCCCTGTTTCATTTGCTGCTCGAGCATGTTCAAATATGCTTCTTTTTGTGTCTGCACCGTTGCAGGATCAGGGATTCCTGCGGTTAGCGGGGCAGGAGTACTGTGGAACGCATACTGCGTCGTGGAAGCTGACAGCATGCTCTGGACCGACATAATTGCTTTGGAAAATAATTTATTTTCTACTTCTATCTCAGAGGTGCCAGAAGATTAAAATGTTTGCGTAGGTTGTACCGCAACCGACTACTAGAATGAAGGATTGGATTCGTTTGGTCGTAATGTTGTCGTTCTAGTAATTTGGATTCATCGGAAATGTTTCTGAAAGCGAGGGGAGCGGGCCAGGGCCTCCTCCCACTAATTGGCGTCATTGTCGACCAATGCCGAAACTTTGGTACAACACCGTCACAGCACCACAAATAATTCTGAGTGGGATTACAACGAGGAACGAGGAACCGTGTATATCGATGCAGTCTCGCAATGTGCTGGCCGTGGCCGTCACAGGATCTTTGCATGCTTGCACAGACACAGCACCGCAACCGGCGCATTGAGCTAATCCTAATTGATGAAACGAAGATCGTACTACAACTAGAGTGAAACAATCACAACCGCATTGCAACAGGACCCTGATATATACTGATCCTTGCACCAACAACAAGCCGCGGATCTGCATCAAGAGAACGACACAAGCATAACAGCTGAAAAATCCGTCGAGTATTATTCTTTAATCATGTCATTGCCACGGAAAAGGTAGATCGCGCGACGTGATCCTCAACGAAAATCCTTCAACATCTACATCGGGGCTCGCCGCAAGCAGTAGACCACCTGAAAATTGTACTCAGTGACCGTACAGGTACACCAACCAGCACAACACCACGAAATATTCATTGCTTTCGCTTCCTCCGATCTGAACTCAGCGTCCAGTTCTAGTAACAAATGTAGAACAAGAACACGCGCCGCCGCGTAGCCATATCGTGCGTGTCTCAAGCGACGCGGAGAGAAGCTTGGTTTGGCATGGAAGGATGCCGGTTCTTCGACAACATCTTTTTTTCTCTGCAGCGTCACTACGTACATCAATTTGTGCTTCTACTACTTGCAAAAAAATCACTTCCTCCTCCTCCTGCACGACCAAATGTTGTTAGACATAAACTAGCAATCGGCTCTTCACGGCCACGCATTTTCGCTTTCGCGCGACGCGGGTGGACATGGCTCGCTAGATAGCCATGATCAGCAGAATCCTACAGTTGCAAAAAAACAGAATGAACACCACGACGCGGCATTCCAAGCGTTCTACTACATATCAGGCAAAGACGGACAACAAGTGCTAGCACGCCTTTGTCCACAACGCGTGGCTCGCCGTCGTGTAGTTTTAGTCATTGTGATTTAACGTTAAAAACGCATGAGGTTGTTGACATTGAGTATATATTAACTAAAGCTTGTTCGAACATGTCGATAATCTCGATTTTTTGGTCTTCATCTCTGAGGTGATGAACCGCAAAGATGCTCCTGGCGGAGAGCTTGTTTAATTTATCATATCGGTGTCAGATTTAGAGAAAAGTACAGTGAAGAGAACCTCCAATGTGAAGATGCAGCTATTGCCAGTCCCTTTTCCTAGTGTACCTCCTGCATGACAAGACACGCGCCTCTATTTGACCGCAACACCTACAGAGACACAGTTAGGTACTGATGCCCGTAACGCGGCGTGAGCATACTCGGACCGACTTGCCACGTGTCGAGCTCGGGCCGGTAGAACCTGTTTTCAGAAAAGATGTTCTTCAGATCCTTTATTCAAAATTTAGTACAGCAACAGATTGATTTTTCAAGGTTGATGTCGTTGGCCTTGGCCTGCGTAGCACAGAAGGTAGCCTGGCGCCTACTTTGCAAAGCAGACAGCTTCAATATAACAACTAGGACCAGCTTTAATTCTGCCCTTGTTTTTTCCGCTTATCAAAAGCGACACCAAGGAAGATGAAGAAGAGACAAAGATAAAAACGGAAGATACTCTCTGAAGAAGAGACAAGGATAAAAGCGGAAGATCATTGATGGTAAACAAAATGATAAGAAGATACTCTGTGCTCGCGAGAATGTCGCCACTTTGCCCGCCGCCGACCATGATGGAATCGGAAATGTATCCCGTGAAAAACCATCCCGCAGGTGCTCACATCATTTTCATAATTGAAACAAACTTCAGGCTCAAGCGCTCGCGGTGCACTGCCGTGTTCGTGTATGTAAGCATCACCCCCAGTGCTGCACTTTTGCGATCATGCTTAAATTGAAGATTACACCTGGGGGTAGCTTACTTTTGCTCCGCGTAAAATCACCGTAGCTGCAAAATCCATCCGACTGACTTGCATGCTCTTGTTATACATCCACGTCACGGTCTCCTGGTCCAATGATTCCACCTGATGAGGATAAAAGCAAATGTCTTGTTCGGTGTCATGCGATCACGAAAGAAACTAAATTGAATTATGGGCTGCGTGCTAAATCGCAAGGCAACTACCCAACCGGCTCAGAAGTTGTAAAAGACAGCCTCGCGCAACCATGCAATCAGATTCTTGAATTATCGACCTACAGTAGGAGAAAAGAAGTACTGAGTAGTGTATTGTTTGTTGGTTGTCTGTGCCGCCAAGTGCGTATATTTGTGACAGGCAGGTCAGCGCCTGCCCAGCACTTCGAACGTCAATCATGTCCACGTCAAATGGGCTCCATCGATTCATTTTCGGCTCGAAAAACTCGACTGTTTTGAGCCTCTTGCCGCTTGTACCTGTGGGAGTTCCATTTCTCCAGATATTTATCCGGCGGTCGATGATGGAGATCGGAGTTTTTGATCAAAGTTAAAGAGCGACAATAAGTTACAAATAGTGGAGTTCAACATGAAGTGGAGAAGTAGAAGACACCACGTAAAATCAAAGTCTGTCATTTCTACTTCTGGCGGAGACCACTCTGACTATTGAAATCTAAGCGGTGGCCCGCCGTGGAATCAGTACAATTGTCAGATATTGATGTGCAACAAGCGGAACTACAAGAACCAAGGTAGGCTACCTCCGAGCACGAAGATCTTGCCGCCATGCACACAGGACATAGCCGAGGAGCGTGGTGTGGTCATTCCCGCGTTTTCCATCCAAGACTTCATGCGTGGGTCGTAAGACTCCACGTGAGAGAGAATTTGCGATCCGTCAAAACCCCCCATAATGTACACTTTTCCGTCCACTTGTTCCGAGCAGGCGCTTATGGAGAGGCACCGGGAGAAGAACGTTTGCTGTTCCACGAAGATGTGAATCCTTTCAGGCCGCGCTCAAGGAACGAATCTACGAGTAGCCACTTATGGAGCGTGAACATCTTCACTGTGAAGACTCGTGTGTGTTCAATTCTTTTTTTGAGGTCTTCCTGCGTAGAAGTTCAAGTTTCCCTGCGATGGGAAGGTCGACGAGAGTACCACTGCGGAGTTGTGAATAGCAATGGTCGTTTTACTTCCTTATTTACACATCGTACACTTACGGTTAATTCGAAAGGGCTCTCGAGCACATGCACATCTTCATCAACCGGTGAGTAACTACGTCCTATCTTCTGATTCACTTTGGTAACATTTCTTCTTGGAAAATTCAGAGGCGGACCCGCCATCCAGGCGTCACGGAGACAGTCGTAAACTTCCATCTCGTTTAGTGCCTTGTATTCCACTATGCATTTTTTCAAATACGTCTGGGTCCGTCTACTTGTTTGAGAAGAAGAACAGCTCGTGATGCTGATGGCAAAAGGCTGAAGACACAAAGATCAGTAACTTTTCAATGATATCGATGCAGCTTCAATACGAGGCAGCAACAGGACCAGCCACACTTTCTGTTTCGTTGCGTTTCCGACCCAGACATATTTTTAAGGGTCATACCCAAGTTCTGGCCACCCATGAGGTACAGCTTTGCCGAAAGCGTCGATGCCTGCAGCCGTGTTAGAAGCGAGTTAAGCTCAAGGCGACGATGAAAACCAGGATCGCAGAACTAGAACTAGTTTCAAAGTGAAGTCACACTTCTTATAGTTGTAGATACAAATCCTGGCTGGAGGTGGAATCCCGCGCAAGTCCAAGTCGCCAATTGTGCAATTGTGGTTGAGTGAAGGAAAAAAGAAAACTGCATCAATGATGTTCATGTTGTCCTATTAAAGATGGTCGTGGTCCACTGTACTAGTTTCATTACCGCGAAGTAGGTTCTTTCTGTGCGCATTGATCTGCAAGGCCTCCAGCACTGATTCCCGACGTCCAGAACCTCCATAGCGGACAAATGTTCATAGCCGTTGTGCCCTCCGGCTGCGAAGACGAGCGGGTATGGGAAAAATTTGACCCCGTAGTAATTTGATTCCTTCACAAGAGATTCGGATTCTTGAGCAGAGCTGGGCAGCGGCACGGCAGCGTCACTTGAACCACGGAGGTAATTCAAAATTGTGCGGAACCTTGTTCGTTTTTACATGCTCTTTTTCGTGAATGAGTAGTAATTCTTGACTCTCAATTACCCAGTATAAAGCAGCACATATTATCTAAAGCAATAATGTATGTAGACAGGACAAAGAAGATGACGAAGCAATATTTCCATGATGAGCCACGCTGTGGCTGAAAATGACCAATATAATATCATTTTTTGACTTCTTAGTGACAGAGCCAAACCAAAAAGAAAGAACACGAAAGAGCAAAAAATTTTTTACGATTCGGAGTCGCGGTCTATGAAAATTCTGCCATTTCTGTCGCGGCCGACGTGCTCTCTTCCCGATAGCAGCGCCTCCAGGTAGGATCCGGGCTGCTTACAGAGAGTCGCCTTTGAAGTTTCGAACGTAACACCGCCCACGTTGAGGTCTACTATTTCTTCAGACGCGAGAGCCTCCAGAATTTTTGATGTTTCTTATTCTTTTGGGACTCATACATACAACTTTTTGCGCAAGCTCCATCCCTTAGAAGGTAACGATGCACTCGCGGCAAGGATTATATGTAGTTCGTGGTGCTGAGCAACATCACTGAAGATGTGACTACAAGCCTTACTTCTACTTAGAGTCAATGAATTGTTTCTCTTTTGTCCATCGGAACAAAGTCGTGACAAAAAGATGAATAGCTGCACCATTGCATCAAACCTGGTCTTTTATCCTTTCTTTCTCCTCTTCGAAGGTTTCAACTTCTTGTCTGAGCCGTTCACGGTCCAAGGCGAGTCGTCGTTTGCTCTTCTCTTTCTCTTCTTCAAATTTCGCCCGTTCCTCGGCAATCTTGGACCGCGCGTCCTCGCGTTCTACCGCCACCTGCTTGATCGCAGCTGCTATCTCTGCCTCGTTCTTTCGCCGCTCGCCTTGTATCTTCTCGTACCTAGAAGTACACACGACATATGTTGTGACGAGAGGTGTAGCTCTTGGATACAGCATATCCTAGTATCGACATAGCACCGTAGAAGGTATAGATATAGGCAACGAAGCAGGATCGATCCGGAACAAACAAAGAAGAAACATGGTGGTCATCCTACATTACGCGGCGCATGTGAAACACATACATGCCGGTGACGCAGCGGATCCGGATCATCCGTCCAGATGCTTCTAGTACTAGTGCTATGCAGCCCGTCATATTCTCAGATCAATGATGACGAAGACGACCAAGGAAAAGTCACAAAAAAAAAGGTCAATATTACTCTGCCTGCTTCTCTTTCATGAACTCTTTCCACACCTTTGCTTTTTCGTCCTCGAAGGCCTTTTTGGCGGCGGCTAGCTCCGCTCGTGCATCTGCCATTTCCCTCTCTGAGCGCCGGAGCCAGTCCATGAAGACTCCCCGCAGATCGGAGACCATACTCTCAAAGTCCGCTTCTTTTTCCGCAAAGGTCGGCGCCGTGGCGGCCGCAGGCGGATCTGGTGCAGAAAACGCGTCTGCGCTGCTACTTGCCGCCATCTTGACGATATTATCTGCTCCTGGTTCTGCAGCAAAGACCAGCAACCGACCGAAGCAGGGGACGACGGGTGGATAGGGCGCTGCGTTGTTGATCTTACAGCTTCAGCCCGTCGTGGTCGATGGCCAAGCCATCGATCATCCTTGGAAAAAGAATTTTTGCCCCCGCATTCAATTAAGGACTGTACATAGTCTTCCGTCGTTTAAATTAAAAATGCGTACTGCGTGGTGGTGGTGCGCTTTAGCTTTTTATCATCAAGCTGCTTCTCCTGTTGAAGTTCCGGTTCGATCGTAGCACAAAGAACACTGTAGGACGCAATACAGCTGCCTGGATCTACATTGCTTGTTTCGCCTTAGTCATTACTCTCATGCTCATAATTGCCCAGTACTCAGCGTCTTGGTACTTGCTTCACTCTTCAATCAATCACACTACAAAAGAGAATAAAGACACGAGGGGTCATCTTCAGCCTGTGGAACACCGGGACAGAATAAATGCAAAGCGGGCCGCCTGGCCGCGCAGAAGCACGGGGAGCCTCTCCGTGTTTGTTTGATGCTTCATTTTTGTGCTTTCGTTTCATTTCACAAAAGGCAAATTCGTCAGGAGTACGCGTGTTACTAGCACTAGCATGAACTTGATGACCACCTTCAGATCTATATTCTCGTTTATTGCATCAACGAAGATCATCTGGTCCTGCTTGCTTCTGCTACTCCTTCTGTCGCTTTGGATCTCTACTATTGCACAAGTGAGGTGTTGGTGTTCTTTGCCTGGTTCTGTGTGCGGCCTGTCAGAAGTTGCGCGTAATGCATGCGCACCCTCGGGCGTTCCTTTCTCTTCGTGGTTTATAGGTGTAGTTAAAAATGCAGCTGTCTGTACAATATCAAGAAATACAAATAGGGCAGGGGGTGGTGAATTACAAGCGCCCAAAATCGAGCGCGAGGAGGAAGAAGCGGACGGAGCACATAAGCCCAACGCTAAGTAGCAACTACCGGCGCGGCCAAGACCGGTCATGATTGTGGAAGTGGAACGTGTTACTTGGGGCCAATGCTTCGCAGCTAGTGTGGTCCTGGTACTTGTTCTCGTTGTACGTGATACCATAATGCCGGCGAGGAAGTGACGATAGTGCTAATGTGGGCACCACATCCACGAAACTCCGTCCGCTCTCGCAGATCTACGATCCGGGTACCCGCCATTAAGCAGCGACGACATCATGATGAACAGAACAATCCACGCGATCACCACAACTACGATATAGATAGTTGTTGGCTGCGGCGATGCTCTTCTGTTGTTGAAGAAGGTCTTCGCTGATGTGTCCACAGGAACCACAGTAATCCGCGCCAGATCTACTTTTTGATTTTGTCTACTTCCATTTGCTGCTTATTCGTCCGTGCACATGCACACGCACTCCAGGAGAAAAACCAAAGGAAAATAAAAATGCCGCTAGAGGCCGTCGTCGTCGTCCCACATGGCTGCAAGCTCCTGCGGACTGTATGCCGGCTGCTTTCGGATACCGAAGGACGCAAGGACTTTGTAATTCCAGAAATTCTGCAGGCTCTCACCACATTGCCTCCATACTATCAGGGCGACGACTGTGGTATGTGTGTTTACAGTTTATTGCAATGCAAATAAAGCAAACAAAAACATCAATGAAGCTTGAGTAGATCACAGTGGTCGGACGCGGTATGTGTGTATAGTGTTTATATGGAATTGAAGAATTGCATGACAAATGGTTGTAGTTGTACTAAGAGGACTAATGTATGACGCCAAAGCGACAGTCGACATCAATACTACAAAAGCATAGCAGTAGAAGTTCACGATCTGTCGTGGGTCAGAAATAAGAGATGTACTGCTGAACTGGAACATCAACATCAAGAGGTAAAGGTGATAAATATGTAGACAAAGAGGTAAAAAGTAGCAGCTGCAAATAACTTGAGAAGTACCGATAAGCCCCAGGATGAGGATCAGGGTCTGCGAGAGGCTGAAGATGCTGTGAAACAGCCATCCAAACCAACCGACATCGGTAGTCGCTGCGGCAGCCCCCGTTGTGCCACTCTGCCTTATTGTGTGTAGGAGCTTCATGGCGATTGGGTCGCTTGCAGGGATCTTATGCGCGAGCGTCAATTGCGCCAACAGGTAAACGAGGTCTTGTTCAGGAGGTTTTTCTTGCTGGTCTACTCCGTCTGCAGACGACCGCTGCGTTTCTACTTCTTGTTCGTGCTCAGCACCGGCACGTTTGCCAGGATTTTTCCCAAGGCTCCCAACGCTTGTGCGCTGCGCTACGCCCTCTTCCTCCGAGGCAGGAAGTTCACCACCGGCGGATGGTGCCGATTCAACTTGCTGAAGCGACGCCGAGAGATCAAGGGGTATTTGCCCCGTATTTTCAACGCCGGCGTCTCGTCCTGCGGTCCTCACAAAAAGCGTAGCTCCGAGAGATGACGGAAGCGAGGCTAGTAGGATGACAACATGAGAGTATGTGTAATATTATGTTGGAGACAAAAATTTATCGAATTTTCATGGTATAGCAAATGTCGCTCCCCCAGATCCAAATCTAATTCATCGAAGCGTTTCACTGCAGATGTAGTCAACCAGAAGAGAGCTGCGACAATATATATTCCGCTGGTGGATGGCGACTCTTAATCATGCTATCACAAACGCACTTCGTCAAGCCGAGACACAGTAAAAACCTACATAGGTGGTTGCTTGAATAAAAAGTAGAGCCACTGATTCTGTCGTGATCAAAAATATTCCTGTACCCTGGTGAATAGTCGAGAGAGGCTGTGATCGAAAGGTGCATTGCTTTTTTTCTTCGAAGAGAACGAATGCGGTACAGCGGTCGCGACCATCACAGACCCTCGCACAAAGGGTTGATGCGTCTGGTGCAGTACCGCCCACGCTACCGCTTGGCTGCAGCTCTTCAACAGGAATACTGTATTTGTGTTTTCGGAGCGAATAAAAGTATCAATGATCATTCGTAATGGTAATCGGTCGTTTCGTGGCTGCTATTCTCCCTTCAGATTGCAAAAGTGACGTGCTACTAGTCCGGAACGACCCCGATTATGGAAGATATTTATGCCGTACACGTATTTAGATTTACTCTTTATGGAGAGAGAGAGAGATAACCTATTTTCGATGAAACTAGGACTAGTAAACAACGCACGCCACACAGTTGAGCGAAGGCCTTGTATCCGCTCTCCCGCTTCAGTGATGTCGTTGCCACCTCGCAGCGCCCTTCTGTGGTCCGTCTGATCTACCCTCGGAAGGCGCGGTGGCGTGGCCCTAGGTGTCGGCAATGCTGTTGCTGATAGAAATCCCCAGAGTGTTTGGTAGTCAGTTTCGTCAAGGTCAAACCGGAGGGCGTAGGGATGGTTTACCTGTCGCCTTGTAGCCCGAGGCTGGTTCGAACCGTTCTACGCGCTGATGTCATCCACGAGATGTCCGTGAAGAGTAAGGCGGCAAGTTAAGGGGGAATTGAGATGACGGGGAACATAAAAAAAAATAAAAGGCAGTCGAAAGCAAACTAGTTCCCCGGCTCGACTTGCGGCGACGCTGCCCTTCCACGCAGCGCCCCGGCGAGCAGTTGGCGGCGTACTCACTCACCGGACAGGCCGTCTCCCGTTGTTCAGCGGCGCGGCTATTCTAGCACAAAAACATTAGTAGTAGTTTTTGCGACTTCTATCTTTTTCTTTCTTACTAAGCTATTACTAGTCTTATTCTTTTTCTCAATAAGCTATCTGCGGACCTCGGCGGCGCATCCACCCGGTGAGTGAGTGAGGGCAGTTTGTGCAGGACGCATTTTATTTTTGTTTTTGGCCGACGTGTTTTTGCGTGTGTGTGTGTGTGTTTCTTCGTCAACGTCCTTATGTGTGCACCCATGTGAGACTAGCGCTACCGGGGGGCTCTTCCTTGAGCCAAAATGGCTCTTCCTTGAGCCAGATTTACTCTTTATGGAAATCGAATATTAGTAGCGATCGCGAAATAAATCCTCATGCGAAGTGGATTCGAGTCGAGATGTAGCACGAGGTGCGAGCTACACAAGGTCTGTAAGTGCGAGAAGTCGGGCAAAGCTGCGAGCTCGATGCGATCTGATTGTCGAATGGGATTGTTATGAGTTCTTGCCTCTTGCTCATCATGTTGTTTGAGTTTGTTCTTGTACATCAAGCATGGAGCAGTTGGCTTTGCACTTCTAAAAAGAAGTCATCCGGCTGCATCTGCCTATTTTTGCCTTCGACGACTTCTGCAACAATTCATTTATCCGCTTGCTTTTCATTTTCTACGTACTGAGAAAGTGCCTGTGGGTTCTTATTCATTCTTCGTCTCTACTTTGTTTCTGATCACTGCTAGTCGTCGTGCTCGTGCTGCTTCTTCCTTTTGCATACAAAACTGATCATTTCCAAATTATACACATCGTGAAATCCGAGACTTACACGTCGATTACTCTCCCTAGTAGAAAGCGTCGGGGCGGCCGCTGACCAGCTCACCCAGACGCGGCGCGCATGATGTACATCGACGGATCCGCTTACATACGAACAAGAAGAAAAAAAACTAGTTACTTTCAGTTTTTAACTTAACAATCAACACGATAGAATAGTGAACAAAGCACAACGCTCTGGCTCTTACGATGTAGCTTCCCACGACGAGGTCAGGTAGGGGAGGTCTGTTTTCTCCGTTTTCGCAAAGCCCGACGGCACAACAGAAGACGTTGCTCCATGTCGCTGTAATTCTTCGGCGTCAGCCGTGCTGAAATCGGAGGAGTGGTAGAACAGACAGACTAGAGCAGCAGATGAACTCCTGGCTGGTGCTACAATCGGTCTCCTAGTCCTAGCAGCAATCATACTTCTTTATTCTGTGCCTTTACTATTTTTTCTCCGGCTTCTTCTGGAACAGCGGGAGAATCTGAATCCACTAGAAAAAATCACTGTGCAAGTCCAGAAGAGACGAGGCGGCGCGGCCGGCAGCAAGGCCTGCTTCTGGAGGTCCTGTAAAAACGTGATCGACGTAAGGAGTACTACCGTCAAGATCGTGAAGGCTGCGCGTTCGTTACCTCCTTTGATCTTTCCTGTCTGTCTTCATGGGCGCCGCAGAGTCGCAGCAACGTGAACCCGAAGCATGTGCCTCCTTTTTCCAGACGCATGACCGGCCGCACGATCCCTCGATTTTTATCTGTTGCATTCAGTGTCTGTGTCTACGTCCTCTTGCGTTATCGTTCCTCTGTCTGAAGATGATGCAAAGACGCCGCCAGGCCAAACAGCCTTGAGCTTTATGACACGCACTTAGCTACCTACCACCTACTCGCCACTGTCGCGATCCCCTGTTCACCAAATATGAGCCCGCTTGAAATGAAAAAACTTGCATAGCAGCCGTATTTTCTTCAAGTGCGCAATGGCTCTCGTTGTCACGACTCTGCTGTTTGGACTTCCTATCTTCCATCACCTTCAGGCGGGCGCCGGTCAATAACGCACAGAGAAAGGCTAAGGCGTGGGTGCTGAAAGTTACCGTGGCAGAGATTGCTTGGCGCACGGGACTCAAAGGAGTTCTTTCACTCACCTTTGTTCACTCAGTGTAGCTCTCTGAGAGAGAAAGCGAAAACCTCTACGTTCTTTGCTGGTCTTCATGTAGATACATCCATCACATCCACGTCCAGTCGTGCTATCGCATTACTTACACAGGCACAACGTACGTGGTCGTCTGCGCGTCTTGTTCATCCATCACCTCACGCAGACAAAACAAAAGAAAAGGTCAAATGTTAGCTTCCCGAGATGGAGATTTGATGACGATGATGATGTTACCCAGTAAGGGTAATATATGGTGTAGAAGAATAATACGCCTAATAGTAGTAGAAATACTAATACCCCGTATCTTTCGTTGTACAAGGAATTCAGAGATTTACATTACGCTCGCTTTTCGTGCAATATTTCCTTATTCTCTCGAAAATGAATGCGCAAGATGCCTTCGATGCAGATTTTCGTCCATATTGAAACTTTGTTGATCTTGATGGGATGGATCAGTAAGAAAAATGTTCGAAAAGACGTAGGAGCAGCCTCCTCCTGGTGTTTCTACTTCTGTAAAAATGCATTAGCGGTAGTATAGTCTTGCAGCTACTCCATTTCTTCATCTTCAGTAGATCAGATTGCTAAGTGGCGTATCCGCGTACTCCCGGCGGTCGGGCCGCTGCGCCTCTTGCACGTTGGGTAATCCCGTTTTCAGGCTCCGGCGCCACATGCCAAAGAGAAAATCGGAGCACAAATGCTCCGCCAGCAAACAATCTGTGCGCGGGTAGTGGGTCCAAAGGTTGGCGTGCAAGAACGGCGTTTCCAGCCGCCCGCAGCAGCGGCTTGGGTCTTTCACCTTCATGCCCTTGGCTTTCCAGCACATCCACCCCGTGTTTTGCGAGTACTTCGGGCCCCGTAACCAACAGGAGAGACAGTCCTTCTGGCCAGGATCCCGGGCATGCTGCTGCTTCGTATGAGAGTGCGCAACTTACTACTCCCCCTTACCTTCACTCGTAAGTATGGCTATGGCATGATTGAAGAACGGCAATATATTTACAAACACCAGCACCGCCACCGCGGCGCGGGAATCGAGCATGAGGATGTCTCCATGTGCCGAGTGCGATATAATTGTTTGGGCTTCCAGATTTTGTACAAGTATGCCTATGCAAACAGTGCGACAGGTCCACTGGGCAGCAACTGAATTTGGAATTCGGCATAAAAAAGACAAGTGAGGGGCACGGGCGGAAGTTGTGCGTGCTGATACTTCGCCTCCGGTTCCCAGAAGTCGATCGTGCTGTACCCGAAGGGAAGTTCGGAAAAATACTCAATACCCGCGCACACACGTTTATGAACGCGTCAAGCTCGACGAAATCGACCAAGTCAAAGTTGAACCTGAAACGATTTATGATCATGCATAAAATGCGGGGCGCATCAGAGTGCTTATCTTGTTGCAAAGAAGGCAAATTCAAATAATGAGACCGACTCCTAGCCTGATAAAACGCGGCAATGCTATAGACTCAATGGGGCTACTCGAGAGCTTAAGTATCTGGGTGGGCACCCCTTTTTGCACCACAAACTATGACTCACTGGCTTTAGTAGAAGGTGTTGAAAAATTGTGATGCGTCGCTCAAAAATTATAATCAAGGGGTCATCATCTGGTAGGAATTTTATGCATTAGACATCGGCTCAGGCTCAACTCCCTGTCGATGGCGACGAGCCTGACTCTTCCATAGCGCTTGCGGGGTGTGCGCGACTTGAATAGCTGATACTTCGGATCGCCGCTCTGCCCTGTTTCCGTTTCTTGTGTTTGGGTTTCATCATGTCCTGGATCCGCCTCGCGCTCTTTGTTGAGCTCCTCCAGTATTGACAATTGCAAGTTGGACGGGATGTGCGCCACATCGAGGTGTCCAGATTCCTGGCTCTCGTAGGCTTCCTTCATCTGCGCATAGTATTTCGGATACAGCGGATATCACGAGAAAAAAGTGTTACAGTTACACACTTGTTGGAGTTTCTGCATCACAAATTTTCTGTGTGTGGCAAAGAAAACTTGTAATGCGAAGATCATAACAAGGGAAAACAGGAAGGAAACGAGGCTCCCAAGCATTTTCTGCATGAGAAAGGTTGTCTGTGTTGCCGGTCTTGCAACACAGAGTGCAACTGTAACACTTTTTTCTTGCGATAGCGGATGAAGTGTGTGCATCTCGTCCTCTAGTGCAGCTGCCTGCAGCCTGTTTTTAGCCTTGGTGTCACTTCCACTTGCTGTCTTTGGGGTTTCTTCTTCTGGCCGCGGCTCTTGCGCAGCCACCTTTGCGACCGCGAGCTCTTCTGCGAAACGGTGTGCCCGACGAAAATTTCGGTCCGCATACTCATCATAGTCGATGACCGGGTCTAGATTCGCTTCGAATGAGGAAAGAGTCTCATTCAGCGTTACCAGTGTTCTTGTAGGGAAGGTACCATTGGCGCCAGTTTGAAGATGCTCGTCTGCCCCACTAGCGCTGGGGCTAGGTCCTTTTCTTGGTACTGCGTGGTTAATGCTCCCACCTAGCTGCTCTTGCTTTGACCCGTAGTTGCTTTTCGCTCCTCTTTGCAGAAGCTTTGGATTCCAGGCGTCTCGCATAATCTCTGGCGCGGCAGTGGTCGCAGCTGCGGCTTGCCGGAGACGAGCTGATAATTCGACGGATGAACCAGATCCAAATGTTGAAGGTGATACATGAGCGTCACCATCTAATGTTTTTTCTGACACCGCGGAAGCTGCTGGGGCATATGCAGCTCCAAATACGTTGTCTAGAGCGTGAAGACTTTTGTGATTTTCCTCTGATGCTTGAGCATCGTCGAGGTGTGACAGGTATGCAGTGCAAAAGTATTCTATGTCTTGTCTTCTAATATCGCACTATGTAGATTTGCATGACAGAAGGTATTATATCTTCGCACGAGTGTTTGGAAAATACAAATAGGGTCTGTCCTCACGCGAACCTGCTTCGGAATGGGATTTGTCACGGACGAGTGTTCCGATTCATTGCAGCTACATCGACTTCGACGACCAATTGCGATACAATACTTTTGCACAGGATAGCAGATCTTCCCGGGTCAGGTTTGGGAAGTGGGTCACTAGTTGGAGGAAGCGGCGCTGGTGCTGGATGTCTAATCCACGCGCGTTGTCGCGGTGACGCATGCCGTCGGTATAGAGGTCGTCTGGGTGTGGCTCGCCGGGGTCTTGCTGCCCAAAATAGCGGGCCAGGCGCCGCGACAGAACCATGGTGGAGACCGCTAAAGGTTCCTCGCCGTACGGCGCAGAGATCACGCTGACTTGGTTGGTCTTCGTCCGTGCCCCTGTGCTATGCATTCCAAAACTATCGTACCTCTCGTTGTAGAAATCGCATGGGAGCAGAAGGGAACTTGAAATTCAAAGTCGGCCAGCAAAAGGAAAAATGAAACTCGTCTTCACGTCGCAGATGCAGGCAAAGAGAAAGAAGTACAAGCAGATCTGTACACAACGTCATGCCAGCCTGGCATGTTTGTACGTGTTCTTGTAGTATACGAGTAAGTGCGAAGGGGATGCAATTTTTGCATCGAGGATAGGTGCGCGTGAGCGTGGTGCGCGGCATCTCGACATAGTGCGCGTAGGCGCCCCAGTTGTGCACCCCGTCCTTCGGTTTTATCGCCGGATCGTAGAAGTCGAGCAGGTACTCGCGCGACCGGTTGTGGATGCCGCTCGCGCGCAGCAGCTGGTGATCCGTCAACTTGTATGCGACCGTTCGCTGCAGGTGCCGCACCCGCTCCGGCAGTGTGTTCTCGAGGAGAAAACCCTGCTGCTGCTGCTTCACCACCGCGGTGCCGCGGTTCCAGGTGTAGGCCACGTCGCGGTCGTAGGGCTTACACAGCAGCGTGTGGTTGTACATGAAAAAGTAGTCGTCGAATGGCGTCGCGGGGCCCAGCGGGGGCGGCCCGAGATTTTGACTAGCATACAGCTGCCCAAAAGCCTGCAGGTTCAACTCGCGCCCGTACCCCAGGCCCGCCGGGGCGCTGCGGTGGGAGAGCAACATGAAGGCAAGCACGCGGTCCTCCATGTGTAAGTCCATGTGCTCCATGCCCGGCACGCCCGCTTGCACCGAATCGGTGAAGGAAACCAGGTATCCTCTGCAGACCGATATCGTGGTCGTATGAATCGCATATACTTCTGCAGGTTGACAGGTCGAGGTGGTCCTTTCCTGTTCTACGTGATGCAGCATGAGCATGGCAGACAAGTTTCATTTTCCGACCAGACTTTTCTAAATCTAAATGCGATTTCTAATACGCCTACGATGTACGATACTTGTTTTTCGACGCATAGCATGCGGTGCACGTACACGTGCTCGGGTTCGGACAGCGCGCTGCAGTTGTACTGATGATGCGCCTATCCACCACAAATGACGTGCTGGATTTGGTGGGTGGTACATGCAAACTTGCGATGCTGGTGTCAATTGATCTGCAGGACGCAGAATGTCTCATTCGAGGAGATAGGTATGGGCAAAACCTCTACTGCTTTGCGGCCCCTTGTTTTCCTTGCAGACTATGACCATCTATGTGGATTCATCCTCAAGATGCGTGACACCAGGCCCGAACTACATACTTATTTGCGGTGGATAGCGCCACGGGGTGCCACCGCGTCAAGTTCCAGTCGCTCCAGTCCAGCATGGGACAAGCAAGTTCGTAGCGAAAGTCGTCCACCCAGCTCTGCAGCGTCCGATCGTAGTTCCCCAGCGGCAGGTTTTCGGCATGAAACCCGACGATTTCGTTCACCCGTCGCCTCGTACCAGATTCACCTTCCTCCGCACGGCGCGTCAGACGGATGCCGTCCTCGTTTTGCTCCGATTGCTCATGTAGGCCAGTTGTCGAGGAAGAGGAGGAGGAAGCAGAAACAGCAGTTGCTGTAGCGGCAGAAATCCTCCTGCGCGCGAAAGCCTTGGCCTCTACGTGGTGATCGAGCGCGTGTGGTGAAAGCGAAACATCAGCCGGCCCTCCAGAGGACGACGAATCGAACGCTCTGCCTTCCGCGTTCGCTTTATAGACACATTGCAGATGTGTCGGGGTCTGGAATGTCGTTGCACCTTGCGATGCTGAGTCTGGAGCAGACAAAAATCTGTCCTGCTCTCGACGCAAATTCAACAGCATCTGTCGCGTTTTCGAATCCCAGAGAGGGCATCTCTCACCGAGGCAAGGCAAAGCCTGCTTCGCATATCTAATTGTCATCACGCTTTAATTTATGTGCATTCCAGTCATTCAACTTCTACAAAAAATGCATGATAAACGTGAGTCTGCTTTTTTCTCGACCAACCAGACCCACCATACATCTGTTTGCAATCCATATGCTTCCGCAATGAGCGACTCCGCTTCTCTCTCGCCCTCGGCGTCGTCTGGGTCCTCAACGTTTTCCAGCTGCTTCCCTGCTCCTGTCTTGGCAGTAGAAGTGCTGGTGACGAACCTTTCGTCCAAGTGCTTTTTGAGATAATTCTGCATCTGTGTCCAGACGTGTTGCGTGTCGTGTCGCAGAACTGTTGCAGAACCCGGCTCCCACCATATCGGCGCTGTATCACAGTACTTTGACACCAGGTACTCAACCGCCTCGCCCAGCTTCTCCTGCACGAAGGCACTGAGAGAGGAAGAAAATTTTTCTGGCGGGTCAACGATTTTTGCCTTAAGTGGTTCAACTGCTGCTTCTGGAGCTGCTGCGGCCGCGCCTGTCGCGGTCGATGTGGTTGCGGTCCTGCTTTTGTGCTCAGCATCTTCTTGGGCTGTGGCAAGGTTGTGATACCGTGTTGCGTTCCACACACGATTTTTCCGCGTGAGAAACTGCTCTAGCACGAATTTGGGCTGAGTTTTCTCGTCGAGGCTAGCCTCCATGGTGTCTGGCCTGAACCAATCCACACTGTCACCGTAGCGCGTGTTCCACTGCGCTAGGCCTCTGCGTACCAAGCTTTCGCAGCTCTGGCGCTGCAGGAACATGTGCGTCCCGAGCCGCGGCCGTACCATTTTGCGACTGTAGGCACTCCACATATCTGGTTTCGCGCGGTGCTGTTGCAACACCGCCTGTGCCGCCGCGTGGTCCACGGGGGCCTGGTTTAGGTCTAACTGCGCCTGCGAAAACTTCATCACCCCGTCGTGGGAGTGGCGGTAGGCCTTCACCAACGGGAGAAAGTCGGGGTGGCGGTGTTCCCAGCTTTTTTCGTGCGAAGGACTCAGCAGCGTGCCGTTGGAGAGTTCCTGGAGAACGGCCGCGGAGGCCAGTTGGTACGTGTCCACCACCTTGCTCCCTCCAGGGCGCTTGCTCTTATCGCTAGTATCGCTCTGATCATGATGTTGTTCCAGATCCACTACAGTTGATGTAGGAGGAGCTGCCTCCGCGGCTTTGTGTTCGTCGGGGATTGCGAGGGGCAGTGCGATGGTCCACGAGTCATTGCCTGCTTTCCCCTGGAACCAACGCTGCACCCCATTCGGCTGAAAGTCGCTGTTCAGTTGCACGGTGGCATCGAAGAGCAAGTGGTTCCGAAAACTGATTCGGTGCCGCCCAAAAACCTCCGAAAAGCCAGGCGTCTGCAGCTCCCTGCAGTAGTACGGATCATTCTCCTCGTCTTCAACATCATCTGTTTTCACGGTAGGTGTTTTTGCAACATTTTTTGTTCCCAAACTATTTTCGCTCTTCATCATTTCTTTCCCTTCAACATCAGTCGACATAGCGGCAGGAGTGACGGTCAGTTTGTCTTCTGCAAGTGCGCGGGTTTGCGGTTGGCTGCCATTATTCGATTTTGTCCCCTCCGTTACAGCACTTATTATATCAACTACATCCCCACCAGCTGCAGAGGTTGCATTTCCCGCGCGGGCCTCTTCTTGTTTCATTTTACTCTCGATCACCTTGGGAAGAATAGTGGATATCAAATCATTCGCCAGTTGCCCCATCTTCACAAGCGCTGCGATGCAATCGAAGCGGCCAATTTTGAAGTCGTGCGCGTCGAGGAAGCGGCGGAAAGAGAACTCCCCATTGACCTCCTGGGCACCTATGCCGCCCTCAAACCCTTTGAGAAAGCGCCAGCTGACGTCGGTGGGGTCGCTCGCATTCGGCGGTGGCAGCGCGTCGGCGCGGACCATGGGCATCCCTCCCGGCCGCGCGTACACAGCGCGCGTGAAGCGGAAGAACACCTTCTTGGCCTTACGGATTTGCTCCCGGATCTTCTTTTTCTTCTCCGCCGCGGTGGTCCACTGAAAATCGCCGCCGGGGCGCAGGTATGCTGTGCAAAAGTAGCGTACTAGTATAAATTGCATCACAAATTTTTTCAAGAAGAAAAATGGAATTTGTAAATGCTGATTTGCCTAAAAAGGGATATTTGTCATGATAGCAATTACTACGAGTACGATAGTTTTGCACAGGATAGCAGGCGGATGGTGTAGAGCCGGTCATTGATGCCAGCGTAGTCGAAGCATGCGGGAATCCAGATGTCCACCGGTCGCACGTCGAACTTTCCCCCCGCGTCGCCCCACCCGGTGCCGGGCTGCATCCACTTCTCGTGGTTCAGCAAATAGGGTGGGGGGTGAGGATAGGCCCAGAACACGTCATTGCGGGTGTAGGCGAACCAGTCGTAACTGCTCAGCTTTAGCTTGTTCAGCCGCATCGCGAGCAGGCACTTCCACTTACTCGCCATCAGGTGCATGCCAAACCGGTAGCCGGGCTGCTCGCTGTTGCTGTCGCGAAACCACTCCAGAGAAGATCCCGTGCAAAGGCGTCGCCCCAGCCGCGCCCCAAAGTCAAGAAAACAAATCGTGAAGTTTTTGGGGTCACGCGGTAGATGAGCAGGGCTAGTAGGTTCAGAGAAAGGAGGGCAGCCGGAGTTTCACGACGAACCCATCTACTTAATCCTGCTAATTGACAGCATTTCCTCTGCCACCTAGGAATTCGCCTCATGTTGCAGATGCGCATATGCAAATGTTATATGTGAGTAGTTTCCACCGCATTGCTATTGAATGCAGATCGGCATGACGAGGACAACCCTGGGGTGGTGACATTTTCACTCAGGATAGAGAGAAGTCATTGACCAGCTCTAGACGCGTCTCATCCTGCTGCATGTCCAATGCCTTCAGGTATGCCCAAAAAAAGCACGCCCATCTAACCAGAAGAAAACTTCTAAAATTGTGTGCGCGAGTTGGTTTAATGTCCGCCTCTGCTTATTTTGTTTGGTACGACCTCGCTAATTACTGGAACGCCAGGAGCAACACAGACACTGACACTACAAAGTCAAAGAAAGGGGAAGGGCATTCTGCTGCATAACAGAAAATTTGCTCCTTTGTTGCGGTTTCCGCATTGCTGCATTTCCAGATCTAGCAACATCCTTCATTCCCGCCGCGTTGCTTCATTTCAATTTCTAGTTGTATCAAAAATCTAGGACGAGACGAGCAGCACACATCATATAGAATATTCATACATTCTTGCTGTTGTTCTCTCCTGGATGGCGATGGGTGTGCTTTCCTGTGGGATATCAGGTGCTTGCCGAAGATGCGCTTGTACAGACAGGGACTGTGCTTCAGTGCGTGTAAGTGCGGTTGTTATGCTGTGCAAAAGTATCGTACTCGTAGTAATTGCTATCATGCATGACAAATATTCCTTTTTAGGTAAATCAGCATTACAAATTCCACCATTTTTCTTCTTGAAAAATTTGTGATGCAATTTATACTAGTACGATACTTTTGCATTGCATAGCTGTTCTAGCGTGCCAACTTTCGTCTCCCGCACATACTCGTGCGTGCGCTCGATCTCGCTACGCAAGTTGGCGCTTTGCACGATATCAACTGTAAAAATGTCTGGGTCTGGAACATTCTACCACTTGTCATGCACGTTTTGCATGGGCCCTGATGTCTGTGATGCTGCACGCCCTAGCATCACAGATTTTTTCAGAGCTTCTTGATGCCTATTCCGCATGACAAATGCCCTCTCCGCGTAGCAAAAATTACATTCCTTGTGGTACTCATGCAATACAGATTTTTCTGGAATCCAAATGCAGCATGACAAGTTGCATTCTTCCAGACCCAGACATTTTTGCAATTCATACACGATCGTGTTTGCCAATACCTGGTCGCGGTTGTCCCCCGGATCCGCTCCTGCTGTTTCTCGAGGAGATTTCTCTGCTCCTGAGGTCCGCTCGCTCGCTTCCGCGGTTTCCTGATCTTGCTTCTGTTCCTCATTGAGGTAGTTCCTGTTTTCTTCAAAGGCGGAGTGATTTTTTTGCAAGTAAAACTCCGCCAAAGCTTCGGCTTGGAGGTACGTGCGCCCCTTCCCCACACGATTTCGGCCAGTATTGAAGTGCCGCCCGTCCTGCTCTTGGGCATAGTTGACATCGGGCGCGACCACAACGACATCGGTGTCGGGCCCCAGAGGTCGCACCACGTTGATGTAGATGCTCTCCAGTACCTGCGCATTGGCCCAGCGGTGGGGTCCCTCAACGCAGACTACATTCTTGCCCGTCAGTGCCGTGTTCCGCCGCTTTTGGGGATCTGCGAAGCGCTTCCGAAATTTCTTTTGCATGCTGACGTCGAACCAGCTCGGGACGCTCGGCGTTTCGGGCTCTTTCCTGGGAGCGTGCAGGGTGCCTCGCAGAGCCGTTGCCTCTACTGCGGGTAAAAAGTCAGTTGCTTGCGATCCCCTAGTACGTCCCTCGAACGTGTGGTCGGAACAAGCGATAAGTAGGAGCATCAGCACCAGCGACACAGTGGCCGCGGAAAGGTAATAAAGACAGCTCAGTTCTTGTCCACGTCGTGCTCGTGAAGAAGAAGCAAACAAACTTGGGGACAAGGACACACCACTGGCGTCCGAGCAAGGGCCCGCAGAAGGTGTTGTTATTTGCATATTCTGTCTACCTCCCCGGCGACTCGCCAAAATCGAACTCGCGTTGTCGCAGCTTTCCGCCCATGCCGTCGATGTCATCTCGTGGTCGTGCGGAGCACTGAAGGATGTTAATACCTCCCGCTTTTTTATTCGGGATCTCCTGCTACATACTGTTACCGTTACCGTACCACCAACCCTTCGGCTCGCGAAGTGCGGATCGGGGCAAATATAAATAAGCTGCATAGACGGCGGTTGATGCTCTGGCACTCCTGAGGAGGAACAAAGTGCGTAAACTGAGGCCGATTTTTGCGATTGCCTTCCTCTGTAATCTCCGTAAGGTGAAGCAGGAGCAGAGCAGATTGCGGCTCCTGGACGTTTCGGCAGGCTTCGTCGCGCGTGTCTTCGCTCCTCGTCCTCCCCATCGAAGACGAGGAACCGCTTCGGATTCACGACGCCTCCTGGCGCGCATGGGCGGTGTGTGATACTGATGTCTCGCAAGAAACGACTTTCGGTGCCGTGAGGCCCCAAACATGGACCACAACGATGCCAGCAATGACAAGTTGCTCTACATGCTGCGACTGAGATGAACTGCCTGGTAGCGGCGCACAGCAGGTCTATATAATCGATGAAGCCCCCGCACCAGGACGACGAGCTGATTGCGTCACTTGACGTGGTTCCATCTCTGTCGACTAGAACTCTGGCGATATTTGCTGGTTTCTCATTCTCATTTCTTGTCCAGAGATGCTGATGCAGGTTTTGCTTCTGCTTAATATGTATATCTTCAAGGGTAGAAAACTCTCCCAAAGTGATAGTGGCGCCATTGGATGAGGACGAGAGGTTTTTCACATGAGGCATTCTGTATTCTCAAAGCTACATCAACTGGCAGATACACGACCCTACGCATCGATTTCGGTGCCGAGGTTTTAATGGTTCAAAAACGAAGCTGAATTTGAAGGCAAACAAAAGAAAAGAAAAGATGAGCAGATAAACTCAAAAAGACGACACCCTGGTGCTTGCTTATGCTTGTACTTCTACTTCTAGGTAAACTACTACCTAGACTAACCACGAAACGCATCAAGTAACCCCTATCACGACAAAAAACCGGAAGATGTGATCACGATGACCAGGAAAAGTTCGAAGAGCGCAACCTTTTTTCTTCCGAAGTGAAATGGTATGGATGGTGGCTGAAAAAAAACGATGACCGAGTGATACTATGAGGCATGAAAACTGAGCTAAAGTGAAAAGTAACAGGACGGCGAAGGAGATCTACTGCAGTCCTCCTGATTTTCGTAATCAAAAGAGTGCAATTCGTGGCAACCGATTATAGGAACTGATCGATCGTATTCTACCTTTTTCCAGTGACGAGCTCGAAGCTGAGGCTGATGAACATGCGGCGCGCATTACTTTCAGGTCGAGTTGTTGTAAGTTTTCCCAAGGTGCTCCCCATATGTATGATTCGGGAGCTCTTGTTGCGTCATCTACTTTTGCCAGCAAAAAGCTTTCTGTCTTCTGTTTCGTCGTAATGTCCCTCAAACTAAATAACCAAAAACAAAATAAGTATAGTATGTCTCTTTTTTCCTGTGGCCCAGTGGTAGTTCCACCATCATTTAGATTTAACCGGGCGACGAGGGGAAAAAGTGGAAAATAGAATCAGCCAAACCTCGGGGACATCAGAAACGATCAATCTTTCAGTTTTGATTACATCATCATCAGGACTGCTTCTCCTGTAGTCAAGCTCGATTACTTCTTTCGTGCTCGTGCGTCTTGCCTTTATTTCTGCCACCTCCACCCACTTCTGCTCGTTGATCCATGAAACTTTCCGGCTCTAGGAGAGCCGAAGCGGGGGCTGACGACACAAGCATTTCCTCGTTCGAAATTTCATCCTCCTCGGGGATGAATATCTGGGTTACGATCGCGCCGGCGAGAGCGACGGCAGCGCAACACTGTAGCACCGTGGCGAGCCCGAAGTGCGTGACAATGGTCGGAAACAAGTACGTCCCGAGGGCCGCCCCCGCCTTCCCCATGGCCGCGGAGAAGCCGTGGCAGGTGGCCTTCACCGGCGTTGGGTACACCAGGGCGGGCAGGATGAAGGTGGTGGCGTTGGGGCCGAAGTTGGAAAAGAAGACGGTGGCGCTGATGAAAACGAAGGTGAGTATCTCCTGGCCCCCGATCCGCGCAAGACTTCCGCACAGAAAGAGAACAGCGAGGGTGACAAACCCGTAAAACTGCAACTTCTGGAGCGGAATGTGGTCGACGTAAAAGATCGTGACCAGGTAGCCCGGCAGACCGGCGAACACCAGGATGGAAGCCCGAAGCGTCATCAGCTGCAGGGCGTGCCGTACGCTGGCATCTTCGTCGTCGGGGAAAATCTGCTGCCCAATGTCGGTCTTGAACAGATTCGTGCCGTAGAACGTTACGTCCAGCAGCAACCACGAGACGCTGGTTCCCACCAGCACCGGCAGGAGGCCCTATCAAATGTAAAAGTGTCTGGGTCTGGAAGAATGCAACTTGTGATGCTGCGTTTCGATGTCTAAAAAATTTGCGTTGCATGAGCAGCAAACAGAGTCTAATCTTTGCTACGCGGAGAGGGCATTTGTCATGCGGAATGGGCATCAAGAATCCCTCAAAAAACTTGTGATGCTAGGGCATGCATTACACGCATCATGGGTCATGAGAAATTGAAATATGCATGACAAATCTTGCTGCATTCTTCCAGACCCAGACATTTTTACATTTGATAGTCCCGCGGTGCGAGCGATTTTCCACTGATTCGCCAACTGCCTCCCAAACGAAGGGCGTTTATTCGACGCGGACTGGTGACGAGAGGACAGAGCAGCGAGTGCCTTGCCGCCTTCTTCTTGCCCCCGTATTGTCCCACCGGCACTGGTCGTTGACGTCAGTGCTCCGGCAGGAGGACCACCTCCGGAGCCTGTGCCTGTCACGGGGGGGTCGTAAGTGAAAGTGTCTGGTAAATCGTCTTGCTCGTCGTGTTCTCCGGATGTTGGCGACGCTGACTTGTGTGTGCTGTATGGAAAGGAAAAGAAACCGAGGAGGGAGCAGGAGGGGGAAATGTTTCGAACTGCGCTGCTGAGCTGCAAAAAAAAACGACCCAGGAGAATTAGAATACTGTATAAGTACGTGTAAGAAGTGCGAAGATGATCTGCGTTCATCTTTGCATGGGGGGCAGAGCCCCTCAGCTACTGCAAACGGTTGCGGTTCTTTTGTGCTCTAATGCACATGAGGGACAAGGACATGATGGACAAGGGCATCAAGTTGATGCATCCGCCAAGACACTTGTAATCATGGGAAGTGCACCTGCACAAGTATGATGCACTAGGTACTTACAACATTTTGGAGGTGAAGTAGCAAGATCCTGTCTTGCGTCGGTCTGAGTAACAGAGCGATGCTACAAAAGGTAGCAGCAACGAAGATCTTAAGGATGATCTGAGGAAGGTGACATGATCTGGAGCCCACTCTTCCAAAAAATATTCCTCCCGCCCATCTCGACCTCTACATGTCTTCTTTGCACTCGTAACAACATCAAGGCCTCAAGCTGCTCATCCTCCTTTCTGCTTCTCCGAAACGGCTCAGTTTCCGTCATCTTAACCCGGAAGTAAACCACGATGAGCGTGGGGAGACAGCCAACCGCGATCGACAGTCGCCACGCGGTCGACAGTGACATGCCCTGGGCCTGCAGCAGACCATACACTACCAAGACCGACAGGAGCTGGCCCCAGCCTTGCATGGAAAACACGACGGCCAGCGTGCGCTTGCGCTCCGTTTTCGTGGCCTTCTCGCTGGTGACGGTGGCCGCCAGCGGGTACTCGTATGCATTGCAAAAGTATCGCACTCGTATAAACAACGCATTACAAATTTCCTCAGCATGAGAAATAAAATTTGTAATGCAGTTTTACCTTAAGAGCAAGATTTGTAATGCAAGACTTGCATTTATACGAGTGCGATACTTTTGCACAGGATAACTCGCCACCGATGCCGATTCCGAGCAGGATGCGGAAGAGCAGAATCTGCAGCAGCAATGCGCTCTGGCTGTTGAAAGCGCCCGCGCTGGCCTGGCCGACGCACCCAACCATGATCAGCACGCACGTGAGAACGAACAGGATCTTGCGCCCGAACCAGTCGGCGAGGAAGCCGAAGCCCAGCTGGCCAACGATGGCGGCGAACAGGCACGCCGAGGAAATGGCTCCCTTAGCCTGCATGTCCTTACTCTCCTTGTCAGGGGCCTGACTCGAGGTACTGCTGTCCTCCCCGGTTTTCTGGATGATGGCGATAACCAGGTCGATGACAAACAGGTCATAGGCGTCCGCCATGAAGCCCGCACCCGCGAGGAAGGCCAATGGGTACGAAATGGCGCCTGTTGGTGAGGGCGACGTGGATGTAGACCAATCATGGCTGCGGCTCTGCTCCAAGAAGGACCCGATCGTCAGGCTACCCTTCGCGGCAGGGAAGCTAGAAGCTCCTGCGCTCATCAAAACAGATGAAGTACTTACAACGCCCTTTTGCAGGTAGTCGTGGAGGCGAGTAGCAAAGAAGCTTCGGTTTGCGGCTAGTTTTTTTCACTTACTTGGCAGAAGCCGCGCAACAAACAAAAGCGCCGGTACAACATGTTGGTATGATGGTTTCGAATTCCTTAAAAATACGAATCTTTTTATGGCATGCTGACGCTCAATATTCAAAGACGTATGACTTTTTGGTGCACACTGTGCGTTTGCAGGAACACTCTGAAGATAAAAATCTGGAAAGTCGGCGGGAATCTCATGTGTACAACCCGTACCTTCTGGCTTTCTAACCACCCAGACCATTTTTGCATACACATAAATATTCGACTCATTCTCATTCATCCACTCCATCCTAAAATTGCACTCAGAGATCGTTATTTGCGACAGCGATCTTCATCTTGTGGCAGAGGGATGGCGCAGCTGCTTCGTATTCCTTCTTACGAACTAATAGACTGAAGAAAGATCTTCTCAGAAACATTTCATTTTGCGTGTCACCGACATGAACCAATCTCAGGATTTAGAGCATGACCGAGGACGAGGATAGACGTGAGTGCCAAGGAATGGCGCGAATGCAGTCGGGGCTCATCATTATGTTTGACTTCAATATCGACGCTATCGTCATCGTTATCACTGCATATGGTTATGGACATGGGGTGCCTTCATTGCATTCGTTTCCATAGCACTACACCAGCAGCAGCAGCCAAGCCGCGCCATACCTTCCTCCTGGATGATGCTTTTGCTTTACAGAGTCTACTGTCCTCCTTGCTGCAGAAAAGCTCTACGACATTTGTCTACAAAAATGGCGGCCACACGGATAAAAGCTAGTTCCTTTATTTGGAGTATTAGAGTACCATGCTAGGCAATTTAACTACTCGACTTCGGCACAGCGCTAGAATTCTACACGGTAAGCAGTTCGCGCAGACATTAGCTATCGATCAGCCTGCTTGCAAATTCAAATCGTCATATTTTCATTTCATCAACAACGACTCTATTTTTTTCATCAAGAGCACTATTCTTGTTGTGGGGTGCCGTTGCATCTTTTTATTTTGAGGGAGAAGTAATGATAGTGATAGTGAATGTGACGCAGGCTATGTGAGCGGTTCAACGTGTACACTGAAAGCATAAAGAAAAGAAAATGAGAATCAGTGTTCATGCATGAAATCTGTGCGAACGAAGTTTGCTTCGTTCGTGCGGTTCCAGAATCCAGCCAGCAAAATACCGCCGGCGCCTTTCGCTCGTAGCTCATGAGCGTCCACTACGATATAGTCTGGCACTTGGTTCGTGAAGGGCGCGCGCATCATTGGCGGAATTGTTGGCTGCCCAAGCCGCGTTGCCGCGCGCAGTCCTTCGGCGTCTGTGCCACATATCAGCAAGACTTTGCGCTCGCTCTCCATCTCCTCCTCCGCGTCAACGGGGATTGTGGAGTCCTCGCTAAGTCGATGAAATGCATCGGTTCCTCTACCATCTGGGTCGCCAATTGGATACGGGAACCATAAGAGAAGCCCGATGCTCCGGCTTGCCGGAAAGCTGTATTTCTCCTGAAATCTGATTTCGGTCCTGCTACTATCCTTTACAAAAGTATCAGCATTGCCTTGCGTAAAAATTCGTACAAATCGAAACTGCAAATGCAAGCACGGGCAAAACCGCGCCAGGAGAAGAAAGCCACTGAATATCTTTCACGGATGTGCCCGTAAAAGCCTGGTATGATCTTGGCTTCACTTAGCTTGACAGTCACAGATTCGCGCAGTTGCTTTGTTTCTTCGTCTTGACGAAAAAGAACTGTGAAGATTGCATAGTATGTATCCATTCTTGCGTAGGTGGCATGTTGACCACGATTACGCTACTTCGCTGCAAAACTTTTGTAGATGCGTGCCTACTTTCCAAGAATCTGCGTCGCTCGTCAAACGTGAACGAGAGCAAACTCGTTGCGGCCCAGTCGGCCAGCGCCATGAGGGCGCGGAAGCGTGTCTCCACCATGCTCGTTAACGACGAGTCTGGAATTGGTGGGTTTGGTGGATAAAGAGCGACTTTTCTATGGCTCGTTTCTCAGACCTGCTCCCAGATGGATCTGGGGGCTCGAAGGCCAGGTCTGACATCCGGAGCCCCCGGGGGCTAGGCCAAAGGCCACAACCTCCGGCAGAAATTGGTGATGGCGCAAGCACTAATTTTTTTGGTGCTCACACTTTGAAATCACATTGATTTTTCTTCTCCGGGGAGGTCAAAAATGGCGCTTTTTTGTGTGTGATAGTGTTTTTCAGCCACGGCGCTACGGCGATTTTGGGTCCCTTTTTGACCCGGGCCGTAGCATCGTAATTTGCATTTTTAAAAAGAGCTGATTTTCGGTGTTTTCGCAGCATTAGCTCGCGCTTAAAAACACTATCACACTACACTTTTGAGCGATTTGATATAGAAAAAGTGAAAAAAGGTGTGAAGTTGGTATTTTTTGAGTGCCGGAAAAAAGTGTGATAGTGTTTTTCAAACACGGCGGCACGGCCCACATAGGACCACCGCCAGAAAAAACACTATCACAGCCAAAATGATCGAATTTCCGGGTTTTTGAATTTCTTGAAAAAATTTGCGCGCGCAGTGTTGAAAACCAAAAAAATCCGGGGAGGACTGGCTGTCGGCAGCCAGATCCAAAAAGTGGAGTGATAGTGTTTTTCAAACACGAGCTGAGACTGGCGATCGAGCCTCACTTTTTGGCCGCCTCTAGCCTCGGAACGGAAGGCAGCTCACCCGCCACCGCCGGAGCATCAAATCAGCCCAGGTCTGAAAGCTGGGAATCAGGTCCAGAAAGTGGCGTGATAGTATTTTTCAAACACGGTGGGAGAGTGGCGATCGCCGCGCACCTTTTGGCCGCCTCCCGCCCCGGGCCGGAAGGGACCGACCCGCCAAGGCCGGGGCACCACCAAGGGTTCGGGAGCTCGCCTTCGGAGCGAGGGCCCGGCCCGGCCTTCCATTCGGCTCTCCTGTTAGCTATGACAATCATCACAAGCGACCACTAGCTAGCTAACTATATCACTCATTAATCGCAACAACAATAACAATATACCAGGCACAAGGATCGAGCCCCAATGCGCCGCAAAAAAAATCAAAAAAAAATCAATTTTTGCCAAAAAGTGGCTTTTTGTGATAGTGATAGTTTTTTTCAGCCGGATAAGTTTCCAAGAATCTGTGTCGCTCGTCAAACGTGAACGAGAGCAAACCCTTGAGGTGCCGATGGCGGCTCCACAAGGCTGCCGCAGCTTGATTTACGTTGGGACCTCCGACGAGCACGATGTTTTGATGCGGATGCCCCCCAACATCGAGCGCTGTCTCAATTGTGCTGTGCATGCTGTCCAGAACCACAGGCGAGCGAGTGTCCGCCGCAGCATAGTGCAGTCCAGCCAGGTAGACGGACTGGCGCAAAAAAGGTTCCGCCGCAACCGTAACAAACGGGCGTGCAAAAACGTTACGTAACGGGCCTTGCTGCCATCGCGCTTGCCGTAGTCGATCGGGATCACAAATTTCCCAAGTATCACCGGCCGAGGAGGACCTGCTATCACCTTGCGTTTTCAGTTTCACCACCCGGCAAACGTGCAACCTCAAATGGCCTGCGCCCGGAACAGAGTCGGCGGTGCTTGTGGTGCGTAGACAAGCCACGGAGGGGGTGACAGTCTCTGACTCTAACCCTTGCTCTGCAAAACAGACCTCAATGCTCGAAGCGACCAGCTTTTTTTGACGGTCTGATTGTTTCTCGTGGTTAAAATGACCTGGAAAGGCGACGGCAAAAGCTGAAACGTTGTCGACTTGCTGAATTGTAAGTCTGAAAATTACTCGGATCATGTTGCCGCCTTGCACTCCGCTGCCTGTTCCAGCCAGCGCGTCCTCCTGGTCGTTCCCTTCCGTAGTGGCCAGCACGATCTGCCGCTCAGACACAAAAATTTTGGAGGTGCGAAAGGGTGCTTTCTGTTCCAGTAATTGAATCGAGCCCCCGACAGTGCTCGCGCAGTTCGTGGCTGTCAGCGTAAGGGGTTTCAGTGAAAGGAGCACCTTCTCTGCCGCAGAGCTTCTGTTGCCAGCATCTACGAGGCACTTTTCATCTCCGTCCCCCGTGATGTGGCTGTCTCGTCCACCTTTGCCTGCAACACACGATGAAGCATTGTTCTCGGCGGGGATCATGATATTCGATTTCATCGATTCGGTCAACGTTACGAAAGCATCTGCAATCGTCGGCGTCGCAGCTGCCACCTGGAAAATTTGCTTGTACCACTGACGCATACGGGGATCGTTTAGCACGCCGCCATCGTTCGGCCGATTGGTGTCCCACCACCAATGCTCCTTGTCGGGCACTTCTTCGTAGTCTATCGACGGCCCCCTGCTCCGCCCAACTCGGGGATGAGTCGTCAACCCGCCTCCAAAAGATCCAGGTACTCCGCTTTCGGGAACCACCAGACTTCTAGCCAAGCGCCTGGAGTACCACGGAGGCGTGGCGCCGTCTTTTGCACCGACTCGTAGCTTGACCCTTGAGACGGCGGGGATTGAGTCTTTTTCAACTCTCCTTGTGGCCCTATTGGAAATTACCTTCTTCGTTGTAGTTTCTGTCTCCTGCTCGACGTCCAGCTTGTGCATCTCGCGATCGTCGCCTAAATGAGCTGTAGCGATACTGGATCTAACGTTGTCTAAAAGCGGTTCCACACTGTTTTCCAGCATGCTCGTTTCCAGAACTGCCTTCAGCTCTGGGGGCGCGAACTCGTTCTGCAGGTCCAGCAGAAAGAACCGGTTGCTGTCACCGTATTCCTCCTTTTTGATCCAGGCCCCCAAGGGCGCGAGCCCCACCATGGGTTCCGGAACCCTGGTTGCCAGAACCAAAGCGCCGTGGCCGCCCATGCTGTGGCCAGAATAGACGACGCGGTCGAGGTCCAATCGCGCAAATCGGTGTAGTTCGGGTTTCCCGTCGACGATGGCTTTTAGTGCCGTCAGAGCACGAACGGCAGAAAGCAACCCAGTATACTCCCAGTTGTGCGCGCCCGCGCGCGTCGGACAAACTACCCAGGCCCCGTCCACACCGTAGAAAAAGGGGATCTTGCTTTCATCAGCATTGTAGACTTTCTTCACAGGTGCAGATACACCTGCGGCCTTCTGCACCTCTTTCGATTTCGGCTTGTACTTGTAGCTGTCTGCGTGGTTGCGCGGATCCACCCCGGTCCCGTGAAGCGAAAGCAGAACTGGATATCGGGGTTTTTCTTCTTCTAGGCGGCCGTCGTCTCCTCGCCCTTGGCCCGATGGTGCCTCTTTTTGATTAGAAGTTGCTTCGTGTAGTAGTTCATCTTGATGAGTGCGCGGCATGATAGCAGCGCCACGGTTGACCGTGCCGTCGTGGTCAAGAAATGTGTAGACAAATGACTGCCGCGCCGTCCGACATGACAGCGTGAAGCGTAAAGTCTTGAGGTAATTCCAATCATCCTCAGTCCCGTTCTTCTTCAATCCATCTTGCCTATCATCGCCGGCGTCCGGCTGGGCGAGGACTCGCATGAAAACGTCCAGCTGTAGGCCCACTGAGTCACAAGCGCGGGGGGGACTCTGGAGGTCGTACTTCTTGCGCCCTTCGCCAATCAAGCGAAATCGGACTGGAAGTGCCGTTGCCTGTCCGGGGGCCACTAAGTCAGAAAACGAATATTGACCACCGGTGGTTGATGTAACCCCGCCCGCTCCTTCAAGTGGTAGGACTTCGAACACGTCCGGCTTGCATGAGTTTCGGTTTTCGCAAGGCTGAAAGCGGAACTGCAACCACTCCGCGCTCAGATGATTCGTGATAGCGAGAGACAGGTGCTCACCCATCAAGGTGGTCGTAGGAAAAGAACCCTCGGCGGCTCTCGCTGTTTCCTTGTCCTCCGAAGTCGCACCCGCACCGTCGAGGAGCGCTTGTGTCTTCGTGTTTCTTTCGGCGTGATGGAGGAGTTCTGGCAATAAAGCTTTTTTAACCTCTACCGTGGCAAAAGACTCCACCTTGTTCATCTCCGTTGAAACTACTCTTTCGACCCGGCACCGAAACTCGCCCGCGTTCCCCCTGATTTTGAGTGGTACATAGAGCACGTGATGCTGATGCTGCTGGCCGTCCTGCTTGTTTTCAGAAGCAAAGCTGACTGCACTGGAAATTCGGCGCGTGCGAAACATATCACCGGGAAAAATTTGCTCAAAGCCGTCGATGTAGAAGGTGTGCACCCCCTCGCAACCGACCGTGTATGTGGTGTTCTCGGCCAGTGGGCCGAACTTGGCAATCGCCCAGCCTTGCCATTCCAGGACCTCCATGGAGGACAGCTGTTGCACCAGCTGGCTCCATTGCACGTTACGCGGCGTGACCCGAGCCCAAACATCGTTGAAATTTTTCGCTGCACCTCCCGTAGACTGCGAAGCTGCGATAGCTTCGCTGTCAAACAGCTTTCTTAGTCTTCCCTGCTTCGTGAGGGTCCTCGTGGTTGATTTGGAAGCTTCGCTCGACCGCAGACCGTCGGCAGCTGAAAACTGCTCAGTCAAGTGACCGCCGGAAGGTAATTCCGAGAACAAATTCGGAAAATCTTCGGCATCGGCTCCATCTCCATCTGAGTGTGAATCTGGAGTGACGCCGTGGTGCTCCGCTTCTTTTTCGTGTCCCTTTTCAGTCCCAACCAGAAAGGCCCTCCGGTACAGATCGAAGACGCCGCCGCGAGCTGCCGTGTATGTAGGATCCGCATCCTATGGATGCGTCAGAGTTGAAATCGACAAAGTTGAAATGACTTGTAATGCATAAAATGCGATGCAAAAAGTGACTCTATTGCAGAGGACGCAAGGGAGGCAGATTATAGTCCTGGTAAGGGTCACAAGTTGGTCACAAGTTAGTCAGTAGTCCAATGGACTACTGACTAGCATGACAGAAGGCAGCTCTTTTGCCCTAAACCGCATGACAGACTCGCCTCCGGGGCCGGGAAAATTTGTCACGCACCGACTACAAACTGTAGGTCTAACTGGTATGCGTTTTATGCATGGCAAACCATTTCAACTTTGACGATTTCAAACCTGACACATCCATACATCCAACTCGTTCTTCCCCACAGGCCACGGACCAAGAAATTTCCAGGGTTTCACCTTGACCAGTGGTGATGTTGCACCAGCACCAGCGGCCCGATCGACTACGAAGAGTAAAGCTTGAAGAAGCTGCAGAAAGAAAGACATTTTTACTTTAGGTTATACCACCTGTCCTCTCATTTTTTTCACGGAAAGAGCAAAACGGAAGTCAGAAGAAAAGTAGCAAATAGCTCGATTCATTGCAGCTAGCAACACAAACGAATGCTGACGCTGACGAATAAACCATTTTCATCTACTGCTACACGTAGACGCACCCGATATAATGCGCTTAAAATGCTACAGACGAACTGAACACAGGACGAAAGCAAAACATTATATAGCTTCAATAAATCAGAATCAGAAATAAGAAAAACAACACAGCCAACTGTAGTTCTGGTCTTGGTGCTTTATTGTGTATATCATGCTTCGACGTGGTCGAAGTCGTTTTCGTGCTTGCCTTGCGTTCATTGCGCTTCGAGAGGCCGAATGGTCCTGGTCTGTCATACAAACAAAGACTGACACTCCGTCTTCGTCTTGCCCTCCTACTATTATCACAGCGCGGCGCTGCCACCGTATTTATGTCCGTATCTTCTGTGAGTCGGACCCTCCTGGTCCTGGTTGTAGCGGTAGCCTGCTGTAGTGTATATTATAGAACACGAGCCACTGCTTCGCGGCACGTTGTACCATATTCGAGTCGATCCATCGCCCTAAATCTTTGTCATCGCCAGCACACTTTGTTTACGAGATCTTCTGACAGACTGGACTTTCCGTTTCCTCGTCGCCTGCAGCGTAATTTACATTTGCGAAGCCTTTGAGTTCATTTGCTCTTGGATGAATAGGAATACGAAATAACACTGGAAGATTGTGATGACCGAGAGAAGCAGACGCTTCTGCGCACATTTCCAAACCTCACTTTGCAAAATTCTCTGACCGTTGACGGCATTTCTAGCACGCAGACGACGAGGAGGACGACCCCACAGCGGCTTTTGATCTTGATGGGCAAGCTGGTTGCGCGGCATCGGACTCCGCCTCAAGCTTGTCGACGTTTATCTTCAGATCCGCCAAAACTGTGTGGCAATACGGCGCATTGACTATCATCGGCCGCAGTAGTTTTTCTGCCAATGGGCGGAGGGTGTAGCCTGGATCCGCGCCGCCCGCAGCAGCGCTCCACTCTTCTTTCTTCTGTGTTAAGCAATACCGCACTAGATCCGGCACAAGATTCAATGGCTGCGCTTGAAGGAGGTCGCGAGCCGCGTCTAGCTTTTATTTGTCACTCTTGTACTGGGCAAGCTTCTGCACCATGCCCTTGACAAAGTCTCGCTGCTTCGTAGCTTGCTTGATTTTTTCTCGTGCTTCCTCAACGCTTTCCGCGCTCGCTTTTTTGTTGTCAAGCTTCATCTTCACTTCGTCAATGGTGCTTTGAAGTTTATCAATTGCTGCTATTTTTTCCTCCAGCAGATTCTGATCATCCTCGACCTTGGTGGCTAAGCGATCTCTGGCGTCCCGCAGCTTAGTTAGCTTTGGCAAAATGAGATCGGTGACCTCTTGTCTGAGCCTGGCTGTAAGCGTTGGCTTCGCGTTCTTTGTCGTTTTGAAGAAAATCCTAAATATCAGCCTCCCCTTCCCGCCGACTTCATCATACGACTCGAGCTCGACGCTTTTATTCTTCCCGATGGTGACATGCAGCAAAGGAAATTTCTTCTGAGGCTGCTCCTCATCGTCCTCCTCCTCTACCGGCATTTCGTCTTCCGCGAACATAATGCGCCGAGTTTTCACCGTCAACGCAGGAGAAAAGCTGCGGGCTGGGCATAATTCAACTTCTTCGGTCGGAAACTCGATCACCAGACGTCTCTGGCCCTTGAAGGCTCCGATCTCTTTTTCGTGCTGTTTTTATTTTATTTTTGGGGCAGTAGTTCTTACACCTAGACTTACAAAGCCAAAGCAGGGAAACGCTTCAGAGGAATGCTCGAAATCACGCGTGGACACACATCACGCAGATCATCCAATAAAGCTATCGCACTGGGATCGTGCTACTTACGTGCGATACATTCGTAGCTGGCCTTTGAAGTCACTAACTTCAAAACGTTCTAGAGCTGCAGCAGCATTTCCTGCTTGTAAACCAAGAGGCTCCAAGAAGAAAGATACTACTTGCAGCAGTAAGTGATGCAATTATACGAGCAAGCAAGTGAAGATACTGCGAAGCGTAGTCTTGCGCCTGCCACTAGACATCTCGCCAATTCCAGCGACTCACCACGTGGTTCATTTAGAAATAGAAAATGAGCGCTATAACATATGAAACATATTATCAAACAGATGATAACAAACGCACAGCGCAATAGTACTTCGAGCCCCTTGTCGTCGCTCGCCGTTTGGTCTTCCCACGTGAACCCTGCAGCGGGGGCGCGGGCCACTTCGCCCAGGATAAGGGCGTCCGCGTCGTCGATGTTGTCGCGGGAATTCTGGCCATCCTCCGCGTCGGTCTCCTCCCCCTCCCAATCGCTCCCGTCGTTCTTCCCATTTCGATGCCGCCCGCCTTGGCCTGGCGCGCCTGCATCCGCATCCACGGGGCCCGCGGGCATGTCTTCCAAAACGTCATCGATGGGCACGAGACGCAGGACGCGTTCCTCTGGGATCGGGGACCTCGCCCCCTTACTGTATCCCTCAAAGAAGTTTGTCGAGACAAAGGCCCGCGAGCCTTTCTTCCGGGCCTTCGACTCCAGGGCTGCAATCTCCCTGGTGAGCTTGTCGCGTGTCTCCCTTTGCTGTTGGCTTTTTTTCTTGATCGCCTCCACGTCCTTCTTATCTTTCGTCAACTTTTTCTGCAAAGACTCGACTTCCTCCATGCGCATGGCCTTGGTTTCTCCATTGACGTCCTCCATTTCGTGTAGTTTTTCCTTTTCTTCCTCAATTATGTTGGTATACCTGAAAGTTAAAAATGAAAAAGCGGAGACATTGGCGTGTGTTGAAATGAAGTGACAAGCAATTGTCAAGAATTTTTCACCCTCGTCGTCCATCTTCGCAAAGAAGCTCTGTGCTGGCCTGGACACAATCATCACAAGGGATGAGGTTGTTCGATAGAGCATTTGATGCGCTACTGGCGTTCAGCTGGTCGGATTCGATGAGCATCGAAGTATAGGCTTCGCATCATCATAGATCACCAGCACCAAAAGTGTCAGTTGTCTGAGTTTCTGCAAGGCACTGCGATTAAGTGCACCCACCCGCGGGCACTCGCACTGCCGGTGCGTCAGATCACGGGAACAGCAACACAAAATCAAGCTCAAAAGAAAGACATCTAAAAATACAGCGAAAGGTGGTCCTCGCCTTCGGACATGCCTGCTGCTTCGTCTACTGCTTGCGCCTCCTTCACATTACAGTAGAGACTCTATCGAGCCGGAAAAAAACCCGCCCACAGTTTCTCTCGTTGCGAGGCTGGCTACCTCTCTCATATTAATCACAAGAGTTGTACGACAAAGACCTTTTCTACTGGGGACAGACCTGCACTGGCATATGATCCTCGTGCTCGTCGGCGTCTGGTTTCCAAGGCCAGCGCCACCGCCAGCAGTGGCTTTCGCAACATAAAAGTCTACCTCTACTTATATCAATTGTCTAAGTACATAAAAACAAAGGTAAGAAGGTAGCAAGCTACACGGTACGACCCGTCTCGATCCCGATTGTTTGAAGCTGAGTGCTGCAGATGCTATGCATATCTCATCCGTACTATATCTAATTGAGATGCACCACAATCGGCCTGAAACAAGCATAAGCAAGAAACTGAAGGCGCAGACTTTCCGGGGCATATCCTAGAACACGCTTCTAGGGCATCAGTTAGCGCCCGCGTCTGCTGGCCGAACGCGATTTCTTCGGTAAGGATGGTTTTTGCCATGCTTCTATCGGTGGAACGGGAGTCGTCGACGGTTTCCCGGATAGCGCTGACACTCTCTTTGCTTCCATCAAACAAAAAGACGCGGCCTGTTGAATAGTCAAACAAAAGCAAGCGTTGCCGGGTCAGTATCGCCTTAAGGAGATACTCATGCCGGCGCGTGATGATCAGTGCATCGAAAACGTAGCCATGAGATCTAATGACTGGGGGCGATTCTACTCAGACTCACGGCTGCGCAGATAGGTGACTGGATGATGACGATGAGCACTGACGTGCTTATAGAACATCGTCATCCATAAAAGTGAGAAAGAACAAAGGCGAAACCAAAAAACGCGTCTGAGATGAAAATGCGAATGGTACCGCTCTCCAGTAGCTTCTTCACCTCAAACCAAAGGGCTTTGACCGCTTTCGCCGGTTTCGTTCGCGCGTTCCGGCTTTTGCCCGTACCCTGAAGAACTACCGCGCGCAGATCGTCCAGCAGACTTTTTTGACGCTCTTCGTAGGGGGAGTCTGTGGGCGGTTTGCCTGGACCACTGAAAACCAGGACAGCCCTGGACGCAAGCTTTTCAAGTCCGTACTTGCCTAGCATGTTCCGCAGCGCGTTCTCCTCGAAGTCGGAGATAGATTGTCGGTCTCCTAAGGTGCGGGAAGTCGTCACCACCACGACGCACGCAATTTCTTCCGCGGCGTCGATGTTCATTGCTCTCGAAAGAGATCCGACGAGAGTGCAATCCTCTGGCGTTATGTGGGGTTTGTCCATGTCAACGCCACGCCTGTCCCCCGTTCTGAAGCGGTGAGTTTTTTTGTGGATTTGATGAACAGCATAGAATTTGCTCCTTCTTCCGTGGTGTCATGTCAGGGTCAAACCAAGCAAAAAAACCAATCGGGAACTCCGGTCTATGATTTATTGATGATGTAGCTGAACTTGATGGTCTAACAATTACCACAAGGAATTCTAATTACAGCAAAAGACTACAATGCACAGCGTCGTGGCGCCGGCGCTGAGGATTATAATTATGGCGCCACTTTTTAAAGCGTACAACTCATGCTGTAGGCACGACTGAGTCATCATCAGATCATCATCAAAATCTTGTTCTTGTTCATTGTATAAACATAGTAGGATCTTCTGTGTGCGCCCCGGATGGTTCTTAGGGGTGTTTTCCATCCTCATGAGTGGACGGGCACCACCCAGCACTGCGCTGCCCGAAATGACCCGAAAAAAGCCACGCCGCTTGCCAGGAGTTACGTAGTCAATAAAAATAAATATCAATCTTCAAAGACTAAGTAATATGAATCGCAGCACCATACCAAATATTTAGAGCTTGGACACCCGTTAGAATAAGGGCGCGCGGATATTGTGCGGATTTGGGTCCCTGGTGGCCCGCCCCTGGTGGCCCGCCCCTGGCTGGCCCGCCCCTGGCTGGCCCGCCCCTGGCTGGCCCACCCCTGGTTGCCCCCCCGACCCCTGGCCCAACCCTGGCCGCCCGACCTCCCCTGGCCGTCCCCTGGCCCACCCCTGCCCTACCGACCCCTGGCCCACCCTGGGCCCATCCTCCCCTGGCTCACCCTCCCCTGCCCCACCGACCCCAGGCCCACCCCGGGCCTACCCTCCGCCGGCCCACCCCTGCGGCCCCTCCCCCAGTCCCTCCCCAAGCCCTTCCCCAACCGGGGCCATAGCAGCCTGGAAGGCCCCCCCGGAGGTTCCAAGGCACGGAGGCCCGCCCGCTCCCAAAGCGGACGCGCCTTTGATGATCGCCGCGGATGGGCCATAGCAGCCTGATAAAGCCCCCCGAGGGCACTTGGCAGGGCGCCAATCCCGATCGGATTCTCGATTCGCGGACGTGGCGGAGGGGGTCCGCGGATTTGTCGAAAGGGGGTCCGCGGATTTGTTTTCAGCGGGCCTCGCGGATTTGTCGCGGATTTGTGCCAAAAAATCCGCGCCCGCACGCTATGGTGGATTTTTTGGGTCAGGCAACGGGCGCCAAAAATCGTGCCTGTCCAACAAATCCGCGGGACCTTTTTTTCGCCAGTCCGCAGACACTTTTTTGCCTCCTTGAAGAAGGACTCCCAAGACGGAGGTTCGGCCGGGAAGTCCTGTCCAACGAACCTTCCGGGCGGGGTTGAAGGCTCCTGGCCACTGCTACAGGTGGGCGGGAGCGCTTCAGGACAGGGGACTCCCGCCAACTCCGCAGTCTTGGGAGTCTGTCCCCGGCACCTGGCCTCCATGCCAGGCAGACTCGCAAGGCCAAGGCGTGCTTCCCAAGGCTGCAGCGAAAAAATGGGCCGACCGCCCACGAGCGGCCGGCCAACATGCACGGGGCCAGGCTAGGCGTTTGCCGGGGTCGGCCGCGATCAGGGGTCGGAACGGGGTCCCCACCCTCCCGCCCCTGGGCGACCCTCCCCTGGCCCATCGATCCCCGGCCCACCCCTGGCCCGCCCCTGGCCTTGGGCGGGGGGCTGGGGGTCGGCGAGAAAGATCGACCACGACGAGAGAAAAACTGTCGCACGTTTTCCATTTGAGTCATAATATCCGCACAATATCCGCGGCCGGGATTTCTAACTACCGTCCAAGCCGTAACCAAATATACCCCGCCACGTCCAGTGCCGCCAATGGCTTCGTGTTTTGCTCCATCCTGGTCATTTCCAGGCCTCTCCCCAAGCGGGTGTAGTTGTGCGCGCAGAGTTTCGCTCTGCATTAAAGAGTGCCCGATTTTTGGCGCGCCTGCTTCAGCGGCTAGCTTGGGGCTCTTGTACTGCAGGACTGTGCGCGACCCCTCCACCGCCCAGCACGTTGTCCAACCGCGCATCATACCCACGAGGGTAGATTTCCCGGACCCCGTTGGACCGTCCAACAGCACAATGCTGTTAGCGGACCCCTGGGCCAGCGCGCCGTAGTATGATGAAGAAGGAACATTGCACACCCATACCCCGCCCGCGAAAAGTACTTATTCGGCAAGCTATTCGTTACCGTTGAGCTTAAATGAGCACGACGGATCATCGCGTTCGTTTCTTGTGATTGTGAAATTCGAGTCAAGGTCAACTACTTACAATAAGCACACTAGGCCACTACACTGGTACAGATAATTTGGTTCTTGCAAAGAGGGTGGCTTTAGATGATTGAAGTGGGAAGTAGCGGCTTCTACTCGTCATGCAGGGCGCAGCTCCTTGATGCTGCGACGCGTATCCGAATCACGGCGAAGATGCTAGAGCTAGTTACAGCTGTACCAATCAACTACGCGACTCCACCAACACTTCGAATTCGCCTTCGGGCGTCGGCCGATCGATGCACATTAATGAGTAAGGGCAAGGCACGACAATTGGGCGTGCATTTGTTCCCTTGAATACATCGCTCTGCGGGTGAATCAAGTCCGCCACATTATTTACCAGAAATTCGACCTGACAGGCCAGCTGCTCCCCGCAAGCGGGCCAGACTTCCGACAGCTTTTTCGCGAAGGAAAGCGTTTCCTGTTCGGGGTCTTTCCGGTGCTGGTGCTGGAGCGAATCGTCATCGGACGCCTTTGTCACGCGAACGCAAGTCGCTTCAGGGAAATTGTGCCCCGCAACAGGGAGATCGGCTGGGTTACCCCTAAATGTCACCGCGTCGCCTTTCCTGATGCCGTCGGACACGAGGTGCTCTCGCGATACGTTGAAGTAGTATTTTTCAAAATGTAGATCTTTCTTTGCGCCGCAAGTAACTATGATACCCCACGCCGACCTTTTTGACTCTGGCGGAATGTTGATGTAGTCGACGGTCCCTACTTTGTCCTCCCAGATGTCCTCCACGTCCGCGGTTTTGCGCCGCTTCGAGTCTTTGCTCATTTTGACGGCCGCGAACGATTTGAGAAAAACATTTAAGGGAGGACCGACGGCACAAAATAAACAAGAAGGCCAATGATGAGCTTGTTCCCGTGTAAGTGAGTAACTACGCAACCGTGTTCAAAATGAGCACGATGCTTCTTCGTTCTTCAAATAAATCGTTCCTGATCATCCTGAGTTTGATGACATATCTTTCTGTATTTAAATGAAGATATCTTTCTGTATTTAAATGAAGAAAGGTGCACATAATATGTGATCGCGCTAACAAACACATCAAGGTCAGTGGCGTTCTTCTAAATTCCAACCACGCGTACTGCGAAGGTCCGCCTAATTTGTACCATGGTCATTTCAGGAAAGAAGGAGATCGAGATCAATGGATCGACTCAACACTGAGGTGGATGATAGAAAGCTAGGCCACCTTTTCTTCCCTGTGAAGGAGCGCTAACGTGAAAGGTGCGCCAAATAAGACCTTTCGTGTTCGACGGTTTCGTTTGCAAGTACTGCAGCCTGCTGAGGAAATAATATCATCTGAACTACAGCCGCCGGCGCGAGAAAAGCGTGCTGAGCAAAATAAATAAACATGCTCAGAATGACAATGAGATCCAGGAGGAAAAACAAGTCCTCTGATTTCAAGTAAAAGCAAGACACTAAGAGGTCAGTCCAGCTGCAGTGCAGGAGCTGCATTGACTTATGGTTATGCTTTCTCTTCTTGCTTATGCTTTGGACGCTCTGTCAGTTACACGACCTTTCATCGACGTCAAAAACTCATTCTTGTGGGCTTTTGTCCGGTGCAGTAGGCCGAGCGACCAGGAGCAGGAGCACAGTTGGAACCGCGAGCAAAGCGTGTCAAGAACAAGATACTAGCTCGTTCTCACTTCACAACTTCTATCTAATCAGACTTTCACGTTGCTCCTATTCGTCCGGTGTCGGAAGCGTTGGTCGAACATGCCGTGGTCTGGGCGTTGCCGGTTCAGCAGCTCGTCGCCCGCGGCCCTCGACCGCGCGCGCTTCTGATTTCTCGATTGCCATCCTGTCGAACATTTGCGCTAGTTCTTGAACAGAGCTCCGTCGTTTGCGCCTTCCCCGAGCGTGGGCGACATCTGCGGGTGTTGTTTGCTGCTGTCTTTCACCCGTCGCTGTACCTCCCCGCGGATCTACACTTACAGGAGCACAAGCGTGCCTCATCCAGTCCGCAGGTGATGGTGTGGCTGTGACGTCATCCTCCCCTTCTGCCAACGAGGGCAGATCGTCGGAACCACAGGCACCCAAAACGAATACTGGCGTTTTCGCCAAATCCTCGTGTCGAACAGCCGACGTGGTGACCGAAGTACTGTGTGCAGCGGCAGTGGTAGTGTAATAGCTAGTATCCGTCTGCCGTCGTTGTCCATTCTGCACCAGCTCGGGCAGAGACGCAGAACTAGAAGAAGCTGCAAAATTGGGCGAGATGTTGCCGTGACCTTGCCCTGGGGTTCCCGCTCTTGACGGCTGATGCTCGGGACGATTCATTTTCATCTCACGCTCAACCAGATAAATGGTCGACGACGCTTTGTTGCCGCTAGTGGAGCTCCGTTCTTGGGCGTCATTGCAGTTTTTATTCTGCATCTGATGTAGAAAAACAGGACCCCAGCTGCTTCTGTTGACATATTCAGGGCCGGGACGATTCGACGCTCGGGTACTTGTGCCATCTCTGGTTCTCGGGTCCGCCGCCCCGCGGAAAAAACTGTCGTGGGGTACGTTCTTTACCGCCTGATGATTCTTTCTGTCTAAAGATCCCACCTCGTCGGTCGGACTGGACCAAGTCGAGGACGAGGGAGACGAGAAATACTGTGGCTGCTTCAGCGGAGGCGAAGGGTCGGGCTCGATGTCGCTCCTCCTTCGGCGACTGCCGCGCCGAACATCCCGGATCCACTTTCGCACGGCCATGCACTCCCACTCCGGCGGGCCAGGACAAAGACAATCTCTACTACTGTGACCGAAAGAACTGCGAGTGCGCCGCGTCGGTGCAGGCTTCGCTTCGATTCCCTGACTCGCGGCGATGAACTCATTTACACAGCTCGGGGCGGGCGGTCCTCGTTGTCGGCCGCGCCGCAGGGACAAATCAAAGGGGAATGCAAGAAGCGACCCACTTCCGCCGCACGAAATCTGCGGAATCTTGCAACCTGTCCGGCTTTCGTCTGTGTGTTTCGTTTCTCCACGACTTGCAACATCCTTGGAGTTCTTGTTTCGGTAGTTGTTCCACAAGATGCTTCTCATTGTATCCGCGCACCCTCTCGCTAACGCATGCAGTGCAACATGTAAAGGATGCGGGGCTCCTGGTGGCACGCAACAAGATGTTCCTGCTCCTTGTTCCCGCCAGTGCTGAGAAGTCGCTGGTCCTCCGGGTTGTATTTTCGACATGCTCGGTACTAGGTAATGTCCGGCCTCGTCGTGGTCTCGATCTTCTCCCGCAGGGGCAGGGGGCATGTCACAAGAACTCGCTACCACTTCTGGTATTGCGTCCATGTTGTTGTGACAACGCTGCCGTCCACCCCCGCCTCCACCGGGAACGGAACACGTAGTAGCAGTCCGAATGTCGCTAGCGCGAAAGTAACCGGCATTGGTAAGCGCGAGCTGCAACCGCTGACCCGCGTTAGTGCTTGGGGACAAGGTTTCTATTCGTGGTGTCAATGGTGCGGCTGGGGAAGAAGTAAAACCGCTAGGCGAAGATGTCGCTGTTGATGTCGTGGAGGAGGAAGACAATGGCAGCACGACGGGCGAACCGGTACCAACCAAGCTCGCTGTGCTGTCCTCGGACGACTCTGACATAAGCTGCCTCTTAGTTGTTGTGCCGCGCAGGAAGGAAGCGACTTCTTGTCGCACTCGGGCGCAACCAAGGAGACAGGAGCTTAGCTTGCACGGAGTTCTTTCCTGTTTGTTCGTCTTCTGGACTGCCGGCGCCGCGGTGCTTGACAAAGTCAAAGACGCGGGGATGCCTCGTCGGAATGATGGGGACGACGCCCGAACGCAAACACCAGCTGGACCGATGGCAGCCGCAGCTGCAACCACGAAAATCAACGATGAGAGTATGTTGCCCCATAGCGACTTTAATACCTTCGCGCTAGTATTCGATGCCGTGGACTCGAGGCGATCCCCAGGAGCAAGCAGCCGGGTATACATCCTTGACCGACCACAAGCTGGGAGCATACTTGCTCCTGATTTGAAACGCCTGTGCTGGAGCAAGACTTTATTTTGCGCCAGCGCCACTAGCATACAATACATGAAGGTCCGCTGAGTTTTTTTATGTCAGTGAAGAACAAGATCAAGAAAAAGACACAAAATCTTACAAATGTAGAAATACGGGCTAAGAAAGAACAAGAAAAGCTCTGACCGGCACGATCATGTACCATAACAATATCAGAGGGTTTTTAGGGTGGATCTAAAAAAGACAATCTTCAGGACCCACAATCAACAAGAGAACTATCAAGCCATTTATATACAATGCGTCTTGATGTGTCCTCCTCATATCAGCACCACAAACCTCGGATCATGAGCTAGACAGACTGATTTCAAAAAAAGAAAAGCGATCGCGTACGTCAAGGAGCGCTGCACGCCATCGGTGAAGAGATCTCATGATCCTAGTAGTGCCTTCGATTTGCTTCCTGCTCTAGCAAAAACATTTCGATTCAACAGCACGAGGAAAAGGCAAACGCAATTCATTTTTGCCCGTTAAAGCGGAACACATCAGATGTTGAGCTGCTGCTCCTTTGATTGCTGGCGACGTTGACGTAACCCTAAACGTTCTGATATTGCGACTTGCTTCTGCGTGCAGCATATGATACGAACTTCTCTCGAGACTTTTTTAGTCTCCTGGCGTCTTGGTCTTTGATTTGTTGTTCCTCAAGCCATGCATTTGCAATACTAATAAATAATAAAAGAGTCATCTTCATCATCAAAAATAGGAGCACTGGCTGCAGCTACGCGAATTTTTCCTCGCCAAGAGGTATAAGATCTGGCACATCATGACCTGAGGACAAAATTAGGGCCCCCGTTCTTCATCATCTTGCACTACTTGGTATTTTGGTCCACCGGTCTTACTTGCGCTCCCCCCTGATGGCTGTGCTGGAGATGAACAGGACGAGAAAACTGATCCACTTCCGCCAAATGCAGGGAAAAACTGCTGCGCATTCCCGAGATCGTAGTCGTCGGCGTGGTCGTTAAGAATAACTCGCACGCCGCCTAAAACTATATGGAAGTGGAAAAGCTCAGAACCAACCCCCCACTCTCCATTATTTTTTCTCGGGCAAGATCTCAGAAATCATAATATGAGCGCCAAACCATCAGCGGTGTTTGACCACCAAGATTCCGCACTATATCATCAAGTCCTGCTCGTGCTCCTGGAAGCCCAAACTACACTAGAGCTGTTCGGCTGAACAAGGTTCTGCATACACCAAAAGCTGGATCTTGATCTTGTTAGTTGGGCTTTTGTCGTCTGTCCTCACAGTCGCAGGAGCAGATCTGCTTTCTGGAATAACCGCCACCCAATCTTCTTCGGAGGGAGAGGTGGTTTCGATCATTTTTCGACTTTCATAAGTGGCCAAACGGTGCTTGAAGTTGGCGGTTGGGCACGTAATGAACATACAGTTTGCGGGAATCGCGAGTTTTTTTTCCAAGTACGGGATCACCGCCGGTGTGAAAGGGTAATTCACGATGCAAAGGTCGATCTTCGCGTCTGGATAGATGCAATTGAGCAGCGCCACATACTCCGCCAGGTGGGGCGGAAGCTGGCCCGATTCTGTGCAGTGCACAATCTGCACCCGTTTTGTGTCTTCGTTCTGGAAGATGTACTGCAACACCTGGTTTAGCTGCGCGATGTCGGCGTTTTTGCTGAAAAAAACGACTCCCTGCTGGCGAATGCGGCGCAACTCGTCAAGAACGAAAGCGGACCACCGGGGCCTGGCCGTTTGGCTGGTTGAGGAATGGGAGGATCTCCGCGAATGCACCGCGTTTGAGGTAGTCGCGTCAGCGCCGCCTTCCGCCGACGAGCCAGGACTAGTCACGAGGGCCCCGTTCATCTTGACAATGTGACTATCCGCACCTCCTCCGTCAGGTTTTTCCCCTCGTCCCTGGTTGTGCACGGCAGCAGCGAGCATCGGCGTGGATTTCATAGCGACGTCATTTTTCGCTGAAGGGCCTTGATGCGGGCTCCTTCCGAGTGACGTTTTTTCTTCTCGGCTCATCCACGCTCCTGTACCGCCGGCAGGAGGAGAAGTGGTAGCTTCTCCTTGATTCAACCCGAGACACCACGAGGAAAGCCTCGCAAAGGCACGGTATATCATCGTGCTAGAGAACCTATCGAGGAAAGACAGGAAAACCGAGAGAAGAAGGACGCGATAGTACGTGACCATGACGAAGCTGACGGCGAAAACGAAGAAGACAACAAAATCGGCGAAAACCTCTGCGTTTCTTACCAGCGCGCCCAGGAAGGCAACGAGCGTGAAGAGGGTGGCAGAAACAAACCAATGCGCCGGGTAACGCGCCGGGCGGGGGAGGGAGGGGCGCGCGTATTTCATAACCACCCCGCCGACCCCGAACATCGACATGACGAGCAAAAAGCTCATGCTATACATGTTGGCCAAAAGTCCGATGTCGCCCCGCAGCGCCACGCACAGTGTGAGACACACAACCAGGAAAAACACGACGCACGCCCAGGGAGGGGCCTCCTCGGTTTTCTTGCGACGCTTCTTGCTCATCGTGTTGACTGCAGCTGCTGTACCTGGATTTCCAGTTGTACTTTCCGCAGCTGGGCCAATAGCGTGCTGTCGTGGGTAGAAGTTTGCGCCATCTTGTTCTGTGGCCGGATGATCTTCAATCAAAAGGCTGGTGGATCGGCCACTGGTGCGAGTGCTTTCTAGAGGTGGAGGTAGTCCCGCCGCCCCTGCGCCACCTAGTTGACCGGAGGTTGCAGCAGCTTGAGCTTCGTCCTCCCGGGACGAAGCCATTGCTGTTGCGGCATGAGGAGGACCGACGTCGTCCACGTCTGTGTCAGAATTTCTTGAAGCTCCTGTGGACCGAAACCAGCCACAGCAAAAGCAGCTAGCAAAGACCTCAGACCAGAACGGACGCGTGTCGGTGAAAAATTCCGGGAGACAGCGGTCCAACGCCATACGGTTTAGCAGGCCCGTGACACCGACGAACGAGGTAAGCACGCTGGCGGCCAACACTAGAAAAGCGTCGACCCGGATCCACTGCAGGAACCAGGGGCCGCCCAGTAAATCGGTGGTGACTTCCTCAGCCAGAAAAGCCAGTGCGTCGTCCGACCGGCCTTCCGCCAGCTCGTCGAGTGGCACGAGGCACAGGACGAAGAAGGAGCTATCCAGGAAAAAACACCCATCCCCATCCATTTTTTGCGTGACAAATGGCGGACTTATGCATGTTGTGCATGACAAATTGGATGGGGATGGGTATTTTTTCCTGGATAGGAGCACGCCACGTTCAACACCGACACGGAAGCCCACATGTTCCGCAAGGTTTTTGGAAACACCCCCGGCTCCTGATTCTCCACAAAGTTAGCGCTGCTCTCGAAGCCTGACACCCCCAGCATGGCCGTGGAAAATCCGTAAAAAACACTCTCAAAAGGCGGGCGCTGGCCCGACCAGACCAAATTCTTGTGGAAGATCTTGTGCGTGTGCGGAATGTGCGTCTTCTTGCCGTGGTCTTCGTCGCCAACGCGCGACAGGTGCGGATCCGAGTCCGCAAACGCTACGGCGTTGCTTGCAAACAAACTTTGCTGCTGCAACTGCAGTGCGAGTGCGCCACTGGAAGAAGTTACAGGAGGGGAGCGTCCTCGATTGTCCAACAGTAAAGGCGGACTGGTGCCTAGAAGTTGACGGCTGGTGCTGGCCGTCCCAGCACCCGTGTAATTGCCATCGTCGCTTCTACTTCCCGTTTGCGTGGTCGTGGAGGACCAGATGGGGAAAAGAGATTTCCTGTCCGTCTTAATGGCGGTTTTCGCGATCATGTGGCCGATGTCCCGGGAAAAAAACATCTCCCACCGCTGCACCGTCGTTACCACGCAGGCGGTCAGGAGCAGGGTCATGGTGACCAAGTGGAACACAAACAGGACGCTGGCCACGCGGGCGGACTCCTTCATGCCGCTGAGCAGCAGCAGCGCGAACGTCACCAGGATGAGGAGCGACCCCGCGAGCTGCCAGTCCTCGTCGGCGACGCCGGAGTAGTGCATCGCGCTGACCGCGGACACCACACTAGTCGCCGTGTAGGACAAGATGGTCAGACACGCGGTCGCGGCCGCGCTTCGTTTGGAGAATCCGCTGTTCAGCATCACGTTGTAGAGTCCCCCATTCAGGGGCAAGGCGCACACCACCTCGGTGTACACCTTTCGATAGCAAAACAGCACAGTTGCGGCGAAAACCGTGCACAGTGGCGCGTACACGCCACTGTCCTTGCACAGCTGCCCCACGACGTAAAAGCAGCTGGCTGTGATGTCATTCCCGCAGATCGACGTCGCTTCGAGCTCGTTCAGCTTGGTCTCCTCCGGCCGGACCTTTGGGGGCCGGGGCATCTCTTTATTCCCTGAAAATTAACCACGATGATCCCCATCCACTTTTTGCATGACAGAAGCCGACTTTGCTACTCCATGTCTTGCGTGGCAAGTTGGAAGATGGGGTTGGGTTAATCATTTCCAGGGAATACTCTTCCTCATCTTCGCGCGGCGCCGCGACCACGGCGTTACTGGCTGCGTCCTGGCCCTCTCCATTCCCACTCGTACTAGAGTTAGTAAACTTTACGGGCGTTAGTTTCGCCTTTCCCGCCGGCGCCGAGAGCGGTGTATTGCTCTGGAGCTCCACCAAGACCGACCCGAGGCTGTCGATGGACACCGTTCGCCGGTGAAGGTGCGATCCGGGGAGTTCCTGATTCCGGGTGCTTCCGCATCTACTTCGGCTGAATTTAGTTTCCTAGAGGTTGCCAAACCGGCCCGGTTTATTATTTTGCCTTTCAGTTTTCAGTGAGTTCTCATCTCCCTCGCTTCAGTGCCATGATGCTCACGCACGTTATTTGCTCTTCGTGAGCCTTTCATCGCGACTTATATATTGAAAGCACCAATCATAAGTCTGGCGGCGCTTTCAATTGATTCATTTGTATGATGCAGCTGCGGTTGCAGTGCGACTGCGAGTAAAACATGCATGATCACGTGTCAGTGCATAACAAGTCAAAAGCTGCACACGGTATGTAAAGGTTGTAACGTGACCGTGAGGGCACTACTTTATTCAACATCAACATTCGTTGTCGTTCTTTCTTCAATAGCAATAGTGAATCGAAGCTGTGTTGATCAGACGGAAACTAAATTGACTCCGGTCCTTTCTTGTAGACACGGCAAGACACCACACGGCGCTCTCGCTTGATAACTTGACTTGTCGGCGACCAGGGAGCCTCGATATCAGATACAACAGGCGAAGAGCCTACAAACTGATTGCCCGGTCCAGAGACTTGTTCCGCAGCTGTGTACTTTCGGCGAGGTCGCAGGATCATCACTTCCGGGTTGTCCAGGGCCTGGCGGTGCCGTGCCTCACGAATGAAGTTAAGCAATTCGCCTGACATGATGCCCCGTGTTCGACGCCGGCGCTTACGTTTCGAAGATCTTTCTGGCGACCACACGGTTACTTTTTGTCTTCTCTACAACAAAAAACAAGACCTATTTCCGAATAGTCGTGCCGTGTCTAGAGAACGATATCGGGGACTCAGCATGGAAAGAACTCTGGCGATTCGCTCTGCAGCATCCTCGACTGCAAGAAAGAAGAAATTCATCAGAATGTTAGCCGGAACTTAAGTGAGTTCATCGGCAAGTCTCAAGTGAAGAGTGCCAGTTCAGTGGGCATCACGGGATGTTGCAGATGGACCATTAAACGAAGAACGAGCGGCAGAAGCAGAACACGACACAGAAGATATGCATTTTATTTCTGCCGTATCGTTGCCGCGACAGGGACAGCAATTGCGAGCCCAGTACAGTGGGCGGCTCGACGGTAGCAAGGTATTTGAGCATTGCTCAACGCAATTTTGCCATCACGACTCCGGTGTCGAACAACTTGCAAAGAGTTTCCCATATAATTACATTTATCATTCGGTTGTAGTTGCAATTTCTTATGCCTGGAATGCTACGAATTCCCATCCTTATGCCCCTCGCCGGCGTTGGCACAGGAAAGCAATCCGACCTCTAGGTGGTGAAGAAGCAAAGCACGACCTATCATGAACGAGTTGCAGCAACAAGAATTACGTGAAAGAAATTCTATGCTTTCAGCACGTCAATCTCGCTTTGAAGCGATACCATGTCGTTCAACACCTTCTGTTTGTAGGTTTCGATTTCCGACTCGCGCTGCGCAATTTCTCGACGCATGCGTACCATTTGCTGCGCCATCTCCTCCTGCGTCGCCTCCGCTCGTCGCCGCTTCAAAATCTGCCGCCACTCGCGCGCGCGTTCGAACTCCGCCCGCACCTGTTCTTCGTCCTCGAGCGCGAGAATTTTCTCCGTGTCGACCTCTTTTTTCCGCTTCTCGAGGCGCTCGCGCGCATTTTCCAGCTGTTCCTCGTAGTCGCCCACGATGCGGTATGCGAGCGTACAACTCGACGCGTGCGCCCCACTCTCCCTCATTTATGACGCAAAACCAAAACACCCAGAAGTCGATCGGATCCTGTTGCCACTGCTTGCGTGACAGGTGCCGGAGGTCGTGGTCCGAGCAGCACTTGTTCAGTTGGTTCTCAGCGTACGAATTTGCCATGCTCATGCACAAGCAACATTTTGATTTTATGTGCTATTGCTTCTGTAAGTGTAACTATTGGTGCACTTCTTCCTGTCCAAGTGAGAGTGACCTCCACGCCGGGGAGTTGTGCAATCTTATAGGAGACTTTGCCGCTGTTTTGCGTCCTCGAGCTGGAGTCGCAGCTCCGTCTTCCTAGCGCCGAGGTCTCGTCCCCGTAGTGCCTGGTCTTCCAGAAGACGGATGCTCTGCTCCAACATCTTCTTCTTTCGCAGCTCCTGCTCGCACAGCGTCCTCCAGGTGACATTCTCGGGCTTCACGAACTCCTGCTCCATATTCAATAGTATAATCTCGTCGTGATCTTGCAGCTCACCGATGTTGTTCATTTGATGTAAGTTGTCCTCTCCTGCTGCAGTCCTGTGTTGATCTGCAAGCGCGACATCCACCGTGGCAGGATAAAGATATGCGCCAGAAGATGCTGGTGCTGCGTCACCAGCTCCACCGCGCGGCCTGCCCACGTGGGGACCCAACTCGTGTTGCTGGTTTTGTGCGAGAGCAACCGCATCAAGACCCCTCTGCGTGATTACACCCATGTTCTGTGCTCCTTGTCTCGTGGTCTCGCCCTCGCGCTGCAAGAGCGACGTTGTGCGGTCTACCGGGGGAATTAGTTGGCCCGCGGAGGGGTGCTGCGGCTGTTGCTGAGGATATGCTGCACCCATCGTGGGTAATGACTGCGCCGAGCCGGCCATTTCAACAGTGCGATCGTGTAGGTCGTCGAGCCCGCTTTCTGCCGAAATCGCGTCAACGTCAGCGGAATAATCCTGCAAAATGTCGCGGAATGAACACGAGTTGTTCTTCTTGTTTTGAGCTCCTGCGGCGTCGCCCGCGAGCCCGGTGACGGCCGTTTTCGCGACCTCGTCACCGTCGGCCGGAAGTTGCTGCCCTACCATGTTGCCGATTCTGTATGTAACTGGGTTCGCTTTCCAGACGCAACTCTTGGAAAAAATCGGGGGAGTGGAGAGCGACCTGCGCAGCCGCAGGTGCAACAGGCTCTCCTCGCTCGTCTGGCAATGCAAGAAAAAATTCTGCTGCAATGAAAGTAGCGCACGGATAAAAAATTATCTTCGCTCGGAATGGCGTGTAGGTTGGTACGACATACCTCCCTGCTGCCCTCAAAAAATTACTGCTGACTCATGATGGAAGAATCAACTAATTCGTCTCATTGTCACCCAACCAGACGACATAAATATTTTTGTCTTTCAACAATGCACACTACGGAAAAACACCAAAGAAAGACCACGAAACAATCCGTGACTCGATAAGAAACTAACCGCGTTCATCTCTTTTTCCTTGCAATATTTCATCACGAGGAGAATTTCGTTCACATTTACATGATATGGAAATATGGATTTATGCTGAGGATAAAACTCCTGTGTCGGTTCTATATGACATCGTACATGATAATAACTTCAATGCTTCCAAAAAAGGTAGGTAAAGAATCAACTAAGTAGAATGAGAATTATGATTTTACAGGAGCACGTATCATCTTCATCAGAATCGCATCATCGTAGCGCGCGTCAGCATGTCTCAATCAGCGGCAGTTCTCGCTGCTGGAGGAATTGAGCATTACAGTGGGACTATATGGAGCTGTTCAATAACGTTCGTTTCTGCAGCTATCTTGCGCCTATTTCGTTGGCCTAGGCTAGAAATCAGTCACATTCTTTTTTTACATTAAAAAGGCACAAACATCAATCCTCATCAAGAGGAAGAGTATTCTGATATCCATTAATTTGCGCAGCAAGTTCCAGCAAGCTACGGGTGATACTACTCGAGCTAATGGACGACGTCGACGAGATTGCAGTGTCGCGCATCGTCGACAACGAGGATGCAGTTTTTGCATTTCGATTTGTGGTTGTTCCTTTTGAATTTGATTTTGTTTCTTTCGCAAATAATAAAGATAGACCGCAAGTAGAAATGAAAATCAGAAGTAGCTCGTAAAATTTTCCGACAGAAAGAATACAGCCTAGTATCACTGCTCCTGCGCCGTACTATACTGCGGCTGCTGCTCCTGCTCCTGCTCCTGGTCTGTGTTCACCACCAGCTTGTTCCGTTGGGTAACGCGGTCGGCAAAGGCACTAAGGGACTTCCGTGGTTTCCGGTTGTTGTAGACCGAGGGCTTACGGCCGGGACGCGTTGTCATGCGCTGAAGGGGCGACGGCAAGGTTGTCTGCGGACTGGTGCTGCCACTATCTTCCTGTGCAGGTGATGGTACACTTGCCGTGATGTGGCCCATGTGCTGTGCTGCGCTAGTTGAGTTACTGAAGGAGCCATCGTGTGGTAATTGGTTATTCTTATTTGCACAATCCGGCATCTTCAGTAATGAACTTCGCGAACCATGGAATTGCAAGTGAGCTGCTCCTGTGGACCCTTCTTCTTCGGGTTCCTCTGCGAAAAACCTCACGGCCTTCGCAGCTGGTGCACCGTTGCCAAATCAAGAGGTCCAGATTCCCAAGAAGAGTAAACTTGATTAAGTGAGTATTTTTTTTCGGCAACGAAAAGCGGGCTCCCATGAAAAGCGATGGCGACAATATGGCAACACACTTTCCGCCCCCGGCTATTGAGAAGTGTTTTGCTGTGCCAAACTGCCGCCCCCAAGGCCACCCAGAACTCTTTTCTTTCATAAAGGGGCCAAGGCAGTGCGCGCTCGCTTCTCCCAGGTGCCAAGGCGTCGCAGTATGGTGTTAGTCGTGGGCCCCCGGAGACACAGGACGCACCAAACCCTGCGACAACACCTCTCTCGCCCGGTCCCATTACCTACTAGCCCACACGCGCGGGCAAATGGGTGCGCGGCCAACGGCCCCGGAAATGGCTACCAGGCTTCGACGCCTGGGTCCGCCTCTGCGGCTGCCCGGAGCAGGGCCCTGAGCGATGCGCGCTGTTGTTGTGCCTGTTGGTTTGCGCGGCAGCGCCAAATTTTTTTTGTGGCTTTCACTGGGCAAGCAAAAGCGCACAGAGAAAAAAATGCGTCGCGCGAAACCGAGAAAATGCGTCGCACAGAGAAAAAAATTTTCTCATTTAACTCAGTGCCCCGAGCTATTTCCAGTTTTTCTCTGTTTCCGGCGCCCGGTGTGGCGCCTGCAAATGCGCGACTAAATCGGGCCCGAGTAAAATTGTCTGCTGGGCTCCCAGCTCGAAAAAAAAAACTCGGTCGGCGGTCTCTGCTTGGTGTGGCGAAGCAATTGCGCAGCGCCGGCCCGTGTACTTGCCCGCTGCACAGCCAAGCAGACGGCTGAGCATCACAACTAATTTGGGCACGCAAGCCTTGCACTGCCCGAAGGTATACGCCCTCACTGAGCAGCGAACGGGACAGCGGCACGGAGGTGCGCTCGGCTTGTGCCACTAGATCGAAAAAATCTCAGCGGCTCACAAAAAAAACGCGAGAGCCTTTCCTTGCTGGCGTGGCATGGTCTCCCTCTGCGGGGCCAAGAAGGTTTCTAGCCCAACTTGACACCGGTGTGGAGGCTCGGAAGCGCAAGCGACATAAACGACACCGACGCGAGGCACCACGACGAGCTCTACCAAATACAAGGACTGAAGTCGCGCGGTTTTCCCTATTCGCTATGACATCCAGAAGCTTCCGCTGCTGAGTGACAGCAGTTCGTGGCTTTGTTGGGGTCTTTTTTTCGTTTCATTTTTCTCAGTTAAATGATTTAACTTATCTTGGGAACTGAACCACATAAGAAAAACCTCACGGCCTTCGCAGCTGGTGCACCGTCGCGCTTCATAAACTTACTTCTCTGTGGAAAAGGAGGATCAGCAACACTTATCGCAGTTTTGCTTGCTTCGTTTTCGTTATCAACATCTGCACCGCGCAACTGGGGCGCGTGGTCGGCTCCACTGCTTACTTTCCCTTTCGTGGCGGGTGAAGAATTTGCTTTTTTAGCTTGGTCGATTTTGTCATCGCGTCCATCGTCTGCTGCTCCCAAGGTCGTGGTGCCATCTGTTCTTCTTGGGGCCTCCGAAACCGCGATCTTTGTAGATGTCGACTCGGGTTCATCTTGCTGGGGTTCTAGTACTTGGTGCGGCTCGGTAAGTGACACGGATCTATTTTCTTCGTCCGGACTCCAGGCGGAAACGTCCGACATGTTGTGCTGGTCGCTGCTCCCCTGCGATTCCACGGGACTGGGCAAGGCTGAAGTGGTGGCAACCTTCTCTTGGGCCACCACCCGCACCGGTGCGGTGTTGATCTCGCGGAACTGAGCAAGACACCGGTCCGCGACGACCGCAGGGGCCGTTTTCCTTTTCGGTGGACAGGCAGAAAAGCGGATTGGGCTCGTCTTGTTTCCCTCTGGCGAGCTCGGGGGCGAGAGCCTGACAGATAAGATGATGACGTTGCCGTCCTCGCGATTTTTGTGTACGACGACTGCTCTCATGCGTGCATAGAAGAATCAGTGAAGGCTACTTGTAGCAGGTACTACGTGCGTATAATCTATTGGTACATGCAAAATCCTCGACTTGTTCGGTATCGGTTTGGCAAAATATCCCGCCACTGTCCGTTGCTTATTCTCACATCCACGTTGGAGAATCAGAAACGCATCTTAATGTCAAAACAGATCAAAGAAAAAGAAGCCAATTTTCAAAACATCAAAAAGAAGCCACGCGCTCCAAGAAGATGACGCAACAGCAAAATTATGGATTGAAACAAGTCCTCCGCAAGAACAATTCAATAAGGTATTCTATTTAGTATTTACCGATCGTCGCCCCGATTTGTTGCCGATGCTGTCCTTGAAGCAGTGTTAGGGGACGAAGATTTGCCTCCACGTACAAAGCTTTCGACGGTTTCCAACTGTGGCTGCGCTTCCTCTTCTGGGTCTGCCTTGAGACAGGACGACTGGATGTATTCTCGCAGCATGGACACGTTTTTGACTTCTGCCTGGTCCCGCGCCACAAGCATCGTTGTGGAACTGCGATTCAGGGACTTGCGGCCTTGCTGGTGCGGATCAACATGAAACCCGAGGTCCTTCTGTACCGCCCGGACTTCTTATGGGAGTGCACAACTGTGATTCTTCCCCAGCATCCCCGCCCAACTCATATGAAAAGCATGAGCAGCAACAAAAGCGACAATTACTAAAAATGTGGCCTTCACCTGAAGATAAAGAAGTCCGCACATGCATAGTACACGGGTGTCAAAGCAGGGCCGGGCAAACCGCGCACTTCAGAGGCACGGCGGAGTCCTCAAGTTGTCGATTTGATCAGAAATAATATTGCGTCGTGACGAAGACGAATGTTAAGGACGAGGGAGTTGTGCATTTTCATATTTTTTCCGCGAATACGTCGAAAATCTCGAACAAATCTTTGGTCGGACATATCACAAAGAAAAGCGCCCCTGCAGCTCCAGACTGGGAAACCGTTGGAATTCTTTCGAAGCTTCCTCGCAATTGAGCTAACTCGTGTAGATTGATAGTACTTGCCAGCAATTTGGTTGAAAGAATGTATCACTGCTGAAAACTTTAAGTTTCCTTTCGACCTAGAGTAGCAACGATTGTAGGCCTGTGTTGCACAGCACTGGTACAGCCGCGGCGATGATATCTTTCATGCCAGAGGTGGCACACAGCACCCCCTGTATGTCGAAAGAGCATTCTGGAGCAGAATTATGCCACTTCGCAGTGACAGCTGTAGTTGTACACAAGACAAAAAGTAGTTGCCGTTTGGCGTCCGACAAATTATCGGCATTTTTTTCTGGGGGGGCAACGTGCAATGGAGCTGCGCTTTTCATCATTTTGATAGGATCACTTTCCTTGGATGGCGGCGGCCAAACAGTTTGTAGGTCGTTGAAAAAGACCCCCAACTGCAGGTATCGTGCGAAGAACTGCTCTGTCTCGCGCCGCAGCTCTCGTTCGTTTGACGCGGCGCCTAGGAGAAAGCCCTCAATCTCCTCATGAAAGCGGTCCTTTTTGTCCACTTGTCCACCAATGGTCTCGCGCCGCCGCTTGATCTGTTTCTTGTTGTAGGTGTTGGTACTCACTAGCTCCTTTAGCTCGCTCATAGGCTGCAGCAGGTCCTTCGTTCGGTCATAGATGGCATACGTGCGCACGGACCGGGCCTCGCGCAGCGCCTTGCAGTCCGCGTCAGTGAACACCATACTGTCTTCTTCGCCCATCATGCACAACACGAAGTGCAGAATCGTTGCGGTCAACGATGCACACTTGATTTCGCAGATCTTTTGCAGCGAGGTGAGCCGTATTCTGTGCAAAAGTTGTGCCGTAGAAGTGGTCATGCTTCTACTTCTTGTTGCAGTAATGCACATGCTGCTTCACCATCCACGTGTAGTCATTCGTTTTCGTGGCAGATCTGCCTATTAATTGTTTCTTGATCACGCGTGTGTGAATCTTTAACTTTATTGCAGGCATTTTCCATGACAAGTACAAATGTACTAAAAAAATATTTTCCGTTCTTCATCTTCGTTATGATCGTTATTTACATACAATTTACTTCATGAGTACGTCCACGTCGCAGTTCTTTCAATTTCATCCACCCAGCTACACGACCACATAGTACTTTTATTCTCTAGTTCTACGATGCTTTTGCAATGTGCATAAGCCGGAAGCCGTGCTCCGCTGTTGGCGCTTGGCAGCCGGCGTTCAGCTTGTTTCCAAGGTCCTGGATCAGTTGGAACAACTTGCGCAGGACGTGCTTTTTCGAGATGAGCACGTCGATCGCCTTTCGGACGACCTGAATCCGGGCCCGCAGCTCGCTTTCCTGCTGGTAGAACTCGAGTTTGTAGATCAGCACGTCGATCCGCTCGTCGTACCCGGAGATGCTGATCACGTCGAAGCAGAGCTTGTGCAGGTGTGGGTACTGGAATTTCTTCTTCAGGCTTTCGTCATTTTTCCGCAGCGCCAGCAGACTTTCCTTGCCGTTGTCGCTGTCTTGTTGCTCCAGGGCCTCGGCGACGCAGTCGATAAGCGGTCGGATGGAGGCCAGCGAGTCGGGTGACTTCAGGGTGCAATTCAGGAACGCGTTGCGGAACTTCTCGCACGTTTCCAGACTGTCCTTGGCCGGAAACTCCTTCACGATTTGCCGCCACAAGATTTCACCATGCTGCACCAGTTTGCCGTCGATCAGACAAAGCTTCTTCGTGCTCGCGTCGCCGCTCTTGCCGCCTTGTTCACCGCTGGCGCAGTCGTCGTCCAGCGGCGAGTTTTTTGCGGATCCGGGCTTGCTCCCGCCCACTCCCCCCGCAGCAAGGCCGGTAGACGTTGCGGGCACTTTTTTGAAGAAGGATAGCATGCGGTCCTGAATCAAAACCTTGGAAACCAGCTTCCTGGACCACAGGGACGCTGCTTTTCGCTTTTTCGGGGCCTCTGTTTGCCGGGCGGGAGTCGTGCAACTAGCTGCAGGCGTTGCGGACGCAGAGGACGTGGATGCGGCCGAGGGACTGCTTGCTGGCGTATTCTCGTTGATCGTTGGCAAAACCAGAACGCCCCCTCCTGGTGGGTTGTTTCTACAGCCGCCACGGTTGTTGAGCACGGGCCCCGCCGTTCTTCCCAAATTCCGTTGTTCATCTACCGGTCTAGAAGTGTCGTGCTCTTCGTTTGTTTCCGTGTTGTCAACATCTTCTGGGGTGGCCGCAACTTGCACCTCGCCGAGAATGTTGCCGACGTTGTAAAGGGGCCCGAGGAAGTCGCCGACAGTCTTCTCCAGCTGTTCTTGTGTCCGTTCCGAAGCGGTCTCGGAAATAACAGCCCACGGAATATTGATGAAGCCGTTGCTTCGCGGGAGCGGTGGGGCGCGGTTGTGCTTTCCTTTTCCACCTTTGCCGCCACCCTTTTTGCTCCCCACTGCTCCTGCGCCCGGTGGTGCCGCGGCTCCTTTCTTGCCTCCACCTGGCGGTGAGGGCCCAGTCTGTGGCTTCCCGGCAGCTGGTACCGCCGCACCTTTAGTTTTTCCCTTGGAGCAGGTCGTCGAGCTGCTAGTTGCGCAGCTGGCCTCGAGCGGGGGCGCAGAGGACTTTCCGCAAGCTACAGCAGGACCTAAGGGTGGCGGCGGCGGCGCGGCCTTCTGTCCGCCCTTCGGTCCCGGCAACGGTGCTGCACCCGGCTTGCCTTTTGTTGTCAGTCCTGCCACTGTGGAAGAGGAAGACCTCACGTCTGATACAACAGAAGGTGTCTCACATGACGTTGACGATGCCGCGCCTTCGATGGCGGGAGAGGTGGAAGAAGGTTGTACTGGAGGTGGAGGTGGACCCTTCATCTTCCCAGTTCCTTTTCCCTTCCCTGCGTTTCCTGCTCCGTTGCTTGGCACGCCCGTGTCCGCGGTTGGGACGTCGGATGCAGCTTCAATCTTTGGAACGTCCTCATGTTCCCCACCGGGAGGACATGCTGGAGCAACATGCAAAACGAGGGGCTTCACAACTCCGAGTGAAAAAGCTCCTGCAGCCTGTGAGCCGCTGCTCCGTTCGCTGTCGCCCGCATCTGGCGTAGATGCAGATCTGCTACTGAAGCTTTTGGCCGTTCGCAGCTCCTCCTCAAGCTGCGTTATTTTGCGCCGCAGACACACAAGCTCATCTTCATCTTCCTGCGGGTCCTCTGCAAGAACGGGCGCAACACTCTTCCGCGGTTCCGATTCGCTGATCGCAGTGGCGTTCTCAGCACCTCCTTTGTTCGAAACCACTTGTATTTCCGCGCTTCCTGCTTTCAATCGCTCGAGTTCGGTTTGCAATTCAGCGTTCGCTTTCTTCCACCTTTCTTGTTCTTCACGAAACTTTTGCTCCAGTTCTGCCCGGACCTTTTCTTCGACGGCAGCGGAGCAAACAGTGCTTGCGCGACTGCCACTAGCACTCGAGGTCGACGACTCTTTTGATGAAGACGCAGACGACAAAAGTACGGCACTCGTTGCAGAAGTTGTGTCGCATCTTGCTGATTCCTTTTCCGACAAAGGTCCACTGTCTGTCTCTGCTGGTGCTGATGAATCGTGATCACTTAATGTAGTTGCCACTGGAGTTACGATTGCGATATTTTCCGCTGGAGAAGCTACCGCACTACCCGCATTACTGGAACTCAGCGCACTACTGAGATATTCGCACACGGACTTGTTGTCATCGACTGGGGAGATATCGTTCGCCGACAGAAAGCTGCTCTGTTCCTCCTGTGGCGTGCGCGCTGCTGATTGCGGCGCTGCGCTCAACGTGGTCTGCTGCGCGGACAATCCAATCGAGAATGGACCCCTCGTGCGAGTGGTCGCCTCCTTGTTTGAATTGGATGCTGAGGTGGGTGCAGCAGAGGAAGATGTTTCTAGCAAAATCGCTTGCGTGCAGCTCCCACGCAGCTCGGTGCTGTTTTGCTTCCTCAATGCACTTCCGACCATCGAAATCCCGGCGCCCGAAGCGATTTCCGGTGGTCCAGCTGGAGTTGGGAGAAAAACTCCAACGCCGGAGGATGAACCTAGATTGGACGGGGCGGTCGACTTGCAGGATGCGCTGGTCTCCAGTGTCGCGTCCTTTTGTAGTTCCGTCAGCTGTGCAATGTGCTCGTCTTGTGACTTTAGTCGGCGATCTTTCTCCGCAAGACTTTCCTGTAGCACGGCAACTTGTCTTCGCAACTCCGCTACTTGTTCTTCTGAGATCACCGAAGTAGTAGAGCAGTCGTGCTGTAGTTGGGCACCAGGACCGGGTAGTGTCTCGCTCTGCGCAGCAGGAGCTGCCGTGGCCGGTGGCAACACCAAGGGTTCGCCATCAACGCAAATTTCATCCTCTTCTCCCTCTTCCGTCCTCTTTTCTTCTTTTCCGTCACTTGTGGCATTGTGTTCGTTTGCGTTTGATGCCGGTTCGGTTCCGCTTCCGACGGGTCGTGCTCCCCCACCTGCTTCCGCCTCGTCCCCGGTCTTCGGGGGAGACGCTGACAGCACCGTCACAGGGACGGGGCACGTGTTCATAGCTGCTTCTCCGTCCGCGTCTGCCTGAGCTTCATTTCCATACCGTTCTTCCCCACTGTCTCGGTTTCTCACCTTCTCTGGGCCGAGGTCTGTTGAAACACTCGACCCAGAAGGTTGCTCTTCGTCGTCCCGCCCCCTCGTTGAGACGATCACGAGCTCACTAACCGCGTCGTCCTCTGGGTCTGGCGTAGGTGCGTCAGCGTCTTGGAAATTTCGCGCGGTGTTCTCGGAACTAGGTGGAGCGACGTCTTCTTGTTTCGCCTCGTCTGCAGCTGCTGAATTATGTGCCCCGCCACCAGCGGATTCATATGCTTCTTCTTTCATTGCAGCCCCAGCCGTGCTCTGGCTCGGAAACGAAAGCATCTCTTTAACATCAGCGCCGGAAACAATATCGAAAGCAGTAGTTGTATAATTGTGTGAGGCCGCCACTACCTTTCCGGCGGCGGAGATACCTATGGCGTCCTCGACGGGATGATCGTGACAAGTAGGGTTATTCGCTCCAGCATCGTCATGATTCAATTCTGCCTTGTCAACATCTGGATTCTCGTCCGTCTCGCCAGGTACAGGTGTTTTCGTCAAGGTTGTACTTGGGTTTTCCACGTCCTTTAGAACGTCAGGTTTTGTACCAGTAGTAGAAAGCTGCAAGTCCGTGTTTGTCCTCGAACATGTAACAACACCGCCTTCGGACTTCTTGGGTACCTCCTCTTCGTCAGCTTCCAACGATGAAGTGCGTGCTTTTGGGCGAAACTGTGTTGAAGGTGGTTCTCTGAAGGTTTTTTAGTACAACAAACGCACCGGTGGTGATACAACCTTAGCAAGATGTGTATACTTACTAACTTGGAATTCATTTGATAGCTTCGCGTATGGTTCGTGAGTGTGACAAACTGTGGCTGATGCTTTATCACTTCACACTCACAGGAGGTACCAGGAGGAGGTGGATGTTGGCTAGTTATTTTTTTCGCTACATACAGGAACAACAACAATCTCAATAATTTTTGTTTGGCGTCGTCGAAGATTTCGAGTCAATGATTTGTGCACACAGAAGATGAAAATCTGAAGAAGGAGAACGAAGAGCTCCATCGTCAGAGCCAACGTATCAAAAGAAGGTGGCTCAGTACAGGCTTGCTGCTGCTGGCTTGGTCGCGATCAACGATATCGGATTTTCGTTTGTTAAGCGGTCGAAGTTTCGGCGTGCGGACAATCTGTGGCTGGTAAGATGCAGGAGCTGGGCCGCGGTTGTTCTGGTTCATCAGCTTGGTCCTTTGCTTTAGACTCAGTGGACTGCGCGTCGGGCTTCCAGAGCAGGAGGAAGTCGCTTTTTCACTGCCATTCCCCGCGGCAACAGGAACTTCTGCAAGCGAGTCACTCGCCTCTACGTGTGGCTGCTCGGGACTCTTCGGTCTTTCAGGCGTTTTGGTATGGGTTTCGCTTGGAGCTTTCGAGATGGTTTCGACGTGAGACGATTTGTTTGCAGGCGAAGCGGAACCGGTTCTTGAGCTGGACCCTTTTGCTTTATTTCCTTCAGCGGCCAGCGAACCGACGAGCGGACCGGTCACGACTGTAGAGGGCTTCCGCCGGGGCGGTCCCTTGAACCCACCCGCACCCGGTGGGGCCGACAGGTTGATCTCGGCAGGTTTTACTGCTGCTCCAGGCGGACCGCATGAGACTACACTGGTCCTCGGACGAGGACCACCCTCGACTTCTTGGCCGTCGCGCGCCTGCTCAGAAGTCTTCTTTGGCGAACAAGAAGATTTTCCGGCCGATAAATCGCGGTCCGGCGTCAGCATTGACCGGTTTTGATTTGATGTGATCCAGCTGTCTGCAGCCTTTTTCCCCGGTGAATGCGAGGAGGTGGTGGTAGAGGACGAGGTAGTTGCCTTACGACCTCCCGGAGCGTCAGGCTTACTACACGAAGAGGAGGAGTGCTTGGCGGTTCGGGGCGCACCCCCTAACGACCGCCCAGGTGGGTTCTTGTCGACGTCCCTAGAAGCTGTAGTAACAGCTGCACCGAATCCCCCACCAGCACCATGGGTCGAGGACGAGGACATCAATCGACACGAAGAAGAAGATGACGAGGAGGCCGCTCCAGTCGTGGAACCCGAAGTAGATGCAGCTCCAGCTGCCGCACCCCCCGAGAAAAGCTGGGAGAGGTCCTTGATGCTCTTCGTTCCTCGCTTCGGCGATTTCGGGGAAAGGGAAAATCCGGCGCCGACTGCGCGTTGCGGACTTCCACGGGCGTCCGCCGATGCCCCGTGAGGTTCGGAGTGGTCCCCTGGCAGTGAAGAAGACACATTTGCTGTTGACGTTCCGGTCGTTGTTCCCCCGTTCTTTCCCAAAAAGGGGTTCGGATTGTTCGCACTCAGCCTGCGGCCGGGAGGTCCAACCATTTTGAAAATGGGTAGCCGCGAGGTGGTGTTCTACATTTACGAGGGCGGGGGTATCGTTCTTTTTCTATGTAGTTGGCTCACGCTCAAGTCAGTGCAGCTCTGGTTCGAACTAAATACAACCAGGAGAGACGAACGATTTAGAAGAAGTAGTTCGGACTTTTCGCCTTTGATAGCGATCGACCTGCAGTGCGCATGCTAACGAGCAGTGGGTGCGGGTGGCCATGCAGGAGCGTACATCAGCAGCACAGCTGTGCTAGCGGATGCAGAGAAGCAGCAAATAGCCGATATCGTCCCCTTCTAAGTCGTGCACAGTTTCGCCGTGTCCAAACTTGACCTACGATTATCATTATACTTAAAAGACGACGCCGCGTGCCTGTGTCTCCAGACTTCTCTCTCAAAGTGAAGAACGCTCCGTACATTTTGGCTTGCCCTCGACACTCTCTAGCATCAACTCTGGCTAGTCTCCCATTTCGTCAACAGAATCTGGTGCAGGCACTTCCCTGAAATGTCCCGATTCAGGCCTTTTGTTGGTGCAAACCTCCAGACGGCAACAACAAAAAAATTTTCAACCACAAGCAGTTGCAGTTCGCCGAATTGCAAAGCGGCAAAGTCTGGCAAACAGTTAAACGCTGCAAGCAGGAAATCGCTTTGGTAATCTTAATCTGCAGAGAGTCTTCTTGTTCTTCTTTCGTCTCAAAATAGGGATCAGACGAAAAGACAAAGTCAAGCAGTTATTCGCAAAAGAAAGCTCGCACAAGTAGTACAACAAGCTGAATGCTCCTTTATTCCGAAATAAAGCTGCAAAATCTCAAAACAGACAAGAGACTGAGCCTTTAACCTTGAGATGGGAGACGGACGCGTCGACGAGCAAAGCAGTCGTCCTATTTCAATTATGATTCATTCAGAAGGAGAAGCTCTGCCTAAGAATTATAAATATTCATTTTTTATTGTCATCTACTTTATTCTTCATTCCTCGTATTCAAGAAGCGTACCTGTAATTGGCGGTCACAACAATATGAATCGAAGCGATTTCCGACCAATGCTCCACAGGCTTGAGGCTTTATTTGATAAATCAAGTAGTGAGAAGCTGCTGGTGGTGCTGCTGCTTTACTATAGATGATAGCTCGGTGGGTTTTTATAACGCCCGCGTGCTGGTGACAGGGTGGCATTTTCAGGAGAAAAAAAAATCGTACAACATCTGAGTAAAACGCGGGATGATTTAGCAGCATGATTGGTCCACAGCTTAGTAGTTGTGTGAATCATCTTCATGATTCTGATATCATCACCTTCACCGCTGAAAGATGACGATAGAGGACCTTACTACTTTTGCAAAACTTTTTGAACTTCAAAAATATTAGCTCTGCCGATCCCGATCCGCAGTGGATCCTAGCATAAATGAAAGTGTCTGTTGTAGTTGTTATCGACGTGTAGTGCAAATCAGGCTTACGCTCAAGACACTGGAGTACCGAGTTCTAGTTAGTAGCTTAGCTGGGGCACGATGACGAAAAAGTCAAGACCCGATTCCGCATCCGCAGTGCACGACGGTGTGTCGCTGTCGCATCCATTGGATTGCTCTTCTTCATCCTGAACTTCGAAGTCCTCCCCACCATGCTCGTCAAACGCTGCAGCTTCGCCGTCCGCTTCTAATCCGGAGTCCTCCGCGTTGTTCTTGTTGTCATCGTCCTCCGCGATCTTGATCAAGTGGTCAACGGATGTCGAATTCGTGGCTCCGCCGGAAATGACCTGCAACCGCGACACGTGCGCAAGCAGCGGCTCGTAGGTATCAAACAACTTCTCGACTACATCTGGGTCGTGCAAATCGGAGCTGAACGCGAGAAGCTCTGTGTTCAAGTTGTTCATCTTCTTGAAGTAGTCCGTGGGAGATGAAAAAATCGACGGCGAGGACATCGGGGTTTGGCTTAATGCTCCCTGGTCCTGCTCCTTGTCGTGCTTCTTGTTCTGCGTCAAATACAACTTCCGAATTTCCGCCGCATGCAGAATCCGACAGAATTCGTCCCGCCGGGTCCAGATGCAATTTTTTCCAAAGTCCGGGTACTGATCGTGTTCTCCGAATGGAAAGGCACGCAAAGTCTCCAGCAAGTTCATCAACGCGTCGCGATCCTCCTTGGACGTCAGCGTCACGCGAAATTTCCTTGGGCGGCACACTTCACCACCGTAACCAAGCGCGACGCTCTGTGATGGATGCGTCATGTATCCAGGAAAAAACACCCATCCCCATCCATTTTGCCTTTTTTTTGATCAAGAAATGAGGTATAATTTTCAAAAAATTTTCAGGTCTGTTACGCATGCCTGCCGGCATATGTCCGCGCTAAATTCACCTAGCTAAAGTGGCGTCCTAGATAAGTGCAGCTGATAAGAATTCAACTAGCTAGATCTATCGCAGGAGCCCGCACCGGCTGACGAGTCGGAGATCCTGCCCGCGCCGGCTGTCGTCGCGAGCACGTCGGGGATGGTGTCCTCGTAACGTGCGCCCGATTCCTTCAGCGCCAGGCAATCTGCTTCACCCTCCGGAGCCTCATGCTGCGCGACCTTTAGCCGCTGCTCGTGCGACTTATTGCGGATCCGCTTCAGAGCTCGGAGCGCTCTAGGCCTGTACTTCTTTGCCCAAAGTGCAGTCGCCACTTCGCCGTGCCAGCGCATCGCCACATGCGAATGTAGCGACGGGCCTGTGTGGGTATGTTGGGGGAAGATGACCAAGATGAATGAACAATCAGGCAAAGCAGCGGCATGGGGCCTCTGTCTTGCCTCTCTCGCGGCTCACGTGGCTCCGAGTCGGAGCCCTCCTGCCTGGCCAGATGTTGAGCCACCATTCTAAATGACAAAGCCTTGGATTTTTTTTGCGAGAAAAAAAATCCAAAAAAATACCCGTTTCGAAAATGAGTGGATGGGTGTTTGAAACACGAGCTAACTGCTTTTTTTTCAGCAAAAAGGCGCGCTTTTCTAGAACAAAATGAGTGGATGGGTGGTCGGCGATTTAGCAGATAGCTCGTGGTAAAAACAACCATCCACAAAACCATGACTTTCGGGCCATCGAGCAAAAAAAGTGGATGGGTGTTTTAAACACGGGCTGACTCCGAAAATTTAGCTCAGAAAAGTGCTCGCTTTTGCTTCATTTTTTCAGCGAAAATCTGGAACGTAGCACCGGGAGAAGGGCGAAATAAGTTTCGACCCCAAAAATCGTGGATGGGTGGTTCCGTATTTGTAGTTAGCTCGTGGTAAAAACACCCATCCACGAAAAAACAAGAAATTGCAAAAAGCCGGACTCTTTTTGTCGGAAAAAAAAATCCAAAAAAAAGCCAGGCTCGGGACATCCGGGCAGCAAGACAAGTTTCGGCGCGGTAGGAGGAGGCGCGATAGGCGGGGCGCCTAATCGCATGAGCTAGGTCGTGCGTCCTGGCGCGCCGTTTGCTCGGATGATAAAGTGCGCGCATCTGCTGCGTGAAGGCTCCAAAGTATTAAAATTGTCACAGGTTGGGAGGAGAATAATGCGCCATACCATGGGCGCTAAGTTCACAAACTTACGGAATTTGCTAAGGCCTCGTATGTTGAGTCCAGTCCAGCTGCGCGCTTGATTTCGTCTGATTCCCACTGCCCCGCAAAAACCCCTTCCCGCATCAGGTTCAACGCCTCCCCAAAAGCCCCGCGATAAGATTCGCGAGCCAAATCGCCCCCGACGAAGGCCCGCAAGGCGGCTCGCAGCGAGTTGCCTTCTTTGGGATCTCGACTCCGACGTCGGCCGACCAATGCGATAGACCTAGCTAAGTCAAATTCCTCTAGTTAAGATGCTTCTCATGGACGCCACTAGCTAGTGTTGTGAAGTAGGTGCACTCGAAACCATCAACATGCAAAAACGATTTCAGTTTTTTTCATTTTTTTGTGATTTTTTTGCTATAAAAAAAAGGCAAGATGGATGGGGATGGGTGTTTTTTCCTGGATATCATGTTTTTTTTTTGCCAAAAACGATCTTCATCTTGTCTCGCACAACTTCGACGAAACAAGGAGGACTTCGGCGCAAGCGGTGCTTTGAGAAAGACAAAGGTCACCGACAACGTACTATTTTGCTTTTGGTCAGAGTGTGTAGCTAGTATGACTATGTACAATTACAAATGGTATATGCTTCTTAATACCAATTCAATCTCCAAATCGCATGCATTCAGTTGTTCCTCCCTTTCGTCCTGGCTGAGGCAGCGCACAATCCGGATGTCGTGGTTTGCGTAGGCGAGCGGTCGCTCCTTTCGCATGGGCCAGCTGTCGATGGAGAAGAGGAACTCGAACCAGACCGCTCGATTCGCTTTCTCCAGGTAGATTTTTAGTTCGCACTCGGGGATGTCCTCCACCAAATCATCGGGTTTGTCCCAAAGATCGATCATTTTTGGAGAACCGAGCCGGGTGTGCTGGTCCAGGAGTTCACCTCTCCCCCGTTCCGCGTGGCCTACTTCCGGGCCTTCGCCGCGCAGCCCGGGTTTCATAGCGTAGGTCCCGATCCTGACCGCCTTCGCTTTGCCTTGGAAAACGTACCGGCGCGGGTAGCCCTTGACTTTCTCTTCATCGGAACACAGCTCCTCGCGCAGGATTCGTAGCACGTCCCGATTATGCTGCTCAAACGCGGTTCCGAGCCACGTCTTGAATCGCGATGTGACAGCAGGCAACCAAACTTCGTAGGGGAGAGCAGTGGTCGCGGACGGAGAGCAGGCGGGAGCGTTTTTGCAATCACCCATACTAGGCACCACCTTTGAGGTCGTAGAAGACGAGGCCGGCTGCAAGGATGTCGTCGAAGTCTCGTCTTTTCCCCCCACCCGCGCAACCGCAACGCCGGAGAAAGGATGCAGCTCCGTTGGTACAACATCAACTCTCTTCTGGTGGAGGTTCCCATGTAGTTGATCCGAATTATCTGCTGCAGTGTTCATCTCCTGGTTCTGCTCGTGGTCGTCGTGACTGTCAGCATTGTGTTCTCCTGAATCAGCAAGCCCGAGCCGCTGCACGATGCGCGTCATCACGTTGTCTACAGTTCTTCGGGATGCACTTGTTGGACAGGAATGATCATGATCGCGGGACATCAACGTACTGGGATCGTTGTTCCATTTTCTTTCTACTTCGGCAAGCTGGTCCCCGTCCTGGTCCGAGGACGCAGCTGTAGAGCTCACACTTGACATATGGAAGCGTCAGGTTTGAAATCGTCAAAGTTGAAATAATTTGTAATGCATAAAATGCGACACAAGAAGTGACTCTATTGCAGAGGACCCACGGGAGGCAGATTACAGTCCTGGTAAGGGTCAAAAGTTGGACTGCGAACTAGCACGACAGAAGGCAGCTCTTTTGCCCTAAACCGCATGACAGACTCGCTTCCAGGACCGAGAAAATTTGTCACGCGCCGACTACAAACTGTAGGTCTAACTGGTATCCGTTTTATGCATGACAAACTATTTCAACTTTGACGATTTCAAACCTGACACATCCATATGACACGGACAAACGCTTTTCCTTCTTCAGCGGGTTGAAAGTCGAAGGGTTGGAAGTCGAACAGACGGCGCTTGACCTTCTCTCGGCTGGCAGCGCAACTTCGAAAATGGGAAACTGCGCCACACACTTCCCGGCAAGGTTCAGGATGGACACTTTCGCCGTTTCATCGGAAAACATAGCCTCGCCGCCTGTTCTCTCTGTAGAGGACCGCGTCATTATTTTCTGACTCTGATTTATTGTGTCGGTCCAACTATACAACTACCACCGATACCGAAGCACCACAGCGGACCGGCTACTTTACTTCTTCACTTGAGACATCGTTCGATTTGAACAACAAGTGGACATGAGCCAACCTCTCTCCTCTTATTCCCTCAGGATTTGTTTAGTGACCATTTAGTACTTGGAAAGGCACAACACGATATACTGTGCATGTGACATATGACGACTACATCTAAAGTGGCGCTTTTGACGATGTTAAAACTCGCTTTTCTCTTTCTATCAACACGAATCGCTTTATTTGTTGCTCGGCCTGTTTTGCGCTCAAATGCAAATTCTAAGTTTGGAGCAGCGAACGACAACGATCCAAGCGAATATTATATAGCAATCCTCTACTTCTGAAAGCTGGAGAATATTACGTCGCACCAAGAATGAAGCTCATTGCTCTTGGTGTGACGAGAAAGCAATGCCTGTTCCGTGGTTCAGAGCTGCAAGAACAAACGTGGCCATGTTTCCCAAAAATAGGTTTGGAACAAGCCGCATCGATAATTTCGACTGAGTGTACAACTTCACTCAGGCCGGATGGTGAGTCTTTAGTCTTACGCAAACCGCATGGCAAAAATGGTTGCGTCGCAGAAAACCTGCATCAGAAAGGGCACAATTGCTGTGTAGAGAAGGAAGTGGCTCCACCAGTAGTAATGAGCCCCGGAAAGAACGACGAAAAGAGAAAACAGCGCACCAAAAAAGTGGACAACGGTTTGTGTCAGCTGCAACCCCCGTTGGTAGAGGCTGTAGCCCATTACGAAGAGCATCAGCTCACCGACAGTGAAAAAGAGCGTAAAAAACACTACAGCACGGAGCGACGTCTGGTTCTCCTCGTAGTTCCCGAAGGGCAGCGCTTCTCGCAGATACGGTTCCGGGTACTTATAGCAAATGCCGTTCAGGATTACCTGGACCAAGGCGAGGATGTATCGCGCAGGAATGAAGACACTCTGGCCAACATGCTGCTCCCAGGGTGAACCTCCCATCGTGACGGTATCGGAAAAATGCGCTATCTGCACTTCGTTGTTTGGCTACTTCGATCTCAAAATAGATGCACTTTTATGCTTTTTCCTAGTTCAACATCTCAAGGTACTACATCCCGAGCATCTTAACTCCCGAGCATCCCACTTACTTATTCTATTTCTCGACGCCAAACCCTTAGCAGCGTAAACACTCTAAAAATATGAGATGGATTCAATGCATGTAACACTCAATACACTCCGGAACAAGATCTTGATTTTTGTTTGTCAAGAGCGGATGAGTATGCCCCTGCTCCTGCTGGTACTGCATCATCCTGTGTCCTGTGAAAGAGATTGCAGCCGTGCCTGCTGAGTGTAAAACTAAAAAAGGGAAGATGAAGCCCTACTACATGTTAATTATCTGCTGGTGCATGCGCAGCTAATAGTATTCTTGTTTTGTCATTGTCACTCTATGATCCATCGAAAACAGAATTTGAAGCGTCACACACAGAAGAACAATTGACCGTCTTTGAAACAGAAAAGAGGGAGTTTTGGCGGGCCGCATACTTCAGCTGCGCAATCTCCACGAAGAGCGCAAGCGCTTCTGCTACTTCATGTGAGAAAGCATATATTTATCCAGGAAAAAACCACCATCCCCATCCATTTTCGTCATTTTTCGAAAAAAACAAAAATCAAATTTTCAAAAAAAAATTCAAACTATCATGAGTGCCCATGTATGAATGTTAGTCCTCAGAAATGTAGCTAACGGGACATCCCATGCATGCGAAGGCTACACAAATCAAAATACTTAGGCCCACAGCAAGAATCCGGGACGAGAAACGGCCAGCAAGGCTTTGTACAAGTTGGATCCTCGACCGGCTGACCGGCGCTGGCCCCAGTCGCAATGCGGCGGGGGCGCAGTGGCGTCTCAGGTGGTACAACGCTACGGGCCGCCAGCGCTTGGCCCAAAGCTTGGCGGCCTCATCCCCGCGCCACCGCGCCGCCACGTGGGACGATGTAGGCGGGCCCGTATAATACGGAAGGCGGGACTGGTAGAAGTTCGACGAGCAGTGCGATTATCCAAAGGAGCGCAGCCGAGAGGTTTACAAGAGGCGAAGACTTCTCCGTCTCGAGAACCTTCTGGGCAAGACAAATACTCTTGGAAAAAAAATGGCGCAAGTTTTTTTCCAAAAAGTCTCAGCTTTCCAATTTTTACTGGATGGTGGTTTTTATCCCAACGCTACGCTAAATCCGGGTACCTACCATCCACGCCATTTCTAAATAGAAATGGTGTGGATGGTAGGTACCCGGATTTAGCATAGCGTGGGGATAAAAACAACCATCCACAAATTTCGTGCAATTTTCCAAAATCGCGTTTTTTTGTGGATGGTGGTTTTTATCCCCATGCTATACTAAATCCGGGCACCTACCATCCATACCATTTCTAAATAGAAATGGAGTGGATGGTAGGTGCTCGCATTTAGCATACCGTCGTGCGAAAAACCACCATCCACAAAAAAAGTTGTTTTTCTTGAAAATCCGAAATTTTTTTGAATCGGAAAAAATATCGGCTTTGAACGCACAGCCGGAGACAAAAACTTCCGGACCATAATCAGCGCAATCTGAGGAACTGCAGCCGCGCGGCTAGCTCGCACCAGAGGCGACAACCTAGGCAAAGCGTTGCGCGGCAGCTGCTCTATTCTGTGCGTGCATGCTTCAAAAGGCTCAAGATTTGACTCGTCGCGACATCAGGGCAACATCATACCATGGGAAAAGAAGCGCAACGCAAGCGAGTACGTTTTTCCGAGCCCCCAAATGATGCATAGTGTGGCATCAGAGGCAAACTCGGACGTGGAGCAGCCTTTCTCGACGAAGTCTTCAGCTCTGGACTTTGACGAGTGCAGCAGCTGTGGGCCTAGCAACTTCAATTTTTTCCAGCTAGCTTGTGAGGGACGCCACTAGCTAGTGCTGATAGATAGATAACACAAGCCCGACCATGCTGAAAGCGCTTTGATTTTTTTTTAATTTTTGTTCATTTTTTGTAATTTTTCTGCATGTAAAAACTGCAAAAATGGATGGGGATGGTGGTTTTTTTCTGGATAATATTTTTCCGACTCGAGAAGCAGCAGGTGTAATGTGCTACCCACGAGAAGAAGAGGTGGCTCGTACCAATATCACTTTGCCTTCCAGCTAAGCCAGGTTTGCATTCGTAAGTCCCTCAGCAGAGCGGCAACACTGTTGAATTCCACTGCTAGAATATCATTGCTTGCAGTCCGGTGTACCTGCATGTGACATTTGGGGCACAACATTGCTCCGTAGCAGTTTAACAACGCCCGCGTGGGTGCTGGCACTTGCGCAGAAGATGCGCTCCCACTCGCATTGGCACTGCTATTCTTGTTGATCCCGGTTTTCTTCTGCTTTCCATTCTTCTGCACAACAGAAGCTTCAGGAGTACTTTGTGACGTGGCCGCTGACCCCCCACTAGCACTCGTCTCGGTGGATTTTGTTGGTTGCAGTAGACCCAGCCCCCGACACAAGTGGCGCTCCAAAAGCACGGAGTCGATGTTGGGCGGCCACTTTTTTCGCCGGAGCCAGCGCCGATGGGTAGACTTCGGGATCAGGTGGTGAAACGTGATGCGCGAACTCAGGTGGCGACAGAGCTCGCACTCGCCCTCGCCGAATTCCTCCTCTCCCTCGTCTTTCTGGCATTGGGTGTCATCATCAAGAATCAGATTTTCCTCCTTCACGAGCTGTGTCTTCCCGTATTCGAGAAATCTCACCTCAAAGAATCGAGTCGCCGTCTCCTGCGTTTTCTTTTTACTTTTTGCTCCCCCGCCGCCCAAGGACTTCTTCGGTTTGGGTTTGGAGGCCTTGGCCTTGTTGCCACCCCTGCTGCCGGGCCTTTCTTGTTCAGCTGCAAGCTCCTCCACCGTTGTAGGCGGGACGTTATTCATTTGCCTGTTGAGCTCCTGTGCATCTTCTACTCCGCTAGCGCGGTGCTCCTCGACCTCACCGCACAACTTCGTACTAGCGAAAAATACGTCATGCACCTCGCGCACCACCACAGCAGGATGGTAGCTGTCGTCTTCGGTCAAAAGAGCGAGGACGCGAACCCCGGAAACCTCGAAAGGACAGGAGGGCTTCTCGTAGAAGATGCCACGCCTGAGCATCTCTTCGACGACGGGTTCGAGCTCGTCCAAAACGGCTCCGGTGAAAGGATCCGCTTCGGGGTGGACTCCATCAGCCTCTGACAAGCCGTCAGTCCTCGCGGAGTTGGTGGAATTGTGGTACCCGCCTGGTGCCTCGCGGTTACAGTTCAGCGTAGATCCATAGTAGTTTTCATCGTCGCCATAATCCTCGATCAGTTTCTGGGCAAGCAAGCTCCGCAACCCGTCTTCTCCGAGCGCGTGCCCTTCGAGAAGGCGTGCGTAGAGGAACTGAGCCCATTGGAACAAGTCCAGATGGGCGAGAAAGTTGTCGCGTAGCGCTGCCGCCACGTACCGCAGCTCTTCTTCGGGAAGAACTTCGAAAGCGGACTGCCGCAGACATTTTGTGACCAAGATTTCAAACTTCTCCTCAGTGCCTTGTGGAAATTGTGTCGTGTCTATTGCTAGCATGTTACCGAATAAAGTCCTCGACGTGGGACGAGGGTTCAGGCTTGCTGGCTCCCTCTCCCATGCGATCCTGACGAAATCGAAAGTAGTGTCGAAACAGAAAGGAGCTGCTGCGCCTGCCCTATCTTAAGCGGTGGAGCCGAAGAAAGTGTTAAGACAGATCTATGTCGTCGAAGTCTATGCGGTGGTACTGACTGTTACAGTTGCAGACAAAGGAAAACTCGTCAACATCATACTAGTAATGTGACAACGACGCACGATTCTACATTTCACCACTTCTGCACAACCTGAAAGGTAAAATATTCTGCAGACCAGCACTAGGTGCAGCATGATCATCCAGTGTGATTCTCAGAGTCGATGACTTTCTCAGTTCAAACTACGATGCTTGTTTTCTGAGTGTATTGACAAAGATTGTTGAGACGAACAAGTACAAATCGTAGTTGACACCTAGTACGACAAGGCATGTTCAAGCTTCACGGATCTGAAAGTTCACTTTGTGCTATATTGTCCTCTGTTCTTTTTCTATTTTTTCATTGCGCGATCTTCATTTTCATTTGCACACAATACCTGGCTGTTGTTCCTATTCTCATATGCACAGAACGAGTTCGCTCTCCGGCTTTTGCTTTTTCAGCAAGCGTGACAACCTCGCCTTTCCACATACTAAGCAGTCTTCCGGTCTTCAAGCAGGAACAGAGATCGGAAGTTTTTGCGTGTCTCTTTCCTGTAAGTAAACTTTGCGTGTTCCTCGTCCACGGCGGTGCTGCTGGCCGAGGTGTCGTCCGCTCCGGCGGGGAAAATTCTATCATTGCCGCGAGAAGGATCGGAGCGAGGACCTCCTCCCTGCTTCGACGCTGCGTGCATCCCCATCGCATCGGCTGCTGCGTGGTCCGCCTCCACAAAAGCACTGAGGAAGAGATCCGTGGTTGCGACCGCAGTAACGCATTTTTTTGCGTAGTAGCTGATCGTCATGGACACAATCATCTCGAAATCCAGCATGTACTCGATTGCGTAGTCCGTCGCGCCGTACTCTTCCGTGGCCTTCCCCTCCTGGTTTGCCCACAAGTAAAGTGCCACGGCAAGGACAAGGAACAAGACCGCGTATAGAATGTACTGCTTTTGCAAAAACCCGCCCATTTCGTCCCGCTTCTCGCGGAGGTTAAGTTTTCCTCCCGTATTCGCTCGCCACGAGCGGACCCCCGTGGTGGCCGTTGCACCTTCGTAGAGGACGAGCGAAACGCAGGCAATCGTGAAACAGTAGTCCAGGCTTTGAGAGGACGAGGAGGAAGACGACGCCGTGGAGGAGCCGCCGACCAGCATTTGGTTGAAAATCCCGAGCAGCGCCATGTAGAGCGGGATGGCTTCCAGGGTAGTCACCAGCAGCAGCACAAGGCTGTGCTTGTCGTCTGGGAAAAACGCCTTCACGCTGAGTAACGCCGCCGCAATACCGCCAACCAACGCCATGGCGGAGGTCTGGAGTTGCCGGCCGAAAATCAGGCCGACCATCAGACCGATCACGTGGTCGGCTTGCAACATCGCTGTTTCCGCCTTTGCCTGGAGGTCCTTCAAGTACAGGCCCTTGACATGTTGCTGTTCGGTAGTCAAGTCGGAAAGCGAGCCGTACGAAGCTGGCTGGCGCCGCGTCGTGCTGGCCAGTGCGGGTAACTGTAAAGTTGTCAGGCTCGACGAGGACGACGTCGCACTTGTTGTTCCACTCGTACTAGTTGCGCCACTACCTCCTCCTGCTCCCGAGGAAGCACTCGTGGGTGGATTCGCTGCCGCTAAACACGTTGCCAAGTCCTGCTTGTAGCTGGCTTTTTGTGTGGTCCGCAGGGCAGCTAGCACCGGCGAGCCGTCTAGATTCTCGCCGAAAATCGTGCTGTTCGTGGGCGCAGCGACAAACTGGACGCAGTTGGTCAGACAAGCCAACTCCAAACGGCTAAAACTGCTGGTCAGGGCACCAGCGGACGGGGAAGTGGCAACGGCGGCGTTGCCGCACGTGGTCGTGCGACAGTTTGTCTCTGCTAGCCTGGTGCAGTGGTCAAGTTTTTCAAAGAACTCAGTGATCCAGTCCTCGCCCTGCGCAGCGCACCATTGCTTAATTGCATTACCATTCACGGTAATTGTGGTGTCCGATGAAGATGATGCTGAACTAGTAGTACCAACAGGAGTCGATGACGAGCTTGCAGTTGATGTGCCACTGCTGCCAGCAGTGCCACTACTCGTGCCTAGGAGAGCGGCGGCCTTCGCGCTTGCTTTCGAGCCGACGGAGCCGGAGGCTGCAGAAAGTCCAACAGAAGTACCAGTTCCCGAAGCTCCTGCTGTTCCGACGGCAGACGCAGAGGCTGGCGCAGCTGCCGTGGTCGTGACAAAACTGCCCATGTCGGAAGTCTGCTCCAGCACCGCGAGCTGTTCCTGAAGCTGCGTGCCCACCCCGGGCAGCGCCAGCGTTCTCGTGATGGCGTCTTGGCAGAGACTGGACCGGACGTCCGTCCAATCGAGAAGCATGCGCACCGGAAAAATGATGATGACGAAAAACGGGGGCGCGAAACCCAGGAACCAAGCGAGCAGCATCAAGCGGGACGAAAGTTGGATCTTTTTGAGCGCGCTCAGTTTTTTCTCTTCCGGCATGATCTTTACTAGGGTGATATTTTTCGCCGTTGCAGGAGGACTTTTTACAACTCCTGCTTCTTCAACATTCGCATTTTCGTTTAATACACCTTGCGCAGCAACTACAGCACCTCCAACATCGGCTTCGCTGCTTTCGGAGGACGAAGAGACCACGGCCAGACGCAGCAGCACTGCGGCAACGAGCAGAAGTCCGTAGGAAAAGGCAGCAATCCCCCACATCGATGCTTCGTATGCATACAGCACATCCAGAAAACTGTCGAATACAGACACGAGGCTGCCGTGAGCTTGGACCGCGTCTGGGAACTGCGCCAGGTATCCCTTGTACTCCCCGATGACGTCCTCCTCGGTTTTGTAGGTCAGGCCCAATTGCACCAACCCGAAAAGCAAACCGGCACACATAAAGGAAAACTTCCATGTGAGAAAGGTCGCGACGGTGTTCTCGTTCGCCGGGAAGCCACTTCTCGACGATGTTTTATTTTGTGCTCCTTCTTCTGCAACAAGTTCAGCATCGTTGCCAGTCCGTCTGCCGACAAGTTGTAGATCACGACCGGCAGGAGCGGTCTGTGCTTGCTTGCTGTTGGTCGTCTTTTCTTGTTCCACGGAAGCAGCTAGCTCCTCGCTGGTTATCCAACAAAAAAACTGTGTTAGTGTAGGTGTCTTGGGGTGACGGCATGACAAATCTGTTCTGCATGACAGACAAAGCCTGTCATGCGCAGCTAGTAAGTGAAAAAGCAAATGAAATAGGACTTCATGGTTGCCCAGCATGACAAGTGTAACAGTGTCTCATGCTTTGCATCACAGACTTACGCTTACACAGTTTTTCTCTTTCATACTGGTGGAACGTGGTCCAGTGCTGGTGGCGGGGGCGGGCCTCGTTGTCTCATACCCACACTGTTCGCAAAATACTCTGAAGGAGTTGTAGACTGGATTTGTATTTGCGGTAGCTGGACCCTCCCACAAGCTGTTTCTCAGAACGGCGTAGAGTGACGTCATTGCTTCGGATGGAGATAATTTTCAAGGAGGGATGAAGAACTCTACGACGACAGCGAAAGTTATGTCTGGTATGGGCGGGACTCTCTTCCAGACTAAGATGACGAACAATCGATCTTATTCTCAACGCTCCCACCTTTAAAGCAGGGCATTCATCATGCTTGATGAGAGTATAGATAAGCACTAGCGGGCCTCGTAGGCACGAGACACTTTGGCTTGAACTTTGAGACTAGTTTAATGTTGACAACATGAACATGATACTGTAGCCGTTAAAAATTTTCTACAACGATTATCATAATTGCGTACTAAGAGGCGTATAACTGGGACGGGTATGTAGTGTCTGCCTCTGCCCTGCAGCTGCATTGAAATAAACATAGAAGCAATAAATTATCGATCGTCCTCAACATCTACCGAACGAAAGAAAGAGGAAGAGCGAATATGAAAGACGCGGGTCCTCATATTGGTACTGCGACATCGACATGGCGCAAGAATGAGTGCCGAGGACAACGTTGATCTGTGATACCGACGCTTCTTTTCTCCTTACATACGACCTAGCATGACCGAATGTTTGATGAAGCCCACGCCAGCTCGTGTGGATGTGGTGCACAATATGCTACGTTTTTCGACTTCAGATTGACATTGACAGGTGACCGAACACGGATCATGAGAATCTTCTGAATCAAGCGTGTCTTGGTGGATTGCGATTGGGCAAGTAACTGATACATTGAACGAAGCCGCAGTATTGTTGCTACGTGTGCTCCTGGGCAAGGACCACAGGTGGAAAGATGAGGTTTACTTGTTCTGTACTAGTCGCTTCATCGTGTCGTCGCTGTGGCCAAAAATTCCGTGTCGCTTTTGTCGTGTTGGTTTGTCATTCGTGTGTGTACTTCGTCTCTTGATAGAAAATTGCAATCATGACGCGCCATGACGTCCACGCGTAATTATATGCTCCGGACTTGAGTCAGTAGTTCTAGTTGTTAGACCAAAGATATAAACGTGACAAACCATAATGAATCAATACAGCGAGGATGCGGCTCGTTCTCGATTGTGCTGCCGGTGTCACTCAGCGAATCAAAAACTATGTTGGCGGTGGCGAGTGAGGCGCTTCGCGCGCACGCATTAGGATGATTTTTAAAACAAGTGACGGGAAATAAACCAACGTAAGTACTATGCCAACACACATCCTCGTGCTTCAATCACCTTTCTGAAGTCAGGCACAGGTCCACACCCATCAATCCACTAAAAATAAAATCAAACCTCCACCGCCACCGGATTGAGATGCGAGATCACATACACCTCCCATCATCATTAGTAATTTCCACTCGTTGTAGTTGTAGAACGAAAGAGCCTGCTCGCTCGTCTGTCCCGGAATTGGAATTGCTGTGCAGACCCGAAGATCAACATTTGTTGTCATATTCAAGAGTGGGCGTCATGCCTCCCGTGCTGGTGCCACAACTTTTATGCAAGAACGCCAAGATAAGAAGTTGCATCAAGTTCAAGAGTGAAGACGCGGCAAATAGGTCGAGTTCCGAACAACCCAGTCGACGTTGCGGATCCCAAATCAGATTCATCCGGCGGCCCCCGGTTCATGATCTCATGGGACAAGATTTTCCTCCAAATATCCGTATGACGAAGAGGAAGACCACGATCCAGAGAGCCGCAGTGGTCGTCTTCAAATCTTTCCACGACTCGACGTCGACGTCCAACTTACAAGTACTTCTATACAGGTTGCTCGGGCTTGTGTTGGAGGAGACGCGAAGCAGCGATATCAACTCACATTCGGTTTTTATTGATCGATGTTTGCGGCGCCGATTGCGACTGTGAGATCGGGATCCAGATCCATGTTGAGTTTTTCCTGCCCGAACAGATCGGCCAGCATCGCTCGTATTCTCGGCATGCGGCTGGCCCCCCCGACCAAGACCACGTGGTGGATGTCCTTTGGCTTCATCATCTGGTCCGACAGCACCTGCTCGACCGGCGCCAGCGCTCGGGCGAACAATTCCTTTGCGGTCTCTTCAAATTCTGTCCGCGTGACCGACGTCCCGCAGATGCTCGCGCTCTGCTCGCTACTGAACTGCTTCTTTAGATTCTCGGCAGTTTCCGGGTTTGCCGTTTCCCTGTGCTCGGTTGCCGCGCACTTCTGTTGCAACAGGTGCAGCATGGCATGGTCGAAATCCGAGCCGCCGAGGTGGTCATCGCCCGAAGTCCCCAGCACGTTGACCGCCTTCGTCGAAATGTGCAACAATGACGCATCCAGCGTGCCGCCACCCAGGTCGTACACGATCACTGTTTTGCCCGTTGCGCTCTTGTGCAGACCTGAAGAAGTAGAGGGAAAGAAGTGAAGATGCATCCAATATACAACCTGCTTCATCTGCATCTGCTGATGACTTTCATCGTTCGTCTCGACGAAGCAAAAGGCTTCAAAATGATCTTCAAGGTGAATAATTGCATGCGGCCTGCTTGTTCTTAATTTATGTCCTCTGTATAAATTTTAATTTTTTTAAGATCTCGCTTTTGCGAGCAAAAGAAAATTGGCGATGAGCAAGAGCCACAGCCCTCGCTCCTGCTCCTCCTCATGCGCGAGGATGCAAATGCGTCAATGCTAGTTAAAAATACAGAACGAATGCAGCAGGAGCTACGTACGTAGTTACCATACGCAACCGCAGCAGCGGTGGGCTCGTCCATAATCCGCGCGACCCGAAAACCCGCTTTCGAAAAAACCTCGTGCGTCTTTTGGATTTCCAGCTTCCCGAACTTCGCAGGTACGCAGATGACGCAGTCCGCGACACCGTGGCCAAGGTACGTCTCTGCGGCGTCCTATGAGAGTGCACGACGTCCGCTCCTGCTGTCATCATTTTCCATGAGAAAGTAAAGCACCAATTTCGCATCATTTTGTTTTTTATTTCTAAGCTGCACTGCCCGCATCACAGACAAATAAGGGTGGACCCTCAACAAACAATAGTTGTGCGCAAACCTCCCGCGCGGACCAGACGTTTTTCTCGTGTGGATGCCACAATATAAATTTGCGCAGTTTCATCTTCTGTTGCTGCTCATGTAGTTCGAATTATGAGATGGAGGAGGGAAATCTCCGAGCTGCAGTTGTGCACTCTCATACGTCCCGAAGTTTTTTCACAATTGCTGTGCCGATGTCCACCGGAGTGCGCCACTTTGTGTCCAGAACTCGAAACTCGGCCTGCGTGTGATTGAATACGACTTCCCGCACAGCCTGGTACGTAGAATCTTCCTCAACCGCTGCTGGCATCGGAGTTTTTCGCTTTGCCTTCAAACAAGCCGCTAGCGCGCCTGCATTCTTAATGGTGGAGTCATCTTCGTCCAAGAACGCAAAAGCGCCGTCCTGCGAGTCGTGCGCTGTGGCCGCGACATCATCGGCAGTTGCCCTAGTTGTACTTTGCATGGTTTCTCCTGTAGCTGCAATGGTAGTCGTAGTTCTACTCGTTCGTGCTTCTTCGACGCACTCCGCGAGTGCCTCGACCGTTTGGGAAAATTGGTCCTCGGAACGTGTGGCGCCAGGTGCTCCCAAATCTTTTGCGAGCGATCGGAGAAGCTCGGTGCTATTCACATCTCGGTTCCCTATTCGAAATGGATGCTCGGCGATTTCCGCAGTCGTCTCGAACACGGATTTCCCGATGAAACCTATGTAAAGATTCAGACGAAGAGGATTGATGAATAGAACCGGGGTGTAGTTCGTTGAATAAATGAAAAAATATCATCAAAACAACGAGAAACAGTGCAGCTGCAAGTTCGTCTGGGGTAACAAGGTTTTTTTATAAGTTCTTCTGTGTCTACTCGAATACGAGAAAAAGACAGATAAAAAAGAAGACAGCAGCCGAGTATCTTCTGAGTAAATACGTTTTGCATGGTAAATTGTATCGCTTGGACTTGCTGCACGCCGCTCGAGAGCCTTCTCACCCACCAGAAAATGTGCGAATTCCTTGTCGAATTTCATGTACTTTCGCTCTGGGTCCGTCATGGCGTTTTTTACGTAGGAAACCACGGAGGGCGTCAGAAGTTTTCCTGTTTCATGGTTTGGGATAACCTCCACCGTGCCGTTACGCTTCACTGCGACAACAGAGAACGTCGTTCCGAGGTCTATGCCAAGGACATGTTTTCTGCCTTGAAACCCGATCGACGCCAGCCATGCGGAAAGACCCACCAGGGCAGCGCCCGCGATCAAAATCCACTGAGACATTTTGATTAATTTATAACTATTGGAAGTTTAATATTCAAGCGCCACTAACACTATTCGTTTTGAGTTGGCAATGCTCTCACTTACACTACAACTCGTAATCGCATTTTCATTTACATCGCGATCTTCTACTTCTACATTCACTTGCAGGAGCAACAAGCTACCATTTTATAGGAGATGATCAACGTCAAGATTGCAAATCCATGAACCCCCGAGAGTAACCGAAAAAAAAAATGCTCCACTGGTGCTGTTGAAAAGCATACATACCAAATGGGTCTCAGAAGAAATTCATCAAAAGAACGGCTCAACTGTAGACAAAAAGGATGCAAAACCACTTTTTTCAGTGCCGTTTGGATCGTTTTTCCTCAAATTTGCGCGCCTCTATCATTTACCACACTGACCACTTTTAGGAAGTCGGAAAGGGCCATAGCTCTGCAGCTGCGGCGAAACGCATGATCAATTTCCGATGATCTTTTCTTCTAAATGAGAGACAAATTATGTGTGGCTGATCTGCAAAAACCTAATGCCAGATCGCGACGAGGACCAAGTGGCGCATCCTTGGTTCGGAAGAGCGCGGCTTTTTACTTCTCTCTTCATTGTTCATGTTCAAGTAGGTCATCACTTCTCTATACCAAACCTCCAGAATAGTCTATCCCTTGCTAAGAGTAAGAGTGTGACGGCCAAACTAGTATTATTCCGCAACTTAAAGCCAAAAAGTAAAAACAAAAAACAAAAGCTAAAGGCAAAAAGTAAAAAAGCAGGCGAAAGGCCAAAGGCCAAAGGCCAAAGGCCAAAGGCCAAAGGCCAAAGGCCAAAGGCCAAAGGCCAAAGGCCAAAGGCCAAAGGCCAAAGGCCAAAGGCTAAAGGCTAAAGGCCAAAGGCTAAAGGCTAAAGGCTAAAGGCTAAAGGCTAAAGGCTAAAGGCTAAAGGCTAAAGGCTAAAGGCTAAAGGCTAAAGGCTAAAGGCTAAAGGCTAAAGGCTAAAGGCTAAAGGCTAAAGGCTAAAGGCTAAAGGCTAAAGGCTAAAGGCTAAAGGCTAAAGGCTAAAGGCTAAAGGCTAAAGGCTAAAGGCTAAAGGCTAAAGGCTAAAGGCTAAAGGCTAAAGGCTAAAGGCTAAAGGCTAAAGGCTAAAGGCTAAAGGCTAAAGGCTAAAGGCTAAAGGCTAAAGGCTAAAGGCTAAAGGCTAAAGGCTAAAGGCTAAAGGCTAAAGGCTAAAGGCTAAAGGCTAAAGGCTAAAGGCTAAAGGCTAAAGGCTAAAGGCTAAAGGCTAAAGGCTAAAGGCTAAAGGCTAAAGGCTAAAGGCTAAAGGCTAAAGGCTAAAGGCTAAAGGCTAAAGGCTAAAGGCTAAAGGCTAAAGGCTAAAGGCTAAAGGCTAAAGGCTAAAGGCTAAAGGCTAAAGGCTAAAGGCTAAAGGCTAAAGGCTAAAGGCTAAAGGCTAAAGGCTAAAGGCTAAAGGCTAAAGGCTAAAGGCTAAAGGCTAAAGGCTAAAGGCTAAAGGCTAAAGGCTAAAGGCTAAAGGCTAAAGGCTAAAGGCTAAAGGCTAAAGGCTAAAGGCTAAAGGCTAAAGGCTAAAGGCTAAAGGCTAAAGGCTAAAGGCTAAAGGCTAAAGGCTAAAGGCTAAAGGCTAAAGGCTAAAGGCTAAAGGCTAAAGGCTAAAGGCTAAAGGCTAAAGGCTAAAGGCTAAAGGCTAAAGGCTAAAGGCTAAAGGCTAAAGGCTAAAGGCTAAAGGCTAAAGGCTAAAGGCTAAAGGCTAAAGGCTAAAGGCTAAAGGCTAAAGGCTAAAGGCTAAAGGCTAAAGGCTAAAGGCTAAAGGCTAAAGGCTAAAGGCTAAAGGCTAAAGGCTAAAGGCTAAAGGCTAAAGGCTAAAGGCTAAAGGCTAAAGGCTAAAGGCTAAAGGCTAAAGGCTAAAGGCTAAAGGCTAAAGGCTAAAGGCTAAAGGCTAAAGGCTAAAGGCTAAAGGCTAAAGGCTAAAGGCTAAAGGCTAAAGGCTAAAGGCTAAAGGCTAAAGGCTAAAGGCTAAAGGCTAAAGGCTAAAGGCTAAAGGCTAAAGGCTAAAGGCTAAAACTACTACTACTCTAGGTTTATGGTGTTACAGTGTGATTGCTGCCAGACCAAGTTCCCCTAGGCATTTCCCCGGTTTCCGCCCCAGGATCACCGGGCTTGGGACCTGCATACGCGGGGGGGGTGCAGGACGACACAGCAGTGCCGTATCCTATCCTACCGTCGTGGGTTCCTGGGCGTGCATGCGCAGGTGCTTCCCGAGGACACCCGCTCCTTGCGGGCGGCCCCCAACGCCCATGACGAGGCGCATTTGTCGTGACCCATGTTCAGTTTGCGGCTGCTGCATGCGGTTTTCGTCCGCGGGACGAGAGATTTTTGACACAGCACAAGACATCAACGCGATCGCAGGATCGAGAACGCACAGCATCGGATCATAGTGTGTAACCGCGATGGTGATCATTTGGTCGCTCTCACGCGCTTGTTGGACGCCTGCGCATCATCCTCTCGAACACGAGACAGCCGACAAACTTTGGAGACAAGTTTCTCTCCAGGGACTCACGAACTCTTTTCTCGGACCAGTGCAACAAAAACTGAGATATAGGTTTTTCAGAGCAGTCCTGTGGCTGGGACCGCCCTGGCCGGCCTATGGGTGGGCGCGGCAATTGCAAATTTCCATACACCTTGATATGGCGGCCAGTATGACATCTGTTTTTGTCGTGCCTGACATCATTAATTTTACTTCACCCAACCGCAACATTTATTTTTCTCTCCGTGCTCATGACTGTGGGTCGACCCCAGTCGACTGGGCTTCATCTTGTCCTTCTTCCTCTTCCTCGGTAGTGGAGCCTTGTTCGGAGACCGGAAACTCCGCGTCCCGGACCGTCCGGAGAAAATCCAGGATCACGTCCGCCGATTGGAGCCCACCCAGGTGGCGATACTCGTGACATAGCCTGATGTGTTGCCATGAGTCCATTGTGTCTTTGCACCGGGGGCAGTTTGTCACGCGTAGTCCTTCTTCTGTAATTTTCTTGAACCTTGTTGCCCCGGCAACGTCCCCGAGCGTCTTTTGGAGCCATCGCCCCTCCCCGCGAGCCGCTCGGTAAATATCCCTGATCTTTGCTCGGGTCAGCTGGAGGTCCTTGAATATTTCGCCGGATCTCGAGCCCTCCTCCGCCAGTCGGCGCATTGCCTCCGCCTCCTCCTCCTCCAGTTGTGCGACCAGCGCGGCCTTGATTTCTTCGTGGCAGGGCGGATCCATTTCCCGAACCTCCTGTGGCGTCGGCACGCCTTCGCACGCGTGCGTGCATATGGTGTCCGCCAATTCGTTGGCGTCGTTGCCGCAGTGCGCCGGTACAAATACCAGCCGCACACTTTTATACCGGGCCGCCACTTGGCCCAACAGTTCCGCAAGCCTGACGTCCTGGTCGGCGCCATCCAGCGTCGTGCCTAGCAGTTTCGCAAGTCGCTCCACGAGGCTCAGGCTGTCCACCAGCACTAGGACCTCCGTTTGCTTGTTGCGTTTGTCCTCCCAATGCGTGCCCCATAGGAGTTCTGTGAGGCCGCGCTCGAGTCCCAGACGCTCCATAGCGTAGGCGCTGCTGGTTTTTGCCCTTCTGTAGGCGCAACATTTTGTTCGCCCCAATGTTGCCGCCACTGTTGCCGCAGCCCCTCTCTTGGTCTTCCCCGAAAAACTTCCGTCTGTGGCCAGTAGCACTCCCCCCGCCGCCACGTGCTTCCGCCCCCGGTTCCCAATTTCGACCGGGTCCGGGTCACGGGTTTCGAATTCTATGTTATCCGCGTCGATCATTGGCACAGCCCGGAATGGTGCCACTGCGTCGTAGCACCACCCTGTTTTGCGCAGCAGCCGAACCCCATGGGATATCCAGCCCGCCTCGCTGAACTTTCCAAATTCGTCCCCGAGTTCGGGGGCGTACGAGTTGAAGCATGGCGGCGCACTTGTGTCCGCGGCTGGTCTCAAGCCTGTGCCCGCCCCCTCTTTGTGGTAGTAGCACCCTGCGAAGGTTGTATCGCCCCCCATTGCGGAAAGGATTTGGTTTTCCTCGGCCCCTTCCAGCTTGGCGAGTGGGATCTGCAGCGGGGACGCGGCTTCCACCCACTTTCCCCCCCCGGCGCTTCCCGTGGCCCGCCCAGGTCTACTTAGCCGCGCTGCCAGGGTGTTTCTGAGGTGTGTTTCGGGGCCCCGGAGGCTCGCATCGATGAGGGACGCGACCCCTCGCGTGTACGCGTTTTGGATGGAGGTCGAGAGGGAGAGCATCCGCAGCGCCTCCAGCCGCATTGTTCGGACCCCTCCGATCGCGAGGCGTTGCGCAATGTTTAGCGCATCGGTGTTCAGCCGTTTGAGGACTGGCGCGGGGGCATACGTTCCCCACCCCGCCACGCCCCATGTCACCGACTGGGTGATGAGGGCACGGATGGTCTGTGTGAAGACGTACGGCTCGAGTCCCCACGAGTAGCTGGAGAGGCGCTTTAGGATGGGCAACCTCCGTCGCACCTTCTCTGTAACTGCTTTGACGTGCGGTCCAAAATGCAGAAGATGGTCGACCTGGACCCCCAACACCCTGTGGACCGAAACCTGTTCGAACGGAAGGCCGTCGAGCGGCGCCGCCTCCCACGGAAGGTCGACGCAGCTGGCCCCGGAGGGTGTCGGCGCTTGTGCGAACTCTTTGCGGCGCGTTTCTCTGTGCTGCATTTCCTTGCCCACCAGGGTGCCATCGAAAATCAGGCATTTTGTTTTCTCGGCGTCCAGGTTCAGCCCGAGGGTGCGGAGCTCCTCCCGGAGCGCGGCCGCTAGTCTTCGCAGCGCTTTGGCGAGTTGGCCCCTGCTGTCCGCCGCGACCATTAGCACGCCGTCGTCGGCATAAAAGTGGACTTCTGCCTCTGTATTTCGTCCCAGGTTCCTCTCCCTCAACCTTTTCGGGAGACGGTCAATCAGGATGTTCCACAAGGAGGGGGATGCGATCCCCCCCTGGGGAAGACCTGAGACACATTCCCGGTATGTGGACACGTCCTCCCCGAAGCGGACCCGGAAATGTCTGTGAATCATCCATGCATGGATGAAACGGCCGCACCCCGGTGTGACGCCCATGGCCCTGCATTCTTCCAGAAGCTTCCCGGCCCGAGCGCTATCGTAGGCGCCTGTTATGTCGGTACTAATCCACCCGACATGCTTGCCCCTTGCCAGCCGGGTGGAGGTCCAGTGGAGGATCTCGGCGATTTGCTGGTCGCATCCCACATGCGGCCGGAAGGCGTGTTGGCTCTTTGAGAAAAGCTCCTCCCCTGCCGCATCTTGCGTGCGCATGGTTTTCTGCATTCGCCAGAGAACCACCCTCTCAAGGGTTTTGACCGCCACAGGCAGAAGCGATATCGGCCGATACCCGGTGGCCTTGGACCCATCCTTGCCGGGCTTCTCGAGCAGGATGACCATCGCGCGGCACAGCATTGGTGGGATCTTGGCTCCGCTGAGAATGACCGAGAAGAGGTCAGCCAGGGGAGCGTGTGTAGCCGGGGAGAACAGCAGCATCTCGTTGGTCACCCCGTCCTCCCCCGGCGTTTTGTTACGCTTTGCCACCTTTAGCGCGCGCTGCACTTCCCCCGTTGTGACCGGGTCTGGCGGCTCCTCTTCACGGAGCCAGTTGCGCACCTCTGGAGTTAGCTCGGGCGCTATGTCCGCCCTTTTCGTCGGTTTTGTCTCCACCCCGTTTTCGGCACTTTTTTCGTCATCCCCTAAGTACTTGCGATTAAACCAAGTCGCCCAAGCTTGGGCTTTTTCTCGGTCTGTCACAAAGCTGGACCCGAACAGCTTGAGCGGCTCCTCCGGCGGGCGTTTGCGCCGGGGCCTTCTGCCCTCTTCTCTTGCAAGGTACCGCCATAGCGACGACGTCGTCACCTTATGGTCCGCGATATACCGCCTCCAGGCGTCCCCCTCAATCTGCCGGCGCAGTACCCGTGCTGCCTGGCTGTTCGTCTTTCGGAGTTCCTCCCACCGCTTGATATCCGGATGCCAGACGTTGTGCTCGGCAAAAGTTTTTTCTGTGTCCGGGTGCGCGAGCCTGCCACTGAGGGGGGCCCGGTACGCGCGGAACGCCGTCTGGAGTTCTTGGAGAAGGATGCTCCAGAGTCTGTCCCCCTGCCTGTTCTTCTTTGCTTCGTCCCACTCCGCCTGTCTGGCAGCCAGTTTTGCAGCGATTTCTTCATTGACTCGGGCCCAGTCTTCTTTCCCCATCTTTTTCAGGAAAAATTTCTCCCCGAAATGTTCCCGCTCCCAGTGCGCGTTCTCGGGCACCGCCCTGTCCGCGAAGATTTTGCTACAAATCGGGATCTCAATCGCTGCATGATTTGAGAGGCCATCTGAATCGATGGCCCTCCCCGGGTACCGCGCCCCTTCCTCAGGCGCTTCCGCGAGTCCTTCCTCCAGAAACAGCTCAGTAAGATTCTCCGGAAGCTCTTCTCCCGGTGCGAAGAGAATTTTATCAGGCTGCGTTTTGGCGAGCGGGAAGGTAACCTCGTCCGGGTGGAGGAGGTTCCACAGATCGTCTTTTGCTATCCAGTCGGAGAACCCCTTCCTCCATGTGCCCACGTTGAAGTCCCCCATCAAAAGTCGCGAGGCCGGTGCCGGGCCGCGGTGGTCTGTGGCGGTAAGTTGCTTGAGCTGCGTATACGTCGGGCGGGACCTGGGTGGCACATAAACGCACAACACCTCCAGAACAACCCTTCCTGCGTTCCAAAACTGGCATCCACATACCTCCACGGCAGGTCGTTTGCCTCCGGGGGGCTTTCGTGCCTGGGCCAAGATCTCGTCCGGGAGGGGGCGAACATCTGCGCCAAGCCCCATGCGGATGAGTATCGCGCATCCCCCCCCCTTGTCTGCTTCGTCGCCCGCCCTCTGCGAGCTCGACACCAGGCGGTATTCAGGGAGGGACCTCGCAACCAGCCGCTGTAGCTCAGGCAGCCCCATTCTCACCTCGGTAAGCAGCACCGCACCGGCGCGTTGATCCCGGAGGTACTCCCGCAGGAATCTGCCCTTCGTCTGTAGCGAATTGATATTCAAGTGTAGAAAGTTGCATCTCTCATCTCCGCCTCTACTTCTCGTCTTTTTGTTGGCTCCCGTGTGCCCCTCCTTCTTGTTTGAGTCGTTCTTCCTCGTCTCCTTGAATAGTCAGTTTAGTTTCGCGGCCCGCCAGTGTTCGGCGTCATAGAAGAGTCCTAGCGCCTCCCCCCCGTGGGCTCCATACCGCGACGCCCGGAGTTCGGTCGTCGGCAGCGTGGTGAAGCCGCTGCACTGATGTTCTTCCGTCTGGGAATACTGCTGATCGGTTTCTGCGTTTTGCCACCGCGTCCACACCTTGACATCTTTTTTGAGAATTTGAGAGGCGATGGTCAGCTCGAGTTCCCCTGCCCAGCTTCGGCGCTCCCGCAATTTCGCAATGGCGTACGCATACGTTGCGCCGAAAGGGACGTTGTCGGGCTTTTCTTCGTTCAGAAGAATCTGCTCGAAGGTCCGCCCTCCAATATGGGTAGCGTCTTGGTTGCCTGCAAGGAAGTCCGCCACTGCGTTGCGAAGTCCGTCCGGCGTCCAGGTGGCTTGTCCGTTCGTCTCCACGCTAAGCTGCCAGCAGAGGCTGTTGCACAGGCAATTCCCGTTACTGCCGCACTCGCGGATCTCGATGCACGATCCCTCCTCGAAGAGCCCGTCCCGGATGTCACGCAACACCCAAGTCGCCCGGCGACTCATCGCCGCCTCTAGGAGGCGCCACGGGATCGCCAGACTATCTTCGAGGTAGTTCGTGAATTCGCTGATAGTGGCAATTTCTGATATCCGGGCCCTGTTTGTCTGCAGCTTCGTGCGGACATCCCGGATTTCTTCCTCGGAGGGTGGGTGGGCTAGCCTAGCCCGCTCTTGCCATTTCGCAACTGTCTCCCCCAGGAGCTGCTTGGCCTCGCCGCCCTGCAGTCGCAGCTTCTTCTTGATGTGCGCCCCCATGGCCTGCGCGTCTACCCAGATGGAAATTTCGCACATCGTGCGCTCTAAGTCTTCTTTCGTAACCCCTTTGATATGCGCCTTTTCGGTTGCTGCTCGTGTCCGCTCCGTCCCGGGGGGTCGCCGGTCACCCCTGCCTGGTCTCTCCTGTTCCGACACCGGGGCCCGACTGCGCCTGTTCTTAGTTGGCGGCGCTGCCTGTTCCGATTCGCTACTACTAGAAGAAGACGAGGAGCTAGAGGAGGACGACAACTCAATCACCTCCTGTTTCTTCTTTTTCCCCTCCTTGTCGGTCGCTTTCGCCGCCCGGGGCTTAGCAGCAGTGTTAGCCCGGGTCGCAGGCTTGTCGGGGGTTTCGCTTCGTTTCCTTTTAGTGGTCCTCGGCACGGAGTTTTCCGCCCTGCGCCTACTCCTGCTCCGAACACGCTCAGCCACCCGGGAAGGCTTCCGCATTTCTCCGTAGCGTTCTTTTGGGACGTGGTCGTAGATGAACTTCGCCATGTTCTTCTTCAGGATATTTTTCATATCCTTGTGGCGGACTCCATACTTTTGGAAGGCTTCCGCACACAGGAAACGTCCCATGTCGTTGCGGTTTGCCATCCAAACCGTCTTTGCCCGGCGCTGCAGGAAGTGCCGCAGCTCCCATTCCGCAACCCATTTGTTTCCCCCGGCATACGTGGACGCATTGTTAGTGGGCGTTGTCTCGCGACGGTCGCTTCCCTGCTCCCGCTGCTGTTGCTTGTCGTTCCTCCTCCCGGACGGAGTTCGGTCCCGAGAGGTGGAGCGGCGTCGAGATACTCGTCGAGCGCCGCGCGATCTGGAGCGGGACGCTGCAGTGTGATCCCGGGCCCGGGAGCGCTCCGGCTGCCTGTTTCTATTGCGTCTGTCAAGGTCGGTCTGCACTTCTCCCGGTGCGAGAATCGGGTAGGAGAAGGGGTGGAGCTGTGGCACGAAGAGCTGGTGCGTACTTGGGTGTTGGTGGTGGCGCCATAGGTCCGTTCCAAAATTGGTGGGGTGGTACTGCTGGTTCGATGTGGTTGAGTTTGTTGGCCGGCGTTGCGTGCGGGCTCCTGATGCTGACACACAGTGTGGCTGCTGTTGTGCCAGGTCCTGGATCACCTGGATCGCCCGCGCGACCAAATCCTGCTGTTGTGCGAAATCCATTTTCGAACGCTGTTGCAACACCAACAAAATCGCTAATTATTCTAGAACTTATTTTCAATTTCAGTGATATTTCGATTACAAAGCAGAACGCTAATGCTCAAGCTCCTTGCTAGTTCCTCCGAAGGAAGGAAGCGACGGTGGGGTCAGTTCTGGGTTCGCCGTGCGAGAACTGCGCATGCGATATGGGTGTGAGATGCTTGTTGCAAGGAATACGACAGAGAGGTGTGGTTGCCTCTCTACACCTGTTTCCCCCGCTCGCGGCTCCTCCTGTTCTAAAACGGTACCTCCGCTGCCTTCGGAGCCCCCGGTTATAAAAGGAAAAGGAAAAACTCTCCTTCGCGTCTGGTCCCCTTCTCTCACCGAGTGCTTGCCTCTCTACGATTTGCCGATCTGCGATGGTGAACGATTTAACGACTGTGTACGATTTCGAATCCGATTCTTTCCTGTTGTGCTCAGCATCTCTCATTTGTCACGATGTACGACCGAGGTTCTGAAGCCTTGCTTGTGATCTCGAGCAGCATTTTCTGTTCTTGAAAACCCGAGCCATAGCCGGTTTTCTCTCCTTTCTTGCCTCTGGTTTGGCGGGAGGGTAAAGGCTAAAACAAAAACTAAAAAGTAAAAGCTAAAAGTAAAAAATGAAAATTGCAAGCAAGAGAAAGGCAAAGCGTGCAGCAGAACGCCAACGGCAGAATTTGAAAAGCTCGAGCTTTTGAATTAAAAGCTCGAGCTTTTGAATTGCTCAAGCAACAGCAAAAGCAAGCAAGGCGGTGAAAGCTGGATAGAGCAAGCGTGTTCGGCGCTGGCAGAAAATGCGACGCCTCAGGCTTTCAAAATCTTCAACAGCTGGCGCCCCAACCCGAGGCTCGACCAGCTGCCCGCCATCAATTCGCTATATAGCAAACTGATGGCGGGCGCCCCACCCCGAGGTCCGACCCGGTCCCCGGGCACCTCAGCCCGAGGCTCGACCAGCTGCCCGCCATCAGCTTGCGCTATAGCGAACTGATGGCGGGCACTCCACCCCGAGGCCCGACCAGGTCCCCGCCATCAGTTCGCTATTTACCGAACTGATGGCGGGCACTCCAACCCGAAGTCCGACCTGGCAGAAAGAACGACACCAACTGAAACAGAACAGGAGTTTTAGAATTCCTGTTCTGGTTCTTTTTTTTGTTTTTCGATCTAGCGGAATAACTTAATTTTTTTTCACACTTCTACAGGCGAAGCATACGTTGCTAGTATGATAGTGCACCAACATACATGTCAAGTTTTGAGATTTTAGGGGGAATACAAAAGTGTCACGCATGCGAACTGTTTTTCTAGTTTTTGTTTCTGAGGAAGGGGCATTGTTACCTGTTTGTTTTGTTTGGTTATCTTTTGTTTTTCTCTTGTCGTTAATTAGCTATGCGCGCAAGAATAGAAAAACACTTCAGCCATTGCCGTCTCACCATCAAGCTCCTCTCTACCCGATGAAGTAGACCTAGTGAGGACCACAGGATGGGAGTGCTCGCTTAGAAATGTGACATCGCGTTCCAAGAGGACAAGGGTACCGGTTCACCAGCCTGGAACTCACAGATCTAACGCGTTCGCGTTGTGGATCTTATTAGATCTTAGGCACTTTACACCAACATAAATCTAGACCGGCCGAGGACGGGGTCATGTCATCCCCATCTTTACCATTTCAAATGTGGATAGCCTAAACCCTGAAACATCTTTACCATTTTAAATATTGGGAAACTGACTGATGAGGGATTCCGTACAGCAGGCAAAGAAACGGTAAAACACGATCGCAGCGACCATTTCAGATTTGACCGGCTAACATGAAGATCACAGGAAAGCACGTAACACGAACACGCAAGTACCGTGTCGCAGCTCAAAATGGATGAGAAGCAGTTGCGTTGCTGCCAACATACTACAGCGACCACCTCGCCGAAGATGCATGATCGGTCGACGATCTGTATGCGGTTGCTTTACCGCAGGTCTTGCTTGCTCTTGCAAAGCGCGCGGCATGATGAGCGTGCAGCTCGGGTCCGTTTCTTCAGATGCACGAGCAGAAAAGAACATGCGAAAATCTATCTGCGCAGAAACTACTGCTCGACTTCTAATCACCAATGACGATGCGATTCACCGTTCCCTGCGACATGTCAATTGCTGGGCGCATGCCGTAGTCCACCGAGTGTGCGCCGTAGAGATTCCCGGTATTTGGATTTTCGTAGTTGCTGGTCACTTTCAGCTTGATGTCCATCAACGCTTCCAGCTGCGCGAAAATCTGCTTTTGTTGCACGCTTTCTTCGTGCGTCTCCTTGACGTGCTTTTGCTTTTGCCGTAGCTCCCGCGACTGCTGCTCCATCTTCGTCAGGGCGTTGTTGTACTGCGTTGTGAGGCTGACGTGCGGCGCGTCCCGGAGCTGCTTGGCTTCCTTGTGTACGCGACCAAGCCGGTTTTCCGACGCGGACAGGTCGGTCTGGAGTTCGTGGTACTTCCGCTCCAGGCCGTTCACCTCCTCCTGCATACTCGTCACCTCGCCGTTTACGCGGTTCAGGTCCGCGTCGACGGCCAGCTTCGCCTCGTCATACTTGGCCTTCAAATCCGAATGTTGCTGCTCCACTCCAGCAAATTGCTGCCGCACCATCCTCATTTATACAATTTTCGAGTCAGTAAAGTCATTTTGTTGTTTCTACCGCTCGCCTCATCTTTCTTCTGATGTGATCGACTTCATCTGCATTTGTGAGGACATTTGTTGAGCTAGCCGCCCGTACCCTTTTCCCGTTGAAAGGGGACGCAGAAAAGTATAAACAGGTCGACCGCGTCGATCACGGGCTGTGCTTTCATTGAAATTTGTACCTGAGCTCCTTGATCTGCGGCGCAAGCTTGTTTTTCTGTTCGCGGAGTTGCGTTGTAATCTGTTTGATAATGTCGGACAGTTCATCCATAGATTTTCCCTTTGCCGAATCTGCTTCCGCTTTCGCCACACTCGTGACGGCGATTATGGCGTTCTCAATGAGTTTACGTTGATGTAACTTTTGCTCGCAAAAACAAAAAGGGGCAGCTCGCGCTTCCAACATGACAATCTCGGCACAGATAACCCTGCTACTGAGCCGAGCCTTGGAAGCGTGTCGCAAGAAATACCTCGCTCTTCATGCAGAATGGGACACAGAACGTTCCGCTTCTGTGGGACAAATCAAGCAAAACTGAAGCGACAGCAAGCAGTGCAACGTTTGAGAAAGCCATAGCGATCGCCGCTTCGTTCTGTCGCACATCGGCTGGAAGCGGGTGCTGAGCGTTAAGTATCTGCAGCGTCCGCGTTAGGACCGCTACCTGGCGTTGAGGAAGAATTATCATGTAGGTACTAATATTTCAGTTCCGAAACTCAGAATATCAATATTGAGGCGGGTTGATCTCTTCTTTGTTTGAGTACAATGAACAAACCTCCAGGAGCTGCCGAGGACCGAGCAGAGTCAGCTGATGCCCATGCCCAACAAAAACGATACTAGTACTACATTTCAGAAAAATTAAAGTAAGAGTCGCGTTTGCAGATACAACATAGTTTTCCAAGTGTACGAGTGCATGGATGTAGTAGGTAGAGGTTGTTCTTTGTGCTCTTTGAGTTTCTGTTTCATATAATACCTCGCTCCTCCAGCCGTTCAGCTCTTCTTTCTGCTTCTTAAAGAGGTTGCTCTTTTCCCGAAGGCTTCCTGCGTAGGCTTTGAAATCGTCGCGCTTCATGAACTTATGGCCTTGCTTCGCCTCATACCTGTTCATCCATGGGATTTTTCAACATCGACTACCAGTGCAGATTGGAAGTACTAGATCTTGCAGTTTATTTCACGCGAATTCAAAAGTAGCGGGTGCAATCTCTTGTCGCGCTGCTGAAGAAAGAATCAGCCGCGCATCAATACTCCAAAAATCAAGTAAGTTATGTTTGGATGAAGTTAGTAAGATCAAGTAGTACTCTTTTTCCTTTTGTGCGATCTGCTGTGCCAGAGCGTCCCTTTCCTCTACCAATTTTTGCAGCTCCCCCTGGACCATATCCTTTTTCTTTTGCACTAAGCTTGCCTGTATCCCGTGCGAGAAAAGAATCGCACTCGAATAGTGAATTGCAATACAGAGTAGAACTGACTCAGTTCTACTCTGTATTGCAGTAGAACTGACTCAGTCCTTGTTTACCTGGTCTCAGTGAGACCTTTTTTGTGCAAGTGCAACTTAAATCATCTTGATAACAAAATCGAAAGCTCCTGCATTGCGGTCTATGCATATGCGATTCCGATTTCCACTAAGTTGTGCGATGGCGCAATGGAGACGAGTATTGCAAAATGCATAGCTTGCTGCTTGTACACAGTGAGCTTGGAGTCGGTGGCATTCTGACTTTCCAGCTGCGCCTCCAGGTGCTCGCATTGCTGCTCCATGTGCGCGCATTCCGTTTGCACTTCCATCACCATGCTCTGCGTTGCGGCTGGCTCTTGTAGGGAGATCTCAATCACTTGCATCCGCTTTAGCTTTTCCTCTCGCTCCCGCAGCAGCCGCGCTTCGGCATCTTTGTTGCGCTGCGTCTCAATGCGGAGTACCTTCAACATCGCCTCCGCGCTGTTAGACGGCTCTGACGCCTGAGCTTGCCGTAGCTCATGCACACGCCGGGACTTTTCCAGAAACAAATGCTCGGTCTGTTCCAGCGCAATCTTCTGCTCGACCAGTCGGTCCGTGAGCCTGGCTTCTTCCTCCTGTTCTTTTCGTAGCAGCGACTATCGGAGCCTCAGGCCGTTGGTTACAAATCAACAACATGGATAATGCGTATCTAAAATGGGAGCACACGACACAAATAAAGTGTCTTCGTTGTAAAGGAGACAAGTAAAGCAGGTTGTGAGCCTGCAGAGGGTTACGAAGGGCGCTGTTCTCCAAGAGCACAGAATGATCCGGCTTCGTTCATCTGGTTGTAGTTCGCGCAAAGGCAAACAGCATGAAAATAAAAATGATTCTATTTATAGAAGAAGGTCCAGCTCCTGCACCCGAGTCTGATGTTATGAGTGAGTTAGAAATTACTGGTTCTGGCGGCCCTCCAGGAGCTGTTATCGCTTTGACAGATCATTAATATTTCCATTTATTTATTTGGCAATTTCCAAAGCCTGACGCATCCATAACGACGTGATGTGCAGTAGATTCTGAAACCCGGCCGTGTTCGAGGATTTCTGGCGAAAGGACCCAATTTTCTGGGTCAACTGGTCGGACTCCGCTGCAAGTTGCTGGACTTCTCTCTGCATATGGCGACGTTCTCAACCGTTACACTCTCGGCTGTATAGTGGATTCGACGTCATGCAAAATTGCAACACATATCGACAGGATCAAGCTGCTAGCTTCACGTGACAAGTTCTCGCCGCACTAGATAGCGTCATAATCTGCGTCAAACTTGTAAAATGCAAAAGGCGCAATCTTCCGCCTTGCACTTTTGCCAAATCCTTGCATGGCAAATTAATCATGTACCAGTTGAGACTGAAACGGTCGTTGAGAACGCCATACTGCAAGTCGCCAGGGTGCTGTTTCTGCGCGCGCAGCTGCTCCAAGTGGGCGTGGGTGGTCTTAAACTGTGACTGAAGCTCCTTGTACGCTTGATACCTGAAAGATGATGACCGTGGTCGTATGTTGTCGGTGCTGTACGTCGCTGCATTACTTATGATGTTGAGAAATCACAATATTGAGCAAGCACCTTTGCGCTCTTAAAGGTCCTGTCGTCTAAGACAGCACCCTGTACGAAAACGAAAAACGAAACAAACCCATTTGATTTTCATAACAAGGAGAAAACATCGTGGTGACACAGCAGTCTTTCCAGCCACGTGAAGATGAAGAGAAGACCAGTAAGTGGAGGGCGCTTACAGTTCAAAGACGGACTCATCCCGGAGAATTTCTTCTGGGACTTCGAGATTCACACAAAAATGCGCCAGGAAGCTGCGTTTCTTCAGGCTCTCCAGGTTTGTCAACAGCCACCAGAGGATACCGTTTACCACGCGCTTTTCGCCGAGCATCAATCCCTGCTGAAATTCCATGTCGTAGTTGCACTGGTAGCCCAGGAGGTGCAGGTACTCTGTAAATCGCTGGCACATCCCTTCCGGCGTCTCCTCTCGCAAGTCCACCTCGAACTTTCCAGAACCTGCACAGGAGCAAAAAATACTGTTTTTTTATTCATTGTCAACATTTCTTCATCTTCATGACAAACGTATGATGTATGACGTAAAAAGTAAACGCAAATCAATATGCTGTGGTACAACGAAATCGAAAAAACAATAAACTGCAACCAGCACAAGAAAAGCTGCTCCTCGATTTTTTTACTGTCAAGATGCGCGAGCACTTTCTTGAGCACTTCGAGCAGCTCCACGCCATCCTTCTCGTCAAAGGCGACGAGGGACAAATCGGCATGAAAGGGCTCCGCATTCAGCAGCTCAACGATCTGCTTTAACTGGGTCGCCATCTTTTCTTCTCTTGCTTTATTTCAGAGGATACAACGAGCAATAGATACTGACTGTGCAGACAGTCCCTTTTCAGCTCCAACCACACTCAGACTCAACCTCAAGAAGAGCAGGCAACTTGATTCTTGTCTGCCGCACTCCGTTCAAATGCTCTCGGATACAGATGATCGCGCCTCTCGGAGTGCGAAACGCCAGCTGGGTGATCAAGAGTGCGCTTCCGTCACTTCCAAAGGGCAGAACGAAAAACACAGAATTCAAATTCTGGCTCGCAAATTCAAATTCTTGCTTTTGCTCCCTCGAGTAAACACGATGTAAACCAAAGCGGGCATCAACAGAGGAATAAACCTGGTGTCACCGCAGCAATGACCAACTACATCGCTCCTGCCTGATGCCGTGGCCGCGGCGTGATGAATTGAATGCTTGTGGTTCGCGATCTGTGTTCTCAATGTGATCGTTCCCGAAAATCATGACACCTGCTTTGTTCAGGTTCATTGACTTTTGTATGTTTCCAACGTCAGACTGACTCTTCTTTTCAATACCGCCTGAAGGGACATCCGCCCATGTTTGCAAGCTCGTCATTTTCAGATTCTCCCAGACCGGGAGCGGGTTCCGCACTATCTTCAAGAAAACCGCTCTTAGGTTGTAGTAGTTCTTTGTTCCCAGCATGGTCGACCTTTTCCTCTAGTCTGAACTCTCGTGAGCTCGGGGAAAACTCCACAGACCCTCCTCCCCCTGGCCTAGAGGGGGCACTATCCTCTTGCTCAGTCATCCGTCGCAGGTTCTTGCAATTCACCAGCGGCGAGAACTGCGGGGAGGGAGCTTCGTTCACGAGGTAATCATGAAGAAACCCGATGCGGTAGCGCAGGTCCCGCGGAAGCTCCGGAAGAGCGGAGGCCGGGACCAGGTAGGTTGACAAGCTCCACAAATCTTTGAACGCTTTGTTTTCTGTGGCGGCCTGTCATAGTACGCATAGATTTTCTTCAATTTCAACATTTAGGATGATTTTCCAGGCTGCTATCATTTTACTCAATTAATACAACAAGCTGGCGCATGGAGGTATCGTCTCTTTTTCGGCGCATCACGAAACACGAAGCAAAACATGGACTTTCAAGTGGACGACATAAATGAAAGTGAGAGCAGCAGGAGGCATTTAAAAGTTAAGCTTTACCCGATTCAAGTACTCCACGCCTGATGTGCCTCCAGTGCCATATGACAGGAAAAAGCGTTAATGTTAACGGAATTTGTGAAGAGGCAGTAACGCACCAGAAAAGGGGCCCAAATTTGTATGCATGGAAGTAATGCATGGAGGCTGCAATGTGGAAAAAGAAAAACCGTTAACATTGATGACTACTTTTTTTGTTTGATATGCCAATTTTGATTCCGATCATGCGATGCGCCATCGAGGCGTGCCGGGTTCTCCAAATTGCGTATTCACTGCAAAAATTTCGCGTTCGCACTGCTTCTACTTCCAATGTAGCAAATAAATGTCACAACATTATTGGTGATGTCCAGCATTCTTGCAACAAATTGGACCTCTTTACAAGGTCGCAGCTTATGTCGCGCAGTGGGAGGGTGAACGAGTTGACAGGGGGGAAAGAAAAACGCCAGAGGGGGGGCAAGGGAAAAAAAATTTGATGCAAGGCGGGGCCAAGCCCAAGCCTCTGGCGCCCGTGGTTCCCGTCGTTGTGTGGGCGCGAGGACCCCGCCCGTATTGGGCCCGCGCTTCTGAGGCGGCAAGCCTTAGGCCCAACAACGCAAAGCGCGGAAGCGGGCGGGTGCCAGTGGGCGGGGGAAGGCAGGAAGCAGGAGAACAGCCCGCGCTATGCGCGGCTCTGGCGCGCGCGTCACGCCCCGCCCGCGCGTCTGCTTTGTGGCCCGTCTGTGACGCCTGCGCCTGCCGGCGCGCCCTGCTCCTGCGCGCCTTGGTGCCCACCCGCCCTTCTTTCGCGCGGCCATGCCGGGCAAGGGCTCGCTTGGGCCCCTGTCGCGCGCTTGGGTAGAGCCAGCGAGGACGGGCGCCGGGGCAGGGCATTCAGTTCTTTCCGGGCGCAGGGGCCCACCACCCTCCCCCCGCACCCCCGGACAGCTACGGCGCCCCATGCGCTAGCTTGCGCGCAATCTGTTCCGCCCCCGCCCCCCCTCGAGCGCAGCGAGCGAGCGAGCCTCGATCCAAGAGAGGCGGGCAGGCAGAGAGGCGGGCGGTGGTGGCCTCTTCCAGTCCCCCCGCGAACAGAGGGAGGGCGCGGGGGGAGGGTGGTGGGCAGCTGCTCGCCTGCGGGCCTGGTGCTTGTTGGCTGGGGCGCGGCTGCCCCCTTGGGCCGATGCTTCCCGGCCCTCCCCGCCCCCCGTGCCTCGCGCCCGCCTTCCCCGTGCTTCCCGCTTTCCCCGTGCTGCTTCCCGCTTTCCCCGTGCTTCCCGCCTTCCCCCTGCTTTGCGCCTCCCCCCTGCTTCCCGTTTTCCCCGCGCCCAATGCCTTCCCCGTGCTTCCCGCTTTCCCCGTGCTTCCCGCTTTCCCCGTGCTC